>JAAWXA010000022.1:3681601-3886481 GCA_038090715.1 Florisuga fusca
CCCCCCCCCAAAAAAAAAAAAGTCCAAACTTATTTGAGTAGCTATAAGCACTCACTGCTGCAGTTACCTAGGAGCTGAGCTCTAATTTGTTGGGGCAATTTTCTCACTATGGGGTGATTTTTAATTTGTTCTGTCACTCACAGAATAAAAAAGCATCATAATATTACACACAATTTTCGATTTTTGCAGAAGAACATATTCTAACTCTCAATCTGACCTTCATGACACATGGGTCAATTTACTACTTGGAGAAATTAATTATGCTATACCAGCATCAGTGTTTTTCTGCTTATTCACTTCCGTGCCTATGTATTGCTATGATTATGTATGAAGATCTGGAAAGAAACATTGAAATATAGTGATATTGTTTCCCTGAAGCGAACTCACCTGCAGGGTTGAAATTTTAGAACAATTTTTGTTAAGTAGTTCTGCTGATGCCTGGACAACTTTCAATGAGTATTTGACTATGAATTGCTGAGATGCTTCCTTCATTTTCCTCTTTAAGCTTTCCCATTTCTTAGTAAATTAAAAAATGATTAGCAGATAGGCTTTATTTATTCCCTTTAAGGGCAAAGATTAATTTCAGATCTTAATTTTCCATAAAGTGATGCAAGAATGTAAACTGGCTTTTTGTATTGCAGTTTTGTTTTGTTTCAATTGTTTTCACCAAATAAGTTACCAGCGAATAAGTTACCAATATCTTATTTGTGGGCGTCACATTCCAATGTCTGTTTTGCACATGAGATTGTGCAATTCATTACCTAAGTAGGTCTGTGCTTCTGAAAAACTGCTCTAAAAAGGTTTGAATGGAGGAAGTCACCTTCCTCCTGATCCTGCCTAGCATGCTAGTACAACCTGGGGGGAGGGTGGTCCCTCCACCTGGGAGATGCTGTTGGAGAGGCTCTAAGACAGCAAAGTAAGGCTTGGCCATAGAGATTTTGCTCTGTGTATAGGTGTTTGGGATCAGGTATGCTTGGCAGCCCCATCAAGGGGTGATGTGTACACTCAGATTTCTGATAGACTGACCAGAGCTGCCAGGCATAGAGGTCTGAGAAGGACAGATGTACAGAAGACATACGCAAAATGCATACACAAAAATGTTTGGAGACAAAGCAATGTATGAAAGTGCAGAGTGACAACAGGATGGATCTGGCTCACATGTTGCAAAACCTTGGCCTGGGGTGCAGGTCTGCACAGCTGGGGCTCAGCCAGAGGCTAGCAGCTGAGGGTTCAGGATTTCAGGTTACAGCCTAGCAAAGGGACAAGGGATGGTGTCAGCAAAGGCCAAGAGTCTGCCTGTGTCAGGGATGAAAGAGTGGGGTTAAAAAATAGAGAAAGCCAGGAGCTGTGATCTGCTATATTTCCTACTGCTTGGTGGGGCTGAAAATCCCCTTACAGCAAAGCACACATCATTATACTCCCTTTTTTTGCAGCACCATGCAGGTAGGTAAAGAGGAGAGGCTGTTACCAGCATGTTGTTTGCTCCTCAGATGACTATCATTTTCTGCCTTGCTTTTCAAAGAATGCATTATTAATTCCTTTTGTTTCCACCAAATGTTGGCATCCAAGGCAGGCTGGGAGTGACACCTCCCTGACAGCCCGCAGAAGCATTGCGTGTTTAATTGGCTGCTTCACCCCAGGATAAATAAACCTTCAGTGCCTCAGACTCAACTGTTTCATCAAAGAAGTCAGGTGTTTTGGGGATTGATCATTCCATCTCCTTGCTTAGAAGTTTTTCTGCCTCTCTCTGAAAAGCCAGACCTGCTGACAGTTGGCAGAAATCTTACAGATTCAGAGAGCTGTAGTTGAAATGCTGTGTCTGATTGATACTGGAGACAATCGAGTGAAGAGGTGGAAGAATGGCAGTGTTTTAATTGCAAATAAATGATTTGCAATCATAAATGTTTCTTGCTTGATTGGATTTTAAAATGAAAATTATATTGTCCTTCAATACAATAGGACAAACAAACTGATTTTTGTTTGTCAAACTGATATCCCATAATTCATAAACTACTTTGGGAAAGGGAGGAAAGACTAAAACCACTTTTGGCCAGTCTGGTTAATTAAGATGGAAGAAGAAATAACCTCTGCTGCTAATGCTTTTAGAGAATAGCTGCCGTAATTGTTCACTTCTATTATTGGCCTGGGTTGTACTTTTCAGCCTTTACACATGCTGAGAACTGTGGAAGGGAAAAAACTCCTTTTGAAACATTTCTAAGTAGCAGAGAAAAGTGCCTCTATTGAAAAGCCCAAAGTTATTCTATTTAAAAAAAGAAAGAAAGAAAAAGTCGCATATTGAAGGCCAGGATTGTTCTCCCTAGGTAATAACCATGCAAACACTGATCTGGTGTGCAGTAGAGGCTCAGCATAACCCTGTGTGCTGATTAAAGGAGGGGATGTGTGTGAGAATATGCAGCTGAGATCCAGAGGATATGGAAGTACCATATGGCTGATACACTCCTGGACAAATAAGTGATTTTGGTTAGGATATCTGGGAGCAAACTCAGTGTCACTGCAGTTTCAACCCTTTCTGACTATAAATTATGCTCACAAAGCAGGAGAAAACTTTGCCAAAGTTGGTCTTGAACTTTCACTCCTGGGTGCTGGGCTACAGGAATGAAATGTCTGAATACCACACAGTGCTCTGTGGTGCCTTGGCTTTTCTGTCCTTCCTGCTTTCCTTAATTATTACCTGAGCCAGAACTGGCTAATTTAAATAGCCCCTTACTGATGAACAGGGAATGACTGCCTCTGGCAGTCATGCAACATTCATCCTTCTGAGAACTTCTTGCTCCTTCTCTGCAAGATTCATTCATCGATGTTTACACTTTGTTTGCACAAACAGGATAAATTTTTTGCAGTGTGAAGTCCTCCAGGGTCACCTTCCATGTTGTTGTGGGGAACCCCAATTGCTGGGGTCACTGTTAAATAAGTGCTTCATGTTTTGAACTGCAGTTTTATCTTCGTGGGAGCCCCTGTGAAAAGCCTGACATTGACCTCCTGAATGAGGATTTTCTGCTTTTAGTGTGGTGTTTCAAGAGGACTGCTTTCTGGAATACAATTTTTGTCAGCTTTGCTGCCATGGTGCCTGTTTCATGGGGGCACACTGTGCAGATGGTGCAGGGGATCATTGCCTGGATGCCTATCCAGGGGATCATTGTACCTTGGACCCCTTGGTTTTCTCTTGCTAATAACCAGCCATTGTCATTTGTAGGCACACTGCTGAACTGGCTCAGTTTGGCCCATGAAGTCCACCGGAAGTCAACCCTGTGGTGCTAAGGATTTCCTCAGCTGAAGGATATCATAGTTTGAAAAGTATAGTGATAAAATTGACATCTGTAAAGAAAGAAAATGCTTCTCTTTTTTTGCAATAGCTGGCTTGTGATGAAAAAGCTTATGTAACTTTCAGGTTATTTAACTCCTTGCATTATTACTTTAAAAATACAAAAATGAAATTAAGGTCTCCTTTCAGGAAGAAGAATAGAAGCACATGCACAAAGAAAAGGTAAAATGAAACATCTCAACTACTCTGATCTACCACATTTCTATTGAACAAATTTAATGCAACTTGTGATTCATGTCAGCACCTTCAAAACTGTGTTATTTCCATCAAACGTATTGTACATCCTTTTTTCTTCCTACATCTAATGAATACAGCCTCACTGCAGATTTTATCATCCAGTCTCCTGCTAAGCAGGCCAAGGATGTATGCATGCACAGGGACCTTCCACTGCTAAATGAAGGCATGAGTTGTTCTGCTTTTGTAGTTCTCCGTGCAGCCCTGAGCTTCCTCCAGCTTTCCTCCCACAGCCAACCCAATGCACCGTGTCCTTGTACGTTCCCTTGCCCCTCTCCCATTGCTTACTAATGTCTCTTCCCTCATGTCCCCCCCTCCAGCACTGCAGTTTACATTCCTCTGTAGTGTTTGCAGCTGGATGCTTCTCCAGCTTTTTTCACCCCTCACTTTCATAGGTGCTTCCAAAGTGCATCCCTTCCACAGCATTGGTAAATGGAGTATGACATGGATTTCCTTGAGCTTGCAAAACTCCAAAATCATAGAGTCATAGAATCACTGAATATCTTAGGTTGGAAGGGTCTTTAGAGATCGTCTACTCCAACCTCCCTGCCATGGGCAGGGATGCTTCTCAACCAGACAAGGTTGTACAAAGCCTCATCCAATCTGGCCTTCAGCACATCCAGGGAGGGGTCACCCGCAATTTCTCTAGTTAATCTATTCCAGAGTCTTGTCACCCTCATGCTGAAGAATGAAATTCTTTGTAAGATCTAGTCTAAACCTATTCTCCTTCAGTTTAAAACCATTTCCTCTTGTCCTTGCAGGTCCTCTCCTGTGGGGATGTGGCTTACCTCTCTCTCCCAGCTCCAGACTCAGTGTTACAGCAACCCCTTGGCCATGCAGGCATCCTCTGCAAAGATAAAAGAGACTTCCTTTATTTTGGGAAGGATCTATGGAACACATCTAAAAGGACATTTAAGATTGTATGTAAATCTTCAGATTAAAAAAAACCAACCAAACAAAAACAAAAACGTGACAAATCCTGTGTATTGTATAGTCTCAACTGTCCAGAGTCTTTGGATTATAAATCCATCTCCCACAGCTGACTTGGCCTTGTCCTCCTGACAGTTCTTCATCCCTTGTAGTATAATAGAGGGGATGGTGCAACTGGATACAGCTCCAATGGGATGATTTTGGGTTCTGGATTTTTTCCAGTTGTTTTGGGAAGAAATTAGATTTAATGTGGTGAGCAATTGAGGACATGCAGTTCTAAATTAGGGCTGGGGGCAAAACTTACTCAGTATAACTCAATTTCAAAGGGTTGATAAAGGAGGAAAAGACATCTCAACTCAAGAAAGATTTTTTTTACAGTAAGAACAATCATTCACTGGAACAACCTCCACAAGGGTAGAGTAGAGTACCTATTGACAGAGGTGTTCAAGATGCAGCTGGAAAGGGCGCTAGGTAATCACACTTAGGCTCTTTTTCCCACAAAATGTTGGACCAGATAATCTTACGAGATCCTTTCCAATCTAGATGGGTCTATGATTCTATTATTTGTTTGATGCTTTTTAGATAATACAAGATCTTCTCAGCAGAAGAAATACAGGGAAATGCTGTCTCAAACAATAATTATTTTATTTCTGCTTTTCCTAAGGATTAGGCAAGAGGAGATTTTTTTTTTCCTAATGCTTAAACTCTGTCAGAAATGGATACGTTTCTTAAAATGTAAATCCATGTAATTTAATCCCGCTGCAAATATGTAAACTTCCTGCAGTTCCCTTCTGAGCCAACCCCCCTGTAAATCCAGTGAGACTTTTCTCTCCTCCTTGGGTCAATAATAATAATGTGCCAGTTGTTCATGAGAGATTTAAGAATCGATTTGGGAAAAAAAAACAAAAGAAAAAAACCAACAAGCCCCAAGATGATTTACTTTGTGCATGTGTGGACATAATGGCTTAAGGCCATTAGGACACATAATTGATTTGTGACAAACACCAACCAATGCATTTTGAAAAGGGCCAATATGCTATACCATTGCATGCATGGGCATTGAAATGCTGATGTGTGGGGGTACTACCAATATCTGTACCAGCGGAATGGTACTGCTTCTCTTGCTCCCAATATTTGGCACTAAGTAAATAAACAATAATGTAGTCAGACAGAAATGCTGTGAGCCTATGCTGAGAATTTTAGACATAAAATTACCCTTTTTTCTTATTTCTCAGAAGTACTAGGAAATAGTAAAGGAAGCTGGCTGTCTTGCATTTCTTTTTAAACTTTACCCTAGGGAGAATGGCAATTTTTTTGTTTGTTTTTTTCCCCCATGGTACTGGAAACAGAATCTTCCTTTGCAGATGATAAATTCCACAGTGCAGGTAGGTGTGTATGGTTACAAAGAATCTTGATTACACTCTCCAGAAAAATTGCTTAATTTCAAAACCAACAGATAAAGTAGCAACCCAAGCAACCTTGGCTACCAATATAATTCCAGCTCTGGGAACCTGTTCCCTCTACATGATGGTTGTTACATAGGACTTACCTGCTGAGTCTCTCCTGCCTTTCTCCTGTGCCCAAGACAGGATAGATGGAGGTGGGAAGGTGGACTTTGTAGTGCTTGTGTCTTGTGCAATTGGAATCCCCTATATCCTGTTTCAGCTATTCCTAAGCATTTTTTTCAGTACTTTTTCTTTATAACCTAAATTAGAAATTTGCAGACTAATTTCTGGACTCACTGTACCTTCAGCAATCATCAGGCACAGTGCACAAAGTGCAGAGTTGGGCTCTGAAATATCTATTGACTTTTCAAAATGTGGGTGCTTTTGGTGACCTTTCAGTTCAAAATGCTGTATTTGCTCCAAACGTGTTGGCTTCAGTGAAATTCAAGAATTTAATTCTTAAACTCAGATGTGCATATAAATGCCTTTATAAATTGTAAGAGGTAACAAAACCCAAGCAAAAATGTGGGCTGCTTGACATACAAAGACAGATTTCTCATATATTTTACAGATACTCCCTCTTGTCCTTGGCAGTCTCCCTAATGTTTAATGATAGGCAGAAGCTTCTCTGTCTGTGGGTGCAGTAATTCAGGTTTTTGTGTTTTCTCCTCAGCCACCCCTCTGTATGAGATGTGTAGGAGTTCAGCACTGTGAGGACGGGTGCTCTGCTGAAGTGAGCTCAAACAGGTCAACAGGCAAGAAACACTGAAAAGACCTTTGAGATTCAGACCCAGGTTTACTAACACATCTCAGTTCTTAAAGAAGTGGGGCTAAACTTGTCTGCAAAATGTCTACAGGTGATAGAGGGAAACTACAAAACTGAGCTTGGAGGAAAGCTGGTCAGAGAACATTTCACATGCCTGTAGACTGAAGGAACAAGGCCTTGGCAAGAGCTTGGCCTCTTTGCACTTAGCTCAAAGTTGGTGGGAGTCTTTTAGGAACAAAAACAATGACCACATGGGGCCATACTCCTGTCCTCTGCCAATCAAGCAGCAATGAAAGACAGTCCTTTGCATGAGTATAAGCAAGCTGACCAAGGCTTGGCAAGAGCCTCTGGACATGCTACTTTCACACCCTCTGGCACTACACACCAGAGAGGAGCCTGGACTCGTGGCTTGGTATTTGTTTCTTGGCAGCAAAAAGGTCTAATTTTAAACTCAAATGGCAAACATCCAAAATATTTTAAGAGAGATATTTAAGTGTGGCTGAGGGTGACCTCATCTCAAATGCTGTTGTGAGGTCCCCATAGCTTCTCTTCACAAGTAGTGCTGGTGTGGGTCTCCACATGGAGAAGTACCACCACTAAAATGATAGACTCATCTCAGTATCTCCATGTTTATTTATCCTGAGGGCTGTTATCCTGTTAGGCACCACAGTCTTTACCAAGACAGCTTGTGGGCTCAGGAGAAAAGTAATAGGGTGAAGTGCCTCAGTTTATGTTGTGCAGGGAACTGGACCATGGTGACAGTCTAACTCTCTACTCTGGCCTTAAATAGTACAAACACACTACTACTTTACTGCTCTTTCAGTCTCAAGGATCCTTCTGCTGCTCTTCTCTACCTGAAAAGCAGAATTAACAGCAAACATTGTTGCCTCTCTCCCTGTGTCCTTTCCAGGCCATTTCTGAATATGCTTACCAGCCCTGCTCTGAGCATGCATACCATCCTCACTCAGCTGTGATTCCCTTTTCTCCTCGACATTGCTAAGAAAATAATTCCCTGGCATCTCACACATGATGATTAACATTTCCCCTGGCTTCCCACAAGACACTTCTGTACATGAGAGCACCCCTGCCTATTCATCATCCTCTTGATGGGAAGGAGGAGGGCTGCTCAAGAGCTAGCCAGAGGTGCTGCAACTCTGATTTACAGATTGGAAGGGCTATCCATCACTCTGGGGTGGGGGAGGCTGTTTAGTCTGATGCTGCAGGGCAGGACAGCAGGTCATCTACAGTGCCTGGGGACCTGATCCTTCTGGCCTTTTGCTTTGGCGTGTTTCCAGACAGGCTGAAGAACTGCTCTGTGCAGGGGTAGGCTTAGATACATGCTGGGAAAAGCTACCAGTCTCCACACTGAGGGGAAAAGTGAATATATTCTCCAAGGTGAAAGTGTGAGTTGTAAGGATTATCCCCAGACCACAAATTTCCCCCTCCTGCTCTGCCTAACTGTACTTAGCCTGACCCCAGTGTGTCAGGGTTCACACTTTACCCCTTCAGTTGTTCAGAGGTTTTGTTGGACTTTGCTGAGTGTTCCAACCTTGCTGAAGACTCGAGGAATAGAATGTTTGGAGGAATAGAATGTGACCTGCCACATCATGAGTCCTGATGACCCCCAGGCCATGATTATGGCAAGTAAGAGCTTATCTCTGGGACAGGGTCACTACTCTGCTACTGACTTTTGGTGTGCTCCCAGCCACATCACTTCAGCTCCCTCTTGCAAGTTTTATTTTATCTAAATAATTATGACAATTCATATATTATTCCTAGCTCAATGCCCTCTTTGCCAGTAGGGTCTGCAGAGCAGGTAAGATCTCTCACAGCTTCACGACAACTCTCCAGTGTCTGAAGGAGTCCAGTTGTTGACTGTACCTGTAAACTGTTCTGTGCTTCATTTGAAGCAAACCCACAGCAACAGAGTTAATGTCAAGGCTGTTCTATATATACATATGGTTCTTTTACAGTACGTGTCTATTAGTCTTTTTAATTGATTTTTGTAACCTTAAAGATTTATGTGGGAACTGTGTTTTTCCAGAGATACATGATTTCTCTGTTTTACTGAAACAGTAAGAAGGTGACATTTTCCTGCCTGGAGGCCCATGGAACTAACAATAACTGCTGCCTGTCACAGGAGGTTTTTGCATGACTCTCTTACATGCCAATTGTGTTGCGCAGGGATTGCTCAAAAAAATTCCTGTTTACCATGCCCAGACAAAGTGTAGACTTTTTTAAAATGGAAAATGCCATAATGAAAATTGCCCAAATGGAGAATGTTGGTAAAATCAGTATTTTTCTTTTATTTTTGTGGCATGATATGGAAATAATTTTTTTTTGTGAAACTGGCAGAGTGGCACATGGGAGCTGATGTTTGGAGAATTCATATCATTTCCCACATACGTCAGACTTCTTGTCAAATAATTTGAAATGGAAAGCCATTTGGCAAAAATATTTCTTTTATAGTCAAAACAATAAACTCCTTTAACACAGAGTGAATGAACAATATTTATTTGGCAAGTAGATCTTGGTAAAAGCACCAAACCATTTAATAAGAAATGCAGATCTTGAAAGACAGGCTAGATGGAAAAAAAAGACCAACTAGCTAATTTACTTCCTGAAAGTTGTGTCTGTTTACTGAAACTTTAGGAGTAAAGGCTCTCAAGAGAGGCAATTTTGTAGGGAAAAAACCCCACAGCATTTTCTGTGTGAGTACTGGGGAATACTCTGCAATCTGCTCAAACAACCGAGTTTCAAAACTATCAAATACTTGTATCAAATCAATTATGAACAATATATAGATGCCAGCTTATTTCCCATGTTATTTCACTTACTTTGAAGCAAGAAATAAGTTCATGAATAGGATGACCAATCAGTGCATCACTGGAAAGAGGACAAGCAACAAAATCTCACTTGCTACACCATGCCTTTGGAACAAATTGCAGAAGCAATCTAGATTTTTTTTTTTATAGGAAGAGCAGCTGATTTCACCCTGAGGGCACCTGAAACACCAAAGTTGTATGAGGAAGACATGCACTGAAACTTGGAAATGCTTAAAAAAACCTAAAACGTTGGAGGGAATGAAGGATTTACTTCTCTATATTCTACTGGCATCTTTCAGTAGTTTGAAAACCCATCCCCAGGCAGCAATATAATTTAACTTTCACCGGAAAACTGGTGTGACCAAGTGCTGAAAGGAAAGAAAAACAAAATTGTCTTGGCTATATTATAAAGCCTTTAATTTGGACAACTGCTGATTTTTGCTCTTTTCATAAATGACAGTTGCCCTGTACTCAGAAATGAGGAATGTGGAGGAGGGGATGCTGCCCTGGGACCAGAGGTCCCTACCCTTTGCATAGGTTGGGACTATTGCTGCAGCAGACTTACCTTCCCACTCTTCCCCAGGTCTGAAATAACACAGGCTCTCTCCAAAGATGATGAACATGCTCCTGATGGTTTGTGCTGTGGTGGAGAGGTGAAAGGTGATATAGTTTCCTTTCCTCACTGGCCTGAAAACACAGTTTAAACGTGAGAAGTCAGGAGGCTGAAAGGTAGGAGCTGTTACCAGGGAACTTACTGTAGGAGATTCTAAATTAATTCAGCTGCTCCCTTTGTTCCATGTGAAAGAAGGGTTTCTGAGCAGGGAGGGTGTTCAGCTTCCATCACTGCAGCCCGCTGACGGTGCTCCCAGAGAGCTAGGACCAAACCAGTCCTGACAGAGAAACCAGCAGCCTGTGGACTACCTTGGCAGACAATGGAGACAGAAGAGCATTTCAGGGAGACCAGGTCTACCTAAGAGCTGAATCCTCCCTTTGGGCTGTGGTCGCTTCCCACCTTCACCTTTCCATCTGCCAAGTACATATCTGGCAGGACTTTTCCTAGCAAACCTTTCTGTGCCCACACTTGCAGAGCAAAGCAAGTCCTTGTAGCAATTCAACCACAACTTTTCTTTCCTTGCCTTCCCTCCCCCCCCCGTCCCTTTAATGCCCCTATATTAGCACTGGTTACCAGTAGCAGATAAATCACAGAAAATAGGCTTTGGCTCTTTGGCTTTGGTGACCCGTTGTCCACCTGCTTCTGGGCACCATCAACTCTCTTTCCTCCATTCCACCTAACTCTCTTTTAAAAGCCAGTGGGGATGGGTACTAAGCACTGTCCAAAGGCACTTTAATCTTCTTTACTTTTAGAAACCAGTCTGTAAGGTAAATCTTATATTTATACCTTTTAAAAAACAGATATACAAGTGTTTTCAGGGTTTTTAAAGATACTTGTGTAGAAAAAGACAAATGGAGCTGTTTGAAAAGCAATCCTGAAATGAAGATAGAGAGCTCTCTGGCTGCTGGGTGGGCATGCTTCACCCCAACACGGGCAATGGCAAGCAAGCACTGGCTGTGCAGACCAGCTCCCTGAAAACTGAAGAAGATCGATACAGCTTTATCAGCTGAGAATCCAGCCTTGTCCCTTTGGCATTACTTATTTATAAAGGGCTCTGCTATTTAACAAGATCTGGCTGGATTTATCAACTGGCTGATCCAGCAAAAAAAAAACTAGTCCATTGCCCCTCTGGTGCTGTTAGTATGGGGGATGCTGCCTGCAAACTCTGCAAAATTTGCACAGGTAGCTAACACATCACACTGCATTTTCTCATAGCAGTACTTCAGCACAGGATGTTTTTTCTGTCCCTTCACCTTGGCTGGACTGCACTAAACCTCCAGAGAATGAATCACCCAGCAGACTTGTGGCTAGGGGGAGAGAGATGTTACCCCTGACCATGAAGACACCAAAAACTGAATGATCTTTACAGGCTCTAGACAGCAGGCTTGGGGAAAGAAGTTGCTGCCAGGGACACTGCTTTGTCCTTGGACACTGGCAGGGGTTGTAGCCCATCTTCCCATGGGCTTTCCCATATTTAGAATCAGAGATGCTATGTAGGTGTAGGGACTTGCTAAAGGAGGTAGAGAGGCAAAAGAATGGGACAGAGAGAAGTGGGGAGAGGTGAGGGCCTGAGGGGAATATGACTGACAGCTTTTCCTCATCTCACAGTGCTTTGAGGAGACACCATTCAACTTTGTTAAGGGGAAAGGGCAATTACCAACTTTAGAACATCTTGTGCCCTAAATTTCTAATGTGAAGAGGGGACTGCAAGCTTGGAGAGCTCGCCATGGCCTGAGACTACTGCAGGGGCAGGGGCCTGCAGGCTGTGACTGCCCTCCGGTTCTGCTTCCTGAGGCTTTAGGCAGGTGGAAACAAAGACTAAATGAATGTTGCAGCTGAACTGAAGGGCTCCCTGCGTTGATGAGCAGAACCATACCTCAGGGAACAGGGAAGATATTTATGCCTTGGCAAAGCAGGCAGGCAGGAAATAATTCTGCTAGGCACAGATTGCTTCTTCCATCTATTACCACTGCTGTGAGACATCTGGAAATATTGGTTCCCCCAGAAGAAATTTAGGTGTCTCTGAATGGAGCAAGATGCCTCTCCACAGCTAGGGTTGTTTTAGCTGCAGGCAGAATTGCTTCCTTTGCAGCAATTATTTTCTCAGGTTATTTTCCTTCACATTTTTGAGGCCACACTAACAATTCTTTTCATGCTCAGCTAAGCAGCTGATTGATTCTTCCTGGAGCTTTCCTGTATTGGTACCAGCAGGGGACTGAGCAGCACCCAATAACACAGCAAAAATCAATTAGCTGTATGAGACACTTGGTTGCCAATAGCCAGAAAATTTCCTTTCCCAGCTACTCTGCCTGAAACCCCACCATCACTCTGACAGCAAGAGGATGATGCCTTTTTGCCTCTGGATAAGAAGCCCTGAAAGAAGAGAGGATGGAGATCCAGGATCTAGCATGTCTGCTGCAGTGCTCTTGTTCTTCCATCTGTGTCCTGGGCAGCACAAGAAAAATGTGTTTGTCATCCTATGAATCCCAGCAATTGATGGAATGGTTTAGGGTGAGCTGATTTAAAAATTACTTCATGTTAGAAGACATCTTCTGACCAATTACAGCAACTGTGGACAAACCCAGCATTTATAGGCACGTCACTGTGTTTATGGAGCAGTGCGCAGTTATGAAAGCAGATGGTTTGTTAAAACAATAATAATACTTCATTCAGGTGGTCAAGGAGAGGTGACTTGTCTCCTGAAGCACTCCTGAATAGCCTTTAGGAATACACAGTTTTAAAGAAGATGTTCTTCACGGCACACAGCAGAGCTACCCTGCCTTTATCTGGGACATTAACTTTAATAATTTTCAGTGGGATTTTCAGAAATGCCTCAAGTTTGCTGGAAGGACCTTTCTTATCCCTAATGACTTGTGTTTTAAATTATTTAGGTGCCTTTGACAATCTCACCACTAATCCTGATGAAAGCCAAGCCAGGCTCTTTAATAAGCATAATGCTGCAGTCTGCATCATTCGTGTCCCTGGTAAAAGTTGTGCTGCTCAGTTAATGGGAACTGATTAAATCAGTATAACTCATCCACTCAGAGATAACTGTTCTGAATGTTCCCATTTTTCCTTCTGCCAAAAGAGAAAAGACCTATCTGATGAATACCCATCAGTGAAGGACAAAAATTGTGTTCCTGGACACACACAGAGGCAAATCCCACCAGTTCCATAATACATTGTGCCAACATGATTTGGGGACAATATTTAACAGCACATGCCCTGAGGCTGCAGGTTTGTCATCTCAATACATACCCCTTTATGCACAGTATCATTCCTGATGGTCCAGGGAACGCCTGTATTATTCACAGTAAACCTGTGGTGTTCACACCTGGGGGTAAATTTAACTGGTAAATAGAGAGTGCAGATTTTTAGTTCAAGCACAACAGGAAATGTCATTGCTCTGAACAGGGGAGTGTGCACTTTTGTTTTTGGTAATACTTCTGCTGCTTAGGTCTGAGCAGAGAACTTACCAGAGAGAAGCAGAACATTTTCCACCAACCCCTCCTGCAAAATATTGACTCTGTAACCAAGATGTTAACCATGCCTGTGAAAACTGCTCAGCAAAGTTGACAGTATTATCACATTCATCTTGAATGAATAGCTGAGGTCCCCTCCCTTTCTCTGCAAAATCAATTTAAAAAATCATCACAGGAATCTGTTTGACTCTCTGCTAAATGATCCCAAGATTCTTGAAAGATGTCAGACACAGATCAGCAAGTTACGTTTGTGTCAGGAATTGAGCAGAGTTGGTCTCAGAGAGCATCTTGATCTAGAATAGCATTTCTCCTGAGCTCTGATGGAGATTCCTGGGTGCTCCCAAGTAGAATGTGGCTGCATAGATGGATAGAAGTATTTTGAGCTGGGGTCAAAATGAGAGATGCTTGTGCTTCTCTGCACCATGCATGATTACACTATGGGACCTTTTGTTGCTTGGTGTGGTAGCCAACAGATGTGTGCTTGAGTTTAAAAAAGTGCTCAGACAATTTGAAAGATGGGAAATTATTCACAGGTATATTCAACATACAGATGCTCTTCTTCAGGAGACAGAATCACTGCCAGTCAGGAGAGTGGCCCAGAGACAGGAAGTTTGAATACTTTTGTCCAGATCTTGTAATCTTCCTTATGCATCTGAAGGTTATTGGTCTAGCAGTGTCTGCATCATGCTTTGTGGTGGTGTGTAGACATACTTTTCTGAGTGTCTTGAAAATGACCTCTGTCCTGCATCCCATCAGGAAGGTCCTGTTAGCTCTTCATGCTGCCAGTCTGGCTTGCAAGGGGAGTGCCTTGAGGACCTTCCATTGTGGGTATCTCAGCAGGCTTCATCCTAGCCTAAGGGTCTTCCAAGACCCTGAGAAATACCTACTTAGGAAGAGTACTTCTAAAACTGAAGTAGAATGGAACTGGTGGGAGACAAGAGCTACCTGGAGAAGAGACACTGAGTTATGTTTTCATGTTGCCACTTAAAATTCCAGTCAGTTTCCTGCTGATGTTTCTGTAGATCATCAAAGTGGATTGGGATCAGAGAACCTTGAAGAATAAATTTATTACATTGATTTCCCCCAGCTCCCTCCTCTTTTTTTATTCTATATGTGAGCATGACCTGTAGTGGAGAAAGTATCCTGCACCTGCTTTGGCTGCCAGTGGTAGATGGCTGTCTTCCAGTGATAAAGTCACTGTTTGGATTGCTTTTCACTAAGATGACCCTGAATCAGTTAGGTCAGTATGAGATGGTTTGTTCCTTTCCTAAGGTATCCATGTAGAGACTTGAACATCAGCCAGGTATGGGATCTTAATGAAACTGGAATCAGGCTTGTGTGCCTCTGCCTTCTAAAAGACAGATCTCAGCTCTACTAACCTAGTTTCCCATGAAATGAGGGTTAGGTCATGATGATACATGTGTATCAAGCACAAGCAGAGCTATCTGTCTCATCCCTGTAACTGAGCATCGTTTCAGCAGAATCTGACAAAACAGTAAGGAGTTTCAGGGTGTTAGGGTAAAGAAGAGCAAACTTACTAGTATTATCTGAAGGAAAAGATGCAACATGTGACTGAGAAATAGATATTTTGGACAGATGAGAGTTGATACATTGGAAGGAGCTTCCAAACCAAAGCTGGTAATTCTCTATGGGGGATTTCCCAAAACAGCCTTCCTGGTGCCTGTAGACACAATATGCAGAGCTGTTGGAGATGAGGCAGCTAGTGCTCAGGCTGCCCTTTGTTTGTCAGTAGCTAGCAAGAGTGATGAGCCTTTGCTGGAGAATTTGATTCAGTCTTGCCCTGGAAAAAGAGGAGTGAGGTTAGCAATGATGGGAGGTAGCATGCTTCTGATTCGTATAAGAGAATTTGGGCTACAGGAACATTATTTGTGCTTCAGTGCTGCAGAACACTTGATATGGCATGAGGGATATCATCTGTCAAGAAATTCTTGCCATGTCAGAGTACAGTGCTTGAGTATCAGCCCATCAGTACTGATGTAAGCAGCCCCATCACTAGACTGTTTAGCTTCTATGGGCAGGAATAGTAATGTTAAATGTCTGAAGCCTTGCTTGTGTCTCATCACCTTGTGATGGTGTCCCTTTGACTTGATGTCTGCAAGATAGCTTCCTCCACAGGAGCTGTGTGTCAGCAAGGTTCATCTGTCCAGCTTTAGCTCTTCATGGATAAAATTAGCAGTGCTGTAGAAGTGCCTAGACAACACAGAGCAGTACTATTTTAGGTATAGTTACCAGTGAGGGTATTGATTTTTCCTTGAGAAGTCTTTTGGAGTCAAGGACACCAGATAGCATTGACCCTGTGGAGAGGAACAAGAATACACCAAGTCTTGGGTCAGTGGCAACACAGAGTAAATAAATGCAAAAGCATGAGTTGAAAGACTCAGTCAGAATGAATCAGCGTGGGTCTTCAACGAAGATGATTTCCTCAGAAAGATTACACACTGAACTCCAGGGACTAAACTGGTTTGCTGCACCAGAGAAAAAAATGTGCCTCCCTCAGATGGTGAAAGAGGTTCTCTAGATGTCCCATGTCAGGGGAGATTTGGAGAGAGAGAGAGAGACTGTTTTTCTGATCCTTTGTGCTCTGTTGTAGCTTGCTTCATGTGCAGTGTGATGCCCTCCACTGGGGGCAGAGGCTGCAGTATTGGAGATGGTAAGCATGGTAAGCATGGGAGAGCTGTGGAGCAGCATTACTTGAGGACTGGTGGGAATGGTGCACTGGGAGATCAATTGGTGGCTTGATTAGAGAGTGTAATTACCTCTAGGAGAGCCAATGTCAGCTGGCAAGAGACTATTAAATTCTTTTGATAAAGACATGATTTTTTTTTTTCTCTCCATCTGTTAAAAAGTTAATTTCATATCTTCACTGATTTTAAAACAACTATCAGTAGTCTATTCAAATGCTGGACTTGGCCCTGAAGTACTGGACTCAGCAGGTGCCAACTGGAAAGTAAAATATTGCTGATGGAGAGGGAAGATAATTGCAGCATGAAGACTATTCCCACTGCCCCTCAGCTATAGAAGCACAGCTCTGTCCAGGGAGTGGATCAGTCTTGGAGTGAACCCTGTCAGAGAATTGCAGCCAGCTTTGCACCCCTATCTTGCTGCAGCAAGTTGTAAGAGATAGGACTGGAGGTCAGCCAGCTCTTAGTCCTGTCTCTCCTCTCCCTTGGCTTGTGGCTCAGTACGGGGAAGTTGTCCCAGGGCTGGATTAGGGATTTTGACACCTATCACCTAGTGACAGACATAGGTGGCCAGAGGCAGGTCACTTGCAAGTTCATGGACTGATGTTCTGGGTAAGATCTGTGTCTGCTCTACTTTCAGCAGTCCCAGCTGGACACAAGAACAGCAGAGGAGAACTAGAGAACTAAACATGCCTACAGCTCCTATAGAAAAAGTATCAAATTAAATAGGTTATTTGTTCTCTGTGTGATTAGGTGTCACACGCAGACTGGTAGTGGAACAATGTTACCTTGGAGTACAAGTCTATTGTTGCCACTGCACTCTTGATCAAATTTAAACCCAGGGATAAGATATTTTTTCCTCCTAGCTTATCCCTGTTCCTCCCTGTTTTTAAAATTTAGCAGCATCATTTGAATTCTTAAAAACCAAATTATTTAGTGTCTCACACTTCTCATAAGGAAGCCTGATGGCTATTGACAATTGGTCACCAGTCATGTTTTTAAAAGAGCCATCAGTATTAGGCAGGAAAAACAATTGATTTGAGGATTTCCAGCAAAATCTGAAAACTTCTCTAATGAAGATAAGTGACATCTTTTCCTAATGAAAGCCTCAAGTCCTAACCAGAAGCTGTGTGCTTTCAAAATGCCTTATCCTGGCATTGTTCTGATTGTCTCCAGATAAAAGAAGACGATGTAGCTTAGACTCACAATGCAATTTAATTGGTGTCCATATGGTTTTCTAAACAATGTTGTAGAGGCTGCATTTGAATAAGCATTTCCCTCTTCCCTGAAAGTGCTTTAGATAAAGCACAAATGCAACGCATAAAAGTGATGTTGGCTTCTAATCACCCCATGCCTTGCAAACTCATTAATTAGGTGTTCAACTGAGGTCAGAACCATCAAAGGGAGAAAATTGCTGCCATAGGTTCCTATGAGGTGCAGTTAGTGTCAAGTATTTGATAGTTACCTATTAATCCCACATTTTATTTTTAGTACTGCTTTTCATTAAAAAAAAAAATCTTCTCCCCAGCATAGAAGAAGAGACAGACACTGGTTCCTTATTGTGGAACCAGATCAGAGTGGGAAAAAAAACCCTAGGGCAGCAAATCATGTTTCTGAGAGATGGTTGGGTCCCTAAGAGTTAATTTATTGAAATACATTGCAGATTTTTTTTTTTAATTTTTCTACTTATTGCTGTCTTGGCAGGTGGAGGCATCTGTGGGAGGCTCTGCCAAGACACTGAACTTCTGTTAGATCTTGTACTATGGAGACTGTAATGGTTTACATGTTTTTCTCCTTTTTCTGCAGTCAATTGTGACACACGTTCAAAATGGTGCTCATTTGGTATGCATGGATGATTTGGGCAGAACAACTTAGGTAGCACAACCCAAGAAGGCCATGAAACATGTGTGAGGTGCCTCTGGACACTGAAGAGGCAGATCAGGCATTGAGTAGGGTGAGTGGTCTAAGAGCCAGATGTGCCTGCATGTCCCTGATGTTGAGAGGACTGGTGGAGTTGCCTACTGTTCCACAGTTTGATCAAACTTGTTGGTTGGTTTCAATATTTTACCCTCTATATTATTCTAAGACGTCAGGTTTCAAGCATTAATTAAGCATTAAGAAACACTTCAGAAGAGGATCTCTTCAACTTTAAATGTAAAGTCTGGTGTGGTCATTATTTGTTGATATTCATTTTTCTGTGAAGAACTGAGTGTGGGCATGGGGTGAATGAGTATGAGATTAACCTGATTTCCTGCAGCATATCTGGAAAACTGATAAGTACCCACATACAAATGAAATCCTTCTGGGACAAGTAAAACATTTTATGCAGACCAGAAGAGAATATTTGGTGCCATAAGCACAACCCATTGAAACAGAAGCTAGAACAAAATTGCAAAAGCTTTGAAATTTTTCAAGGAAAGCCACAGAAATGTTTTAACTTAAAAAAGCCCATTTTTTCACAATTCCATTTGCCGTCACAGAAGTTTTGGGTTAGAAATGCTGTAAGGATTGATACTGCTGGGCATTGCCTTTGAGCTGGACATCAGGGGTCTGATTCCAGGTCCTCCTGAGAACAGAGCAGCCTGCTGTGACTGGCAGTAAGATTTTGTGTGTGGGTTCAGTGGGAGCAAAATAAGGCATCCCTGGCTCACTTGTAGCTGATGCTGTGGTCAGACACAAAAATTCATACCCACACTGTTTTATTTTGGCAGAGCTTGTGAGAGACCCCCACAGTCCTGGTAAGGTGCACCTGGCTTGAGGTGCTGTAGTAGAACTGAACAACAAAGTTTGATGGGCAGGTCTGACATCAGTTACAGGAATTTGGTGTGTAAATCTCCCAAGGTCTCTTCTGGCTTTAGGGAAAGCCATAAACCTTGTTCTTGAATAAAGTGATCTCACTAGGGAGATATGCCAAATTATAGAGATAGGTCCCATGTCAAAATCTTCTCTGGAGATGCATGCTTTCTTCAAAAGTTGCCCAGCCAGCCTTATTTCATTCCTTTCATTTCTGCATTGCCAAGACCTTCTGGCAAGAATGTGCTTCTTTTTTTTTTTTTTTTTTTTTTTTTTTTTTTCAAATGAACTGCAGCAGAGATGTACGTAAGAGCAAGAGTAATATTAAAAAAACAGCTGGTACATTCCAAAGAGGGACTAACCAGTTCCAAACAAAATTACATAAGATAACATTTACCTGTCTCCTGGGATTTTTTGCAGAGTGTGAGGGGAAACCATAGATCACTGGTGGGTTCCCAAGCATTCCCAAAGCCCGGAAAATAAGTGTCCGGGCTTGAAGGAATACAAGAAGAAATGATGGTGAGGTCAAACTTGAGTTTGTCTAGTCTATTGCTCTCAAAGCTCAGATTGTTTGTCCCTTCTCAATTCTGACTGCATCCATTGCTTGAAGGCATATATCCTGGTACCTTCAGAGGTAAATAACTGCCTTTGGTTGCAAGTGCAACATCGTTATGAAAAAGACAAAAAATAATCAGGGGAAGCTCTTATTTCAGAGTTCAACACAACTGGGATTTGAAAGTTTCCAGAGGGATGGAGGTGAAGGACCAGGTCTGGGTCCTATCCTGTCCCACAGAGCATGGGAACAACAGGAGAGAGAGCAAAAGCAGGAGATGGCAGATATCAAATTAAGTAAACCTTTATTTTCCTCCTTAAAAAGCACAGTCAATTCACTACTACAGGATCGGAATGAAACCACAATTTTTTTTTCTACCTTCTACTGTGTTTTTACATATTTCAGAGTCAAGGCTAGGCAGATAGAGAGCCTTGGTTTTGGGAAGTCCAGGGCTAGACTCAGGTCAGGAAGAAACTATCTGAAGACAGTTTGTCAGACAGCTGTTTCCTAGAGGTTTTTCCTGCTGTTGGCTTTCTTCAGCAAAGCACCGGCAGTAGCCACTGTTCGAAGTTTTCTTGCCAAAACACACACACACAAATATGCATATATGAAAGGCCCATGCCTCCTTGCCCTTGGCTAATTCTTTGTACCCTCCCTGCAGGCCTGCTCCCAAAGCATCAGCTAATTAATCCACCTCCTTCCCAGGGCACGGCTGGCAGCTGCCTCACTGAAGCAGAGCCAGGGTGAATCAGAGTCAATCAGTAAGCAGAGGCAATGTGCCTCTTCATTAACAGAGGCTGGATGGCTCCAGCAGAGACATTCATCTCAGTTTCCTGTTTCTCTGGGGAAAGGGTGAGTGACAGTCCCTGGAAAGAGCTTGTATCATTGAATTTTTAAAATATACTTTCTTTTACCAAAGCACTGCCAAGTTTGTGAGTTCAAGGAGCAGGAGGCAGTGCCTCAGTTTTGTAAGATGGGCACAAAGCTCGTCTAGTGCAAGACGATAACTTGGGGGTTCTTTTTATTTGTCCTCTCTGTTTTCAGGCTGAAAATTTAGTATGACCAGCTCTGTCCCCAGCAAAGATTTTTCACAGATTGGTTGGCATGGTCACTGATACAGAACAAATCAATGCTCAGTAAGAATTTTGGACATATACAGGTATGATTTATGCTTATTGTGGTATACGAGTACTGTCTTGGTAGAGAGTAAAGGCTCTCTAGCAGGCTCTAAAGAGGAACCATGGTAAAGCTCTTAATACACCCCATTATTATGTTCAGTCCAGCATGGGATGAGGTAAGGAAGGATTTTCCCTGAAACAAATTCTTGCTCTTTCCTTTCTAGGGCTGAAGAAAAATGTATAGCGATATCTTTCACAAGAGAACAGGAGTAGAGAAACATCTGAGCTAGTGTATCAAAGAGGGACAGTAGAGACTGGGGTTTGGCAGAGTCTTTCTCTGACTTGAAAAGCTTCAAGCTGTGAATGAAGATGGAGCCAGGACACCAGCTGTACAGTGTATCCGGCTTGCATAGAAACCCATGCTGTCATGTTGTCTGTCAAGCCAAAGAGGTTTGCAGTGTAATGTTTGAGCAAGGGAACAAAACATCACCAGCTGTCTCACCCCAAGCTTCATCTGTCTTCCAGCCTCAGCCCTTTGGAGCTCCACCAGGAGCTGTATCCTGCAGAGATGGTCTGTGTCATCAGTGCGATCTGTTAGTGGGCCTGATGCTCAATAGCTCTAGGGTGTGTATTTCTGAGATGAAACATTTGATGGAGAGAATCACTGGAGAATTGCCTCATGTGGGAATTGCCATGGGAGTTGCTCCACATGCAGTAGGAAATGCTACTGCTCTTCAGGTGCTCTGGAGGAATCCCTGGGGCTGTCACAGCCTGTCCCCCCTCTCAGGACAGCTGAAAGCAGCCTGGAGCCACTGTGTTGCTCTGCAAGTGCATGAGAGGCAGGACTGGCTTTTCAATAGTAGTCCTAAGTCCTGAGTGATGCTGTGTGAACTGAAGCATGTTGAGCTTTCACATTATATGCACAAGAGAGCAATGGCCAGCAGTCAATCTCGCTGTGATTAATCAGATTAACAGAGATCTGTTTTGGCGCCACGCTAGTGGCTTTATTGTCTGGAATTGTCCAAGTCCTTCCTGCCTGACATTTTCACCTACAAAGTTGTAGCCATCAGTGGGACCTCTGATAGCCAGATGCTAGCTGATCAGTCACAGATCATCCTTGCACAAAAGTCAGGGTGCATTTAGCAAGTGCCGGTTTTGGGACCTCTTGTGAGGTTATATTTTCCAGGCTGCAGCTTTTGTTTGCTAACATTCTCTGTGAGACAGCCCATATTTTGAGGATAAAGAGCAGGGCTGAAATGATCACCTTCTCTCTTTTTCTGCTCTATTTTTCAGAGGTAAAACCTCTACTCTCCTTCAGTACCTTTCTTGCCCATTTGTGACTTTACACCTCATATTCCCAGCTGGCACCCAATCTTCCTTCACCACTTGCAGGATTGATCCAGACAGGTGAGGTTTCACTTTTCCCCTGAATTGACCTGAGACAAATCAGCTTGTATGCATCAGGGTGTCAGATGCTGAGGGTCAGGGACTCTTTGATCCTAATGATATACAAGGCCTGGGCTGTAAACATTTTCTGTGTCACTGTCTGGAGGAATTTATGCTGTGATGGAGGTAGCCTTGGTTGGCACACCAGGAGCAAAGGGAAACTGAGTGGTGCCCAGCTTGACATCTCAACCTTTGAGCCTCGAAGCCTTAAGCTGATGGTCTCTTTTGAGAGGGTAAGAGGGTGATGGTGAAGTAGACTGCCACAAAAACAGGCATGACTATGTGAAGACAGGCTGCTTCACCCTTCTCTGCCTTTTCTGAAATCATCAGAGCATGCAGCTGATGAGCATAAGGATTTTGATTTTGCTCTATTTCTATACGGTATTTCAAACATGATGAGCCATATAGACAGACAGATTGAATTTAGGATTGCCCCACCAACTCTAACATGCTGACACCTGTCAGATGTGAATGTTGTCCAGCACAAATAAAATCACAGCTCTTCACATCAGATCGGAATTAATTTCTCTCTTTTGCAAATCACAGTCCTCATCTGGGATGCCTGGGGGGAATTAGCAAACAAACCAACTGCTCCCTGCTGCCTCTTTCTGAGAAGCCTGCAAGCCCCAGGAAGGTGATAAAAAACTGTAACTGAGTCGGTGGCACTCCAGCATTTGCAAAGCAGAGCTCACAGGGCTTGCACAGTCTATTCTCACTTGTTACTGTTGGATTTTAATAACTACACCATGGCCAGTCTCTTGCCAGTGCTGTGCCAATGCAGACTGGTTACACACAGAGGATTTGCTTTTCTGCTGCAGTACTCAGAGCATGCACTGATTAGAAGAGCTGTGTGCTCAAGGACAAGACAGGCTGATCCAGTGCAAAGCTTGCCAAAGTTGCCTCTTCCTAATTTTTGTTGAGGTTGAATGAAGCTGTATGAGTGTGGGGAGAATCAAACTTGTCCTCTGATTGCAGTGAGCTTGAACTTAACTGACTTAATGATTTTGTGCAACCCTGGCCTTATACTTTCTGAAATCTAATGCCAATCATGAGTTTTGGCAAAAGTGTGGAGGGACAGGGTTGCAGACAGAGCCTACCAGAGTGGAGGAACAGCCTGGCTATTTTATCACAAGCTGGCAATCCCAGCTGAGGGCCAGCATGCATTAGCCAGCCATGAGTGCAGAGCCAGGCTAGCACAACTGATCAGCAAGCAGAGCAGAGCAGGAAAGCCCAAGCCACCCTGCCAGCATTTCCAGGAAGCATCTTAACTCAGGGCTCTGCTCTGCACCCTGCCTGCTGGTGCAGTTATGCTGACAGCATCTGCCTAGAGGTTGTGTCTCCTTACCTTCCTGCAGTTGGCAGTGGAGACCAGGATTTTGGCAAGTCCACCCTCTTCAAGTCAAGGAATCACTCTGTACTTCTGCCATCATGCTATAATGGTGAAACCTGATTTCTTGCTCTCCTTTTTCACAGTCTGGTTTCCATACATACTGTAAGATATTGGTGAGCTCAAGTCTGGAGTTATATCCTTGCGTGTCTTGGATGTAACCATGCCTGAAATTGTATTCATATTTCTTCTTTCTTCTCACCTAAGAGAACTGGGAGCAGCTGGTCGATTGAATGCAGGGTGCTGCTGAAGGACAAAGACCTTTTCCCAGGGATAGGCATGAAGCACGTTCACATTCCTGCACCTATTTCCATCACACGGTCAGCAGTACCAAAACATGTCACCAACAGGCTACTTCTCAGAAGCACATCTCCTGCCAGGGCCACTGTTTCAGAAGTCCTGGTGACAGAGATGGAAGTGGGCAGCATCTCTTGCTGACTAATGCCAAAAATCTCTGCTTTTTCATTGAAAAACCCTGCAGCTCCTACCCATTCTGCTGAAGATGTACCAGATCAGGCCAGACAACGACCAACTATAAGGGGAACAAAACCCCTGCTTCACCATGTCAACAATCCTCTTTGTAGAAATGCCTTTCCCATGGCACCACCTTAAGGAAACAGCCTTGAGAGAGAAAGCTCCATTCTACCATAGGGGTGAGCTCAGATGTTTTCTGAGAAAATTAAGAGTTGTAAAGAAGTGCTTTCTTGTATGGGCCTTGCTCATGCTGGACATATGAAGTATATGTTTAACCACTGAGATCCAGCTAAACTCTCTAAATGAGAGAGGTGGTGCACAAAGGCTTTATTTTCTCAGCACTGTAGGAGGGATGAGTTTGGAGGAGATGTATAATAATAATTATAATAAAATATAATATTATTATATAATAATATAATAATTATGCAGTAATGCATAAACTGAGGAAAGGACTGCTGTCCAATAAATCTCCAAAAACAAGAACTGAGCAGAGGAGAGGGGAAAACAATCTGATCAGCTTAAAACCGATAAAAGAGAACACTTTTTTATACAGCGGGAAACAACTGTTGAATTTTGTTGTACCAGCAGGTTCAAAAAATGATGGACAGAAGGTCTGTTAATGGATGACAAAGGGAACAAGAAGGACTCTTTCTCCAAGCATCACCCTCCATCTCCAAGCCTGTGCCTGGGGATGCCAGGAAAGTGCTGGCAGTGGATTACATTAAGGCCAGACACTAGTGGTCTCCTATTCTCAGCACTGAAGATGGCATGAGGCTCACTGGCTGACCATGCTTGTCACCCCCAGTGACTGTTCACCATGATCACCCTTTCATAGCAGGATCTGGCCCTGTGAATGACCCATTGTTCTCTCTGACTGCAGCATCCTGCAGTAAAGTTGTCCTCTCCTGATATCCATGGAAGAAGTGATGTTTCATTAATTGAGTGAAATCTCCGTGGACAACTAGCTCCTCTTGAGACTAATTGTGGATATTGGATAATGTTGTCAAGGAGAAATGGGGGTGTAACAGCCTGTGTGCTTTTGGTCAAGTCATGGAGGTCTCCTAGCTGCTGGGAGACATTCACTGTCCCACTCAACTCCTCTGTATGCTCTGAAGGATGGGCACTGAAATAGGCTGGTGAGCAAGAGTCTGATGACACACATGGGATGGGGTCAACCAGGTGCCCTGACACACGTGGACATGTGCTATGGGGACAGAGTGAAGAGCCAGTCTGTTTTGTCTCTGAGGGATGAATCCTGTTGTCACCAGTTTGGAAATGCTTTCTGCTTTGCCTGGCACAATCAGTGGTCTGGTAAATGAAACCCAAAAACTTGTTTCATGGTCAGGGCCATGATGAAGAGAGAAGCTTCTATTGGGAAGCTTGATAAGAGACCTTTTAAGTCACCAAGTCACCAACACCTGAGATCTGGATCTCAGAGAGGTCTCTGGGAATGGGGGAAAGTACTGGGAAAAAAAAAAAAAAATAGGTAGTACTACTAAGGTAGGCATGAGGAATGCCTGTGGGAGACAGTAACATTGCATGTTTTTTGGGAGGAAAGGGCATATCAGCACACACAAAGCAGACCTTAGAAAAGAAACTGGCCTCCAGGCACCTTTCTATCTTGAAATGCAGAAGCTGCCAGCACTGATGGGCCAACAAGCATCAGTCCTGTAAGAACAGGATGAAAGAACAAGCAAAGCCCCATGGTGAGAAAGGGTTCCTTTGTGGCTGCTTTTGCAGGAAAACGAGCCATTTAAGGCTGCAACATTCTTTGCAAAAGTGAAATGCTGCTGTAGCTGTGATTGTCTGAAGTGGAGCTGTTTCTCTGCCTTCTGTTTGCTTTGCCTAGCAATTGTCAGTAGCTGAAAATGAGGAAGAGAACAATTTTCTCTCTCAAAAACTAATCAAATTGTGTTTTTGCAGCTATGAAAGCAAGTAATTTTCCTCAGAAGCTTATCTTGTCTTGAATGGAAAGTTAAACTCGTGCACAGCCTGGCAAATATGACTTTCTCCAACCTCAGCCTCTGGCTTTCAAACTCTGCTTTTCCTCTAGTTGAAAAGATGCTGTTGCAAACTTCCCCTGCTTTTGTGTGCTGTACATACCAAGCGCTGGCTTTGTGTCAAAGTCCAGCTGCTTGTCATCAACATAAGGAGCTGAAAACCCCTCTTTTAGTCCCTCCTCACTGCCTCATTATTTTAGACAACACAGTGGATGCTTCACTAGTGAAGTGGTCCAGATGTTTGGCTTTCTGCGGCATGTTGATTAAATGGATTTCCATTTAACTTCACTTTCACGATTGCCTGCATGGCTGCTACAGTCGAGCAGAACGTGATGTGCACACTCAGCTGAAATTTCTCCCTGACCTCTTAAACCAGTGCTGCAGGGAGAGAGAAGGGGAGGAAGTGTGCTGGTTGCCATAGTAATAAGCCACCCTTCAAAAAACAGGCATTTTGTCTGCCTTCTGAAAAGCATTTCACCCACCAGACATCTTTTAGCATGGTATGTATTACAGGGAAACGTTTAAAAATGCTTGTGCCCTCCCTGAGCTCATCAGGTGGAGTGATGGGAACACTTCATGCTCAATTCAGGAAAGGGAATGCTTGAACAAGCACAGGCTTTGTTAAAGCATGTGTCTACATGCCCTGCAAATTTGGACCTTTGTAACAATTTCTTCTCACCTGAGTCACTTCAGCTATTCAGGAGTGGCAAACACAGGCTTCTCTTCTGTATTAATAATTAAGTTTTTCTCCCCTCCCTCTTGGGAGTGAAGGAAAGGGAATGTGGAAATAGAGAATGGTGTTTTCTCTGCTGGTGTCTCTGAGATCCTGAGAAGAAAACAGTTCTCTGACACCAATTAACTCCAGCAGGGGATCTGCTGATTTTAAGTGGAACAGCAAATCTCATTGAGAAAGAAATAACACTTTTATGCCTGCCTCAGTCCTCAACACTTTATTAAGTCCTGGGCCGGGACTCCTGCCAGGTCTTTTCAGAAATAATGACATGACTATTCTTAGCTCCAAGCTTTCTACTTTCTATTGCAAAATGGCAAAATGTACCAGGTGCTTGTTACAATTTTACCCCTTGTTTTCATTAAGGACTCATTCCTGGTCTCGTCTTGCAAATATATTTACAATCGTACAGTTCACTGAGTATTTTTTCACATTGTATTTCTTCCATCCTACAAGTTTGAAAACTGGATGATGGTGAAGGGAAAAATAGTTGAAAGTAAACCAATGAGGAGCAGAACAAGGAAAGCATGGTGGAGAAGTATAGATCCACTGGAGCAGGCAACGCTACAGAGAGGTAAAGTGGCTGATATATGACCACCTGGCAAGAAGACATATAGAAGACAGTCTGGGAAGCTTTTGTGGGAGTGTCCTCTGTATTACAACTGAAGTAGAGGAAGACACGGGAATTAGGAAGAAAGTGAAAGCAGCAGAAGCAATCAGCACTTCTTGGAGTGAAACTTTGCCAGTTTTGCAGCTGGAACATTTTTCCCCTAGGGTGAAAAGTAAATTTATCAATGCCACCATAGTTGGTAAAGTCCTTTTGGTTCTGCCAAGTTAATCGTATCAGAAGCAAAACAAGAAAGATAAGAAGAAAATTTCCCTCTGGGTATTTTGAAATGGAACATTCATTCCAAACATGAATGTTTGGATGCTCCCTTCCCCTGTTTACAAAAAGGAGAAACTTATTCTGCAAAGCAAAACATCTGTTGCGCACTGCTTCAGTGTTTCACTTAACTTTGAGAAGCATTTTAGGATTTATTAGAAATACTGAGACTATTCTGGTTAGGAAGAGGGCTGGATAATTTTAATTTTGAGTGTTGGCATTGCCAGCAATGCAAGAATAAATTTTAAGACCCTCAGTTGTTTGCATTGCTCTGGAAAGCCTGCTCTAATCTGAGGCTGGGCCTAAAAGCAAAACTTCTGGTATGGGACTTGGGGGGCTGGTTGTGTCCTGGATAAAATGTGGTATGGGTTGGTTTGAAAGGATGTTGGATGAATGAAGGGAAGGAAAGGCCCCTGAGGGTGACTGAGCACAAAGACAACACTTCTCGCCCCAGAGGCCAAGAGATGTTTGTGGGAAGTATTGGTGCATGTTTGTGCTATTTTTATACTTTCCCTGAGTCATCTGCATTCACAGTGCCAGAGAGCAGACTGGATTAGATGCACTTTGAGGCTGACCGTGAGGTCAGTGTTTCCTTTCTTGTTTTAAGTTTTCATGAAGACAGAGAAAACAGGATCCCCCTTGCTTTGAATGGCTGGGGAGAAGGTGGTGAATAACAAGTGATCCAGGCAAAGTTCCTACTCGTATTTTTCCACGCACACACAGTGTCCTGCCTTGAGCATCTTTCCCCTGAAGTCATTAAGGCAATTTATGGTGCAAGTGAGTCTGCTGGGAACATGAGAATGGTGAAATTAAGGGTAATTAAATGTGCTCAAGTGAAGCAATGATTCCAAGTTTCCAACACCCACATAAGCACACCAAGGATGGAGTGAAGAGGGAGAAAAATCCTGTAGGTCTTGTGTGTAGTATGAAGTTTTGAGAGACATCATTAAGCCCCACTGATAACGGTGCAATTTCAGACAGAATGGATTCAATATGACTCTGGTCTGCTCCCCTTGCTCAAAACAAGGCCCAGAGGAGCAGGTTGCTCATGTCTCTATCTGGTCAAGTTCTTAATATTTCCAAAAATGAAGTTTCGTCATGTCTCTGAACCTCTGTTTTTATGTTTGACTGCTGACTTGATGAAAGGAAAATCCTGGCAAAAGAAGAAAATGGGATACAAACAAGACTTTGGTGCCATGGTGTGCTGTGGTTGGCAGTGAGGACTTCAAGTCCTTGACAGAAGAGATCCTGTCTGTCACCATGATCTATGTTCCTGGAACATATCTTCCTATCCAGTTTTGTATGAAAGAAATCTGCTTTGCAAGCTCCAAAGCTGCTCTGCAATATGACCCAAAGCTTGGTGAAAGGAGGAGGTGGGGTTTTTTTCCAAATGTGGACTCCTGTCTTGAATTATAACTCCTGTGTGTATGTTCAGTGTTGGCTGTACCATCTCCTCTCAGGGAGTGTTACAACACGGGCTTTATAGTTGAGTAAATTCACAAGATTTTTAGGGCTGGGCCTGCAAGGACTTGGAAACCTTAGCTGAGACTCTCAGGAGCTCTTCCTGGTGAGCACACTGAATTCAAATGAAGGCACTGAAGTGTAAATGAAGACTCTTTAAAAAAATAACAAATTATTATTTCTGTCTCATTGCTGTTTCTTCTGAGCAGAGCAAGCCTCTGTGTGAGATTACATTTGCTGATCTTTCCGAAGGGTATTTAATAATGATTCAAAATAAACAACAACAAAAAAACCCTGAAAGGACAGCAAGAGTACTTCCCCAGACAGCCCACTGTTTTGCCCTTTTAAATGTATTTAGGCTAAATTTTCACTACCCTTTGATTTGAGTTTCCAGAGGAAAGTGCTTCCAATGCAGCAGTAACTGGAGATGGTTTGGCTTCCATTGGGGTGCAAGGAAATCCCACCATCTGTGCATAACACTGGTCCTGTTTGCCTAGTGAGAGATAATCTCTGGAAACAGACTATTTGGGGAGGTTTTGTTCTTGTTCTTCTAGCTGCAGGGCCAAAGAAGCTAGGAAGTTGTCACCTCATAGCAAGCATTCACATGTCCTGGGCAGCAGGATAGATTTTACACTGACCACTCCATTGTAGGAGCCAGCATGTTTTCTTTCAATAGCCTGAGTGTCCTGGGCCAGGGGAGCATCCCTTGTACCTTTGGACTTTGAAGCAGCCCACAGAGAGGACTGCAAGATTTCATCTACTTGTGCCACAGCAGCTGGCACTTGTTTCATGGCAGCTGAGTGCATGAATTTTTATCTTGGCTGTGCAGGTATGTCAATTAAGGATAGGCTGCTAGGAATGAAACACTTTCAGAGCAGTGCACACCATTAATCCCATCCTTCCAGCACAGAGATACTTCAGCTTAGTAAATGAAAGGAATAAAATCTATTTATTCACGCAGTTTCCTATAGAAGAAAGGATATTGTGATTTTTGGGGGGTGACATCTGCCTTCCTTACTCTTCTCTCTTGTTCTTTTAGCTAGTTTTCACCAGATGTAACAGCAGGGTTTTTTCCTCCCTCAAAGAGATGGCCTTGTAAGGGAGGTATTGCTGAAGTAGCCATCAGTGAAACAATTGAAATGTGAGGTTAAGCCTTATTAGACATCAGAGAATCCTCAGATGAGAGGTTGAACCTGTTAGCAAGGTATTCACACTCCTATCTTATCTATCACTAAGGTTTTTTACCTTCCTTCACACTTTTCAGGGACATAACTCTGCTTTGTGCAGCTGAGAAGACTTTGGAAAGGGAGAACCAGGGGACCCAATAACTGGATTTTCCTGTGGGTTGCTCAGCAGGTGGAACAGCAGTGGCAAACCACTGAAAAAAACACACATAAATTGCATTTGAAAATTAATGATCCTATTTCCTGCAAGTGATAAGAAAATCTGCCTTGTCTGTGAGTAATTTGCAGTCATTCATGGCAAGTTCTAATATTTAAATATCAAGTAAATTAATTTGTCACTATCTTTATTTAATTGATCTACTGTAATTGCAATGACTAAATAAATCAATTACTTAAAAAAGCCCTAGACAAACACGGTAAACCAATTACTTACTATTTAATGGGAGCTGCTTGATGTTACAGAAAACAACAGAGGAACAAATCCTTTTCTGACATCAGCAAAATTCACTCACTCTCTGGGGAAAGGGATTTCAGCACAGCTTTACATCTTTATTTAACTCAAATGGTCACATTATGAAACAGTGAGAATTCATGGGAGCTGCAAGCTCAGCGACTCAGGCCGTGCTCCCTGAAGTGAGCAGCTGGGGCATGATCAGAAGCATGAAACATCATATTTGGTGAACAGCACCCAGGCCAGGAAAATCATGGCAAGAGATAGCACTAGTGGATGCCTGGATAAACAACACCTGTGCCCAAAAAATAAATCCAGTGTCAGAAATTATTAGAGGAGGACTGACTGGAGGACTGACTATAATTGTTATAGCTGTGGGTGTGGGTTACTGTAAGCCTACAGCTTGAGCATGGTGTTCACCTCCTGTCTGCTCATCTCAGGATGTCTGTGAAGAGTGGGGATGGTTGGGGTTTGTCTTTGTTTCTGCGTGAGGTAACCATGGATGAGCAGGCTAGGACTGCTGGGCCTGGAAATATGGTGGTGGACAGTGTTTAAGGGTGTAGGGGAGGACTGGAGAAGGTAGGCTTACCAGGTTTATTGAATGCAGAAGATGAACCATTCCCAGGATATTCCAGCTGAAAACAGCTGGAGGCGGGGCAACTCAGGGGAGTATCACCCAGTCTGGCAAAGTCTCTTGGCTAGGACCAATGTAGCTCCATCCCATTTAGCAATGCAAGAAACAAAGCCAGCTTGAGCATCTCCTCAACAACAACTTCCTCTGCTGCAGAGGTCTGTTCCATTCCTGCTGTTGGCCACTGGGAACCTGAATGCCCACAAAGCTGTCAGCAATCAGTGTAACTGCTGAGCTCTTCCTGGCAATTTCCTCTCAGATTTGCTCTCAATTTGCATAGCTCTCTATCCAGCCAGCAACTTTCACACAACTTGGAGGAATTTAATTACCTTCTGGAGCTCAAATTATGTCTGATGAGCTTTAAATCGGGAAGCTGTTTCAGTATTAGTCATGAGAAGGTAGGCAAGCAGATGAATGGTGCTGTGCAGAGTGCAAACCCTGTCTCAGGAAAGCAGGATTAGAGACCACCAGATCTTAGTTAAATAGGCCCAGTATAATTTCTGGCCTCCTGTCTGCTCTTCTCATTACTGTCCTAACTCACTTTTGGGTTTGTTTGCTTGGGAAGCTAAAAAAAACAAGTTAGATTCAGAAATTACGAAATATTTTACCCAAGGTAAATGCCACTCCTGTATTTTTGGATATGTTGTGAACCATCTTAGCATGAAAATAACCCCCTAGGTGGTGCGGGAACCATCCCAAAACACTGAATAGGAAGAGTCACACACAGTCCAGCACAAAAATACAATATCATTATTTGTGTTGTCACTACATGTTTAAAATAAAATTGCTAACTGGAAAAAACCCCAAACATATTCAATGGAGTATTCTCAGAAGGGATGACAACATCCCTTCTGCATGTACCATCAGGGTACCAGTCCTAGTGATGGTGTGACTACCTATTGACCTGACAATCCCTTTCAGGCAGCTTCTGCCTCCTCCAGCCAACCCAGGGAGTCGGTGAGATTGAGACCCGTTCCCTGCTTTCCACCTCAGCATCTGTAGATGGGTAGAGCCTTGCTTGATGGGTTTCCTCCATGCAGGAATCCGTGTTAGCTGCCTGAAGTGGTGGCATAAAATGTGCCTAGAGGGACTATGCTCTCCCCTGAATTTAATTCCAGCCCTAAATTGCCCTTTGCCACATAACCTTCAGGTTGTTTTCCCAATATGGACTTCCTGGCAACTGCAGGTGGCTTTTCAGAGGGAAGTAGTTGCTGCTTCTCCTTACATGAAGGCTGGGTCTGTTAAACATCCAGTCTTCCTTCAAAGTACTGGGGGCAGGGGTGAATCCCTAAAGGAAGAAGCAGGAGCCTTTAAAAAAATTCACCTTCTTTTTACCCAAAGCAATTAAACTATTTTGGCTGAAACCTTTTGCACAGCAACTTTATGAAGAAGGTGGCTTAGCCTTGCAAAGTTATGGTACAGGTTATAAAACATAGAATCATAGAATCATAGAATTGTCTGGGTTGGAAGGGACCTCAGAGATCAAGTCCAACCCTTGACCCACTACCGCTGTAGTTACCAGACCATGGCACTGAGTGCCACATCCAGTCTCTTTTTAAATATCTACAGGGACAGAGAATCCACTACTTCCCTGGGCAGCCCATTCCAATACCTGATCACCCTCTGGGTGAAGAAATTATTTCTAATATCCTACCTAAACTTCCCCTGGCACAACTTGAGACCGTGTCCTCTTGTCTTGCTGGTAGTTGCCTGGGAAAAGAGACCAACCCCCCCCTGGCTACACCCTCCTTTCAGGTAGTCGTAGAGAGTGATGAGGTCTCCCCTGAGCCTCCTCTTCTCCAGGCTGAACAGCCCCAGCTCCCTCAGCCTCTCCTCACAGGACTTGTGCTCGAGTCCCTTCACCAGCCTGGTTGCCCTCCTTTGGACCTGCTCCAGCACCTCAATCTCCTTCCTGAACTGAGGGGCCCAGAACTGGACACAGTACTCAAGGTGTGGCCTCACCAGCGCTGAGTACAGGGGAAGAATCACTTCCCTGGACCTGCTGGCCACACTGTTCCTGATACAGGCCAGGATGCCATTGGCCTTCTTGGCCACCTGGGCACACTGCTGGCTAATTCCTGTCAATCCAAACCCCCAGGTCCCTCTCTGTCTAGCTGCTCTCCAGCCACTCTGTGCCCAGCCTGGAGCTCCCCATGGGGTTGTTGTGGCCAAAGAACTCACTAGATATCTAGACACAGAGACACAAAAGCCATTTCATGTTTCTGCCCCTTTTCCCAGCCATGCTCACGTTGCTCAAATGTGACTTTCTCTAAAACTTTACCTGTTTCAGTTAATAGCTGACATCCCCCTGGTGCAGGGTGCTCCAGGGCTGCAGATCCACATCTGCCCCTCTGTGCTCCCCCATAGGATTCAGGGGACACCTGCCCTCTCCCCACAGCCTGCAGGGGAACTTCTGTTCTGGCCCTTCCTTCATTCACTGACCTTGGGGTCTTGTGGAGGGCTGGCAGCAGGCTTCCACCTCCTTCTCCATGGACATCTTGGGCATTTGCTGCCACAGNGCTCACACAAACCAATTTTCTGCAGCTATTATCTCTTGCAGTTCTGGCATCTCTTCCCACCTCTAGCATATGTCCTTCAATCATATGTTTAAGGGTGTAGGGGAGGACTGGAGAAGGTAGGCTTACCAGGTTTATTGAATGCAGAAGATGAACCATTCCCAGGATATTCCAGCTGAAAACAGCTGGAGGCCGGGGCAGTACTCAGGGGAGTATCACCCAGTCTGGCAAAGTCTCTTGGCTAGGACCAATGTAGCTCCATCCCATGTAGCAATGCAAGAAACAAAGCCAGCTTGAGCATCTCCTCAACAACAACTTCCTCTGCTGCAGAGGTCTGTTCCATTCCTGCTGTTGGCCACTGGGAACCTGAATGCCCACAAAGCTGTCAGCAATCAGTGTAACTGCTGAGCTCTTCCTGGCAATTTCCTCTCAGATTTGCTCTCAATTTGCATAGCTCTCTATCCAGCCAGCAACTTTCACACAACTTGGAGGAATTTAATTACCTTCTGGAGCTCAAATTATGTCTGATGAGCTTTAAATCGGGAAGCTGTTTCAGTATTAGTCATGAGAAGGTAGGCAAGCAGATGAATGGTGCTGTGCAGAGTGCAAACCCTGTCTCAGGAAAGCAGGATTAGAGACCACCAGATCTTAGTTAAATAGGCCCAGTGTAATTTCTGGCCTCCTGTCTGCTCTTCTCATTACTGTCCTAACTCACTTTTGGGTTTGTTTGCTTGGGAAGCTAAAAAAAACAAGTTAGATTCAGAAATTACGAAATATTTTACCCAAGGTAAATGCCACTCCTGTATTTTTGGATATGTTGTGAACCATCTTAGCATGAAAATAACCCCTTAGGTGGTGCGGGAACCATCCCAAAACACTGAATAGGGAGAGTCACACACAGTCCAGCACAAAAATACAATATCATTATTTGTGTTGTCACTACATGTTTAAAATAAAATTGCTAACTGGAAAAAACCCCAAACATATTCAATGGAGTATTCTCAGAAGGGATGACAACATCCCTTCTGCATGTACCATCAGGGTACCAGTCCTAGTGATGGTGTGACTACCTATTGACCTGACAATCCCTTTCAGGCAGCTTCTGCCTCCTCCAGCCAACCCAGGGAGTCGGTGAGATTGAGACCCGTTCCCTGCTTTCCACCTCAGCATCTGTAGATGGGTAGAGCCTTGCTTGATGGGTTTCCTCCATGCAGGAATCCGTGTTAGCTGCCTGAAGTGGTGGCATAAAATGTGCCTAGAGGGACTATGCTCTCCCCTGAATTTAATTCCAGCCCTAAATTGCCCTTTGCCATATAACCTTCAGGTTGTTTTCCCAATATGGACTTCCTGGCAACTGCAGGTGGCTTTTCAGAGGGAAGTAGTTGCTGCTTCTCCTTACATGAAGGCTGGGTCTGTTAAACATCCAGTCTTCCTTCAAAGTACTGGGGGCAGGGGTGAATCCCTAAAGGAAGAAGCAGGAGCCTTTAAAAAAATTCACCTTCTTTTTACCCAAAGCAATTAAACTATTTTGGCTGAAACCTTTTGCACAGCAACTTTATGAAGAAGGTGGCTTAGCCTTGCAAAGTTATGGTACAGGTTATAAAACATAGAATCATAGAATCATAGAATTGTCTGGGTTGGAAGGGACCTCAGAGATCAAGTCCAACCCTTGATCCACTACCGCTGTAGTTACCAGACCATGGCACTGAGTGCCACATCCAGTCTCTTTTTAAATATCTACAGGGACAGAGAATCCACTACTTCCCTGGGCAGCCCATTCCAATACCTGATCACCCTCTGGGTGAAGAAATTATTTCTAATATCCTACCTAAACTTCCCCTGGCACAACTTGAGACCGTGTCCTCTTGTCTTGCTGGTAGTTGCCTGGGAAAAGAGACCAACCCCCACCTGGCTACACCCTCCTTTCAGGTAGTTGTAGAGAGGGATGAGGTCTCCCCTGAGCCTCCTCTTCTCCAGGCTGAACAGCCCCAGCTCCCTCAGCCTCTCCTCACAGGACTTGTGCTCGAGTCCCTTCACCAGCCTGGTTGCCCTCCTTTGGACCTGCTCCAGCACCTCAATCTCCTTCCTGAACTGAGGGGCCCAGAACTGGACACAGTACTCGAGGTGTGGCCTCACCAGGGCTGAGTACAGGGGAAGAATCACTTCCCTGGACCTGCTGGTGACGCTGTTCCTGATACAGGCCAGGATGCCATTGGCCTTTTTGGCCACCTGGGCAACACTGGGAAGAACTGCAAGTACGTGGAATATCTGGTCTCATAAGGAGAAGCAGCATGCTGTTTTATCAGTGAAAAGAGACACAGATGGCATAATCACACACAACAGATACATGTGCTTGTGCTGAGTCTTGCACTAAGAGATGTGCACTGGAGCATCTGCTACAGGCAAGGCTCAGAAGAAATTTGGAAGCAGAGGTTGGAAGACACACTGGAGATATGAGTGTGTCCTCCCTCATGGCTATTCTTGTGCCTTGCCAGAAAGGGAAAAGGCACTCTCCAGTCTCTGACTGCAGATGGATGGGTAACTGTAGAGATTAGCAACTTAATACTGGCTTTATTTTTACTGCAGCCTGACAGGAGCTCGCCCAGGAGTGACAGGTTCCCCTTGAGTGCGAGACCTTTCCCAGAAAGCAGGATTTGCTGTTGTTACCTTTACACCCTTGCTGAAGTACTGACAAAAATTATTGCATTACAATGGTTAGGTATTTAATTTGTCCCTGTTTGCATCAATTAACCACAAATCAGCTGGGGAGCCAGTATAGGCTTAAAATGGAGAGATGTAGTGGGATGCCTATGTTACTTTTTCTTTTTAAAAAAACCACAAAACCATACCTGGAAGGTGGAGGTTAACACAGCAGTTCATTATTACTGTTTTGGTCTGTATTTTACAACAGTTCCCTTCACAGTTGTCCTAGGTGTTGTCCATGCAGTTAGAGGCCCTGCTACAAAGAGTTTAACCCTTATACATGGCACTGGCATAGTTCTTCGTTTTGCAGAAGTTAAGCCTAGAGCTGCCTGAAGAAAACTTGGCATGCTGGGACACAAAAGCACTGGGGGTGGTAAAGTTCTCCAATATCATGGTAGAGGAGTATAAATTAGTACACTATAAGATCTCTTTGGACTATCTAAACCATGAGCAGCTTCAGCAGCAGCTTGTCCTCTCACCAGTGGTGGCACTTCCTATCTTTGTGCTCAGGTATGGCTTACTTGGATGAGTTTTATGCTTTAATGCTAAGGATGTAGGTGATACCACAGCCAGTGCCAGTTTAATAACCTTCTTATGTTTCTGATGAACACCACTGATCATGAGATGCAAGCAGGGGTGTTGATGGAAGGCGTTCATCTCCCATCTCACCTGCTGAATTCCTTTGGAAGGCTTTATTACAATGCAAATGGAGGTTGCACAAGGTCTAATAATAATACATCTGTCAGATTGAACACATTTATAACATCAAATGTTATCATAACTAGGATTTATAGAGTGAATGAATTTCATCTACAGCTGGTTAAACATGGCCTGCCACTGGAAACAATAAGGGTTAATGATATTTCAGTAATTCTGGTATCTTTCCGATGAACAATCCATCTCTTATTGGACCTAAAAAGCTGCCATGAAGTGAGGGAAATTTTGACCTTGAAGTGGTGGAGGAGTATATTGATAAAGAAATTGCAAAACTAATAAATGAGAAGGCAACCTACAGAGGTAGCAAGCAGCAATTATTACAGTCAGGTGAAGAAGAAAAATGGTCATCTAACTCAGATTTTGCAAGGGATCAAGTTGTCAGCTTCCAAGGACACTCAAGTGAAAGTATGTACACTGAGACTGAAGATCTAAAGGATGTAACTTCTCTCTTCTGTCTGTAGAAAGCATTTACTGCTCCTTTCTGACCTTGAACCCAGTGACACTGTTGCCTGCAGCATTAGGCCCCAGGACCCAAGATTTTATAGTGTAAAAATACGAGCACCAAGTTGGTTGCCCAGGAGGAAGCAGCTCTGTAACTTGGCCTGTACAGTGGAATTTCTGCCTGCAGAAGTCAGGGGACCTCGGGATCCAGAGCAAGAAACTGAACTGAATACATGATGCTGTGATTTTCTTCCTCCATTTGGGGACCCCATCTCCAGGCACAACCAGACATGCCTTGGACAGAGTCCCTGAAGAAAGAAGCCATCCTGCTTTGCCAGAGCCACCTAACACAGAAAGTGGTCCAGCTAAAAATGGGTTGTCTTCTTTATAGCTCACATTGCTAGAGTGATTTATTCCATGCTGGGATGACACAGCTAAGGAAAGTGGAGTTAATTACACTCCAGATTAATCTGTCTCTCTCCATGACCTGTGAAGGGACTCTGGGTGAGACTGCTGCAGCCAGGCACAATATAGAGGACAATTCTCTTCCTGAATACCTGAGGAACAGGTATTCAAACAGCTTCTTCAGGTAGTAGAGTGCAAACAGCCCCCTTGACCAACATCAGTGAGAAAGAGTGGAGACTCATGCTTAAGGTAAAGGAGGTCCACTCTGGGAGCCAATGCAATAAGGAGGTAAGGCAGAGTATTGTTCACAAATGCCCATCACAGGCACATACATCTGCTTTTGATGTCACTCAAAATTAGACAGACAAATCTTTCATACATCCTGAATCTCAGCAGAGCTACCTTGCTCTCTGAAATAGTCCTAAACTAGCAAGAGGGCAGCTGTAGACTCAGTGCCTCATCTACATCAATCACATTCTCTTGAACATATATTAGGTTTCTGATTACAGGCAAATAACTTATTGATATACTAAAATTGACAAGTGCCCAGTGCAAGTAATTTTCCAGTGCCCATATATTGTATTCACTGAGGCAACACTGGCAAGTAGTCAGGGAAAATGAGTTTGGGCCTGATTAACTTTGCATCACGCCCTCGAGGAAAAAAGATGAAAGAAAGTGTTTAATTTACACTAGAAATTGCAAGCAGACCCTGTGCATTCAAACTAAGCTCAAGGATGTCTGTTTCTTGGAAACATATAAATGTGCTCCCAGGTTTTATATCTAGGCATTTTGTCTTGAAACACAACTTGATTATTACACTTTTTGGAGTAAGTGTAAGTGGTTAGAGCAGAATATCTCTGCCTTGTTTTGCAAGGATTGTTTAAATTGTTGCTCTAAAAAATTTCATGGCTTTTACCTTCCTCATAAAAGAAGAGCTAACAACACGTGTTAGTCCAGTGGACAAGAATTATGTTTAAATTAATTCTACAGACTTCACAGGAAAACTCCTTAATTTTTTTTATTTCAAGGCAAGAGTGCGTGCTGAACACCAAACAATGCATTTTCATTTTAGTTTTGTAATTTTTCCCCCTCGGTACTCTTTTACCTCCCTTCTTCCTATTATGCTTAACATCCAGTGAAAAAATGTGTATGTTTCCATCTAAATATTTCCTTGAAAAGTAGAGTTCTCCAAGTATATTTGTTGGCTTCTATGCCTGCAAATAGGCATGTATTTCTGTGGGAGTTATGTCACAGATATTAGAAGTGAGGAAAAGGATGGTTGATGTAAACTTTGTTTGAGAGATACTTTACAATACCTGCTGGTATCATATGTGGCACAATCCCAAACAGACAGCTGAGTCTGCAGGTGCATGGACCAGGGGAGAATCACCTCAAATTCAGGTGCATGGACCAGGGGAGAATCATAGTTACAGAACTCAGTCACAGCCTTGACTTCAGATATGTTTGTGATAATTGTCCTCTGTTCCTGATGTTGGGCTCACTTGAATCTCTGGTGACTCCTGTTGCTGCAACAGCACAAGCAGGTCAGGAGGAATATTTCAATTACTGATAACCAAGTCCAGAGACAGGTATGCACAGTGTCTCCTTAGGTCTGTGTTCTTCTTGCATTTCTCCAGGATGTTAACAAATTAGAGAGACATATTCTTCAGTTGCTGCTTTGTCATCTTTATACACTGCTGAACAAAATGCTGTAGAAATCCCTTTATACTTAATTACATTCCAGGCAAATTATCTGCTACAGAATTTAGTTTTCAATTTTTTTTTCTTTTTTTTTCTTTTTTTTAGATGTCCTAAGCTCTTGTGGTATATTTTAATAAGAGTTTATATAACTTTATTAGCAGCTCAGTCTTTTTGGTATTAAAACTACTTGGCATGTACCACTCAATCCAACAATTTGTTACTGGCTGATGTATTTATTTTTCTCAATACCCCCCTTTTGTCAACGTGGCATCCTTCCAAAATGAATAGGGGAAAGTTTATGTCTACAGCAATACAAAAAAAAGGAGCACAAAACTCCACAGAAATTCTGTTTCCTCCACATTTCAACCACATTTCAACTGGTCTATTAGCACTGAAGGGAACCATGGCTAACTAACTGATTACTCTGAAAGATTCATCTGTTCTTCTGTCATGGGAGATCTCAGTTTTGTTAGTGATGCTTTTGTCCATGAAGACACTAAAAAATGACAGACCCAAATTTTTGAGAACATCATCTAAACTAAGAAGTGGTGGGTAGCTGAGGCTGGAGTAACTGAGGAGAGGAGCTGATGTGCATGGATAATTTCTTCTTTTTCTGTAGAAATGCAGCTTCTAAGTGTTGTTCTTTTCCACTGACTTTTTATGGAAAGAAAACACACATTAATTAATTCTGATGAAGGGAAAAAATTTTCTAAAGACCTGCTACAACAAGTATTCTCATCCTGGGGTGGCAAGCACCTTGGAAGAAATCTTCCATTTCTAGCTGGATTTCTTTGCACTTAACATCACTGCAGTTTTCTACACTGATTTGCTGCCACTCCTCCAACACATACATCCACTCCTCCAACTCATACATCCTCTGTTAATCCTATTCTCCAAAGGTCTTGGTACTGTTCTCAACACATAGTCATCCACAAGCTTTTTAAGTGTGCCTGCTTGGCCATATTTCCTTCTTTGCTTAAGAGAATGTTGTGCAAGACAATGTTATACTCTTAATAAATTCAAGACCTATCACATCTGCTGCACCCTCTTTATCCACTTGGCTGGTTACTCTGATAAGGAATGAAATTAGAAATGGTTTGAGAGAGTCACTTCTTGAATAATCTATGCTGGTTTTGTCAACTTATTATTCTCTAGATGACTAAGAAGAGATTGTTTAGTAATTTTCTCTCCTGTCTTTCTGGGTATTAGATTATGCCAATTTCCTGGGTTCTTCTTTCTCTCCTGAAAGATGAACTACTCTGCTTGCCCTCAATTCCCCAGGTACAGGGAATACGCAGAGATAACACCTAAAGGTCTAAGGATCTCCTCACCTGCCAGCGCTGTTCCTCCTCATCATGCACCCCTGGGACTGACAGCACAAACTGCATCTTAACCTTGTCCTGGGCAAGTCCATTGGCTTCTGCAAATCACCTCCTCTCTCTGCTTATGGGACTGGACTGCCTGTAAGAAAAGCTTAGTGAAAGGTTGTGTGCATGTACCCAGCTGGTGATGGCTGGGTCTCAAGCAATGTGAGGCTGTTTTGTTAGATCCATGGGGGTGAGCATAGACTCCCACACCATGAGATCTGATATTCCCCTTCGGGCAGGACTCAGTTGCCTGAACGTGGATTTCTAGGGACCTTCTGTGGTGTGTGTTCAGCTGATGCTCTAGGAGGAAAGGAATTGATAAATCCCATGTCCTATCTACCAGCCACACAGGGATGTAGTGTTTACCCTAAGACATCTCAAATGCACTAGGTACCTGTCCTTAGAGATCTGAATCATTCCTTTCTATGATTTTAACTTGCTGACTTAGAAAGGACATACTGAAGAAGATTGATCCGCCTGGCAAAAGGATTGCCCAGGGTCCTGCAAAGATCTTCCTTAATCTGCTAATGAATTGAGCACAGAAGCCCAAAGTCTGAGATGAAACCAAGTCACATTTCCTTTTTAAGCATTCCGTGGGTCCCTTAAACATATGATTGAAGGACATATGCTAGAGGTGGGAAGAGATGCCAGAACTGCAAGAGATAATAGCTGCAGAAAATTGGTTTGTGTGAGCCCAGAAGCTTGGCAGATAATGGCCCTGGAAGTGCTTTCCTGCTTGCTTGCCAAACATAAGCAATGTCTAATATTTTAGAAGTGCTCGAGCTATCCTAGCAACACACAAACATCTTTTTACAAAGGTCTGGAGTGTCATCGCTGCTTGGTTTCTGGTTTGTGATTCTGACCACATCACATTAAATACAGAGATGCACACTGGTCAAAAGGGCAATTTAATTAGCCCCTGGAGTTATTATGTGAGCACAGAGTTCTGCCACAAAATGGTTTGTGAGATTTTTTCCTAAAAACAGCATCTGGGTTCAATTTGGCCAGCCAACTGTCTTTTTAAGTCTTTAAAGCTTATTATGTCAGTTTTCAGCTATGACCACAAGGTTAGAAAACCAAAAAAATAGAACATAAAATTTGTTATTGCTTTCCAATATACCAGCTCTGAAGCAAGGGTCAGAAATTAAGACCATATACAATGGAAGGATGAATATGTTCACTGATGCACTGCTGGTGGTACCCATGGGGCTACCCCAACACATACAGGCCTTTTTTATCAAACTAACATGAGAGAAAGGATCCAGAAGTGGTGGTCTCTGCAGCTCATCAGCTCCCTCTCAGGGATGAGGCTGACTTTTGTTAGTTCTGTATTTGCTACTGAAAAACATGCCCATTTATGCTCTTCCACTGGCTAGACCAAGTGAGCAGAAGTGATTTCACCACAGGCAGTGGAAACAACAATCTGCAATGCTGGAGACTTGTCTCATCAGGTCCTGCAGGGGAACCAGATCTTCTGGGAGGCCCAGGAGGAAATGTAGGACACTAAATAGATCTGGACAATGGAATATGCTTGCTGAGTGCTGGGTCTTCTGCTGTCAAGATGTCAGTTTCATGTTGCTCAAGGCTGGAGTAACATCGTGGCAGTTACTCAGTGTCCCCAAGCAGAAAGTGGGAGTCAATTACGGAGAGACCTTTGGTGCTTTGCTGGATGCTCTTCCCCATTCCTGAGTGACTCTGCCTGTGGCATGTTAATCTACATGTCACTTCACTGTCAATACTGTGTATTTACTGACTGTTCACGATCCACACAGCCTCTGCTCACTGCCACTGCTTTTGTGCTGTAAGCAGTGAAGAGCTCCTTAGAGGAAAAGGTTGACTTCCCATTCACATTGAGAAAAAAGGAGAAAATTATTCCCAAGTGTTCATTTAAATTCCAGAGCATCTCTGGTCCAGATAATCAGGCCTTTTGAATTCATGTGCCTCAAACACAGCCATACTTATGATTTGCCAACATACATACCTTGAATTATGGAGGCAGATCTAGAATCAGCCACCCCAGCTCTGCTTGGGGGAATTTATCCAGGCCAGGGGTCTGATTCTGACACCTAAAGAGACTGTGCCACAACAACTTTCTAAAGGTGGCCTGGATTATCAAACAGGCCATCTCTGCCCAGCTGGCTGTGTCATTCATTCAAGAAAGAGAATTATCTCAAAGAACTTGTAAAGGTCCTAACATGATATGATTTTTAGTATGTGTGTTCTCTTCCAGTTGTATCCTTTGCTGGCTGCCTTATGAGACGTGTCTGAGCTTTGCTGACGGACAGTGCCAGATTACTCACCACAGGAATGCACAGGGCAAACTGAAAACTTAGAGTACCCTGGGGGAATATATTAGAAATAAGACAATTTTGGAAAGCCTGCATAAATGCTGTGTGGAAGTAAAATGAAAGACCTAGATGAAGATTCTTGTCTGTGTTTTCAAAGACATTGCCAAACTTCTCTTCAATAATTCTGAGTATTTGACATGTCACAGATTTGAAACATCAAGAGATATCCTCTCCTTTTAATTACTGTGTTTCTTTCAAGGAGACATCACTATGGAAAAGAAAAAAAAAACTATAAAAAAGGAAAAGGAAATAATGCATACATTATGATAGGGAGAAAAAACAATAATAGGCTTAATATTCAAATGACAAACAAGGTTATTGTGATGTAAAAGTCAGAAAAGGAATAATTCTAACACCAATAAAGTTGTCATCATAAAAACATTTTACAGAAAGGGTAAAGAAGGACTGTGATACAAAGGTATTTTTAAATCTGATTTGAGAAATAAATACATGCAGGAAGTCCAGAGAGTTTTGCATCCACCCATCAAACTCAGATGTTTTTTTTAGTGTCATGCCTTTGTGTGTTTCAAATATTTGTAGAAAATTATTTAGGCATTGTTTCATTTTGTTTGCTAAATAGAACGTGTTCCAAATTAGAGCCCAATGCCAAATTATTTGATAGTAATTTGTGACATGAAAGATTCTTCCAGTATTGACAGCATGCCTTATGTGAGAAATAAAAAAGGCATTTATGGAAAGCTACATTATGGTTTTGATAACACTAGCAATGGTCTTGAATAGCTTGTAGCCTTTTCCTAGGTTCAGATTGCTTCTTGTTAACTAATTAACTAATCATGTGCTCATTCTGAAGTGCTTCCCTCTTTCTGCCAAGAAGAGAGGCCTTGCATGGGCATCTGAGAGACAGTCAATGAGCCATGGAGGTCCAAAGGGCTCCACGCTTTGGGGCTGAGTCAGTGTCCACTGGTCTCAAGGGGAAAGACCCCAAGAGACTTTCACTGGGTGCCAAATCAAACCCTCACAAGATGGTGAAGAGGGACGCATCTGCCCTTTCTGTAAACCAACCTGTCCCCAGGCCAAGACTAGGATTTTTACTTCCCAGGGGTTCCTGTTAGCACACAAATCTAATTTCATGTATGATGAAGAAGCACTGCCACAGGAGTGTGGCATGCTAGGTCACCCAACAGGACAGACATTATCACAGGGTTGGATGTGTTTTTATTCCCATGGAACCTGTGCCACCAACTTTGAGTTTTCTCTCATGCATTATTATAAGTTAGTTGATTGATTCCTTATGAGGTTTTTGGTTTTTTTATTTTGCAGACTAATTGTCAAAGTTGGGAGCACTGCAGAAACCTGTCTGAACATGTGACATTCCTGGTTCAAGGTGACTCAACACCCAAACTATATCATTTGGTCCATCTCATTCAGTTTTGATTAAATAACTCAGAGAAAACAGGACTTTTCTTGGCTACATCTCCACAGGAAGCCTTGAAATATGTAGGTTCAATTACTGTTTCTGGACACCAGATTTTATGTCCATGAATTTTCTGTGCATGAAGCCCATCCCAAGCAGTTGGGGATATTCTAAAACTAAAACCCTAACTAAAATAATTAAATAGTAAACTAAAATAGGACAAGGAATAATGGGTTTGAGGTAGAACATAGGAAGTTCCACCACAGCATGAGGAGAAACTTCCTTACTGTGAGGGTGAGGGGGCACTTGCACAGGCTGCTCAGAGAGGTTGTGGAGTCTCCTTCTCTGAAGACTTTCAAAACCCTCCTGGACGAGTTCCTGCGTGGCCTGTCCTAGGTGATCCTGCTGTGGTAGAACAGGTTGGACTAGATGATCTCTAGAGGTTCCTTCCAGCCCCTAACATTCTATGACTCCATGATTTTATGATTTACAAGCCAGATAACTCCCTGCATGTGAAGAATATGGGCTATTTGCTCTCAGATATTTAAAATAAACAAAAAATGACCTGAAGATGTTTCTCCTCAGGACTCGACTCCTCACCTCTTATTTACAACCACTCACCTCTTGATGGAGTACTGGAATACTGGTTTTTTTCAGGTTGGAACAATATTGTTTTGCCCAGGTTTTGAGACAAGGAAACATTAAGGTATTTTTTTTGAGTTTTGGAGCTGTCTAAGCTGTTCTGAAAATATATAATTTAAGATTTATCACCATGTTCAGATCTGAACATTTCCTTTGTATTTCATACAAAATAACTGTGCATCCATAATCTCATTGTGCTGCATCTCCTCTCCCAGGGATCTGGGGTGTACATGGGTACCCTGTCAGAGCAGAGCACTGTGCATGGATGAGCCAAAGAGCCAAGTCTGGAAGAACAGCGAATTACGCTCAGTTCTCTCAAGTCACAGTACTTCACCTATTATTTTAAGAAAGTTGTCCCTGGAGGTATTAAAAAAACATGAAGTGCTGCTGCAGCAGAGCTAAAGATTTACTAATAATGTTAAACTAACACATCAGCTTTTTGCAAGGGAGCACTGGCACAGAGCTGCACTATAAGACACAAGTACAACTCAAGCTCTTGTAGAAATAGAGCTAAGAACATTTCTAGTGCCAGACCCAATGTCAGCTGGTGTCAATATGCCAAGCCTGTTGGTGCCAATGGAAACACGTCGCTAAACATGCTGAGAATTTGCCTTGTCTTACCTGATATTTCTAAAAGCCCTTTCAGAGCTCCCCAGGTGCTGTAGCTGAATCTAACAGCTCTCAGGTTTAGGAGGAAAAAAGGTTTTCTGGCATCTCCTGAAAGTATATTCAATTTGTAGAAAATGTCAAACTAGAAATCCACAGGCATAGTACAAAGTATGTTGGCAGCTGCAGAGGCACAGTCCAATGACGATTTTCCTTGATGTATATTCATCTGCTATCCTTGGGAACTGGGAGAACTTCTGGAAAGGGGTCAGAGTTCCACATCTGTGGATTGTGAAGGAACCATGACATTTCTTTGGTTCTCTTTCTTAACACCCTCCTTTACAAGTGGGTAGTTTTGTGTCTGCATTTCTCTGGGCAGCATTATCAGTTATTCAAGAAGAGGAATAGGATAGTGTGGGTAAGGGATTGTGTTTTCTCTAATGGAGGGGAATCAGCACTTGCTGAGAAAAGTCAGAGGGAGAACACACGGTTTCCATGCTGCAAAGACCATAAAGGCTGTAAAAAAAAAAAGAAATGAAAGCTTATCTTACAAGCTAGAGAGCTCCCAAGTGGGTTCTACCTGAAAGAGACTCTCAAAATGAGCTTTTGAACTATTTATGAAGTACAAGAAACTTCAGTAGCTGTACATTCCTGTTCCACCATGTCAGCTAGCACACTGAATGGAAGCACAGTCAGCACCAGGGCTAAAGGGGCTGGGCAGAGCCCAAAAGCTGAAGGAGATTGGAAACTGGGAAAGTTTCCTTGTGAAATGGAGATCTTATCTCCCAGTAACCTCTCCTTTCTTCCAGAAAAGAGGGCTGCTTATGAGCCTGTCTGAAACCTTTCCTGCCCTGGCCAGGACGTGCTGAGATTTTTCATGTTGAAGAGTAGTCCCAAAACAAGAGAAAATGGCAGGAAAGAGGCTTCAGGCATGTTTGGGGGTCTAGGAAAATTCATGGTGATACCATAGTAGGTAGAAGTAATATTGAAACACCCATGCTGCCATCAGCATCAAGGAATGCAGAAGAAAGAAGATCCAGCATTGAGCTGACAAATAAATAGAGAATGCAAACACAGTTAATGATAACCCCTATGGCTTTATGGAAAACAGATCTTCACACAGAAATGCCATTTCTTCCTCATCTGGGTTTCCGTGTGAAGCAGAAGGAAGGAACTATGTGTGAACTAACAAGTGCATTGTAAGCTAATGAATGGGCACGTCTTAGAAGGACATGATGTTCAACAGTTATCAAATAGGACTGCAGAGAACACCAGCCTGATGCTCAAGACACTTTTATATTCTCGCTAAAGCTTTTTAAGTATATGTGAAATCACTGGTGATAACAGCAGTGCCTTGGTGACAGTGGTGACAGAATGGTAAAGAAGGAAAAAGGAAGGGAACAGATGTGCAATGATCTGAATAATGTAAAGAACACATTTTTAATCCAGAGAAATGTTATTTATCCAGGGAAAACGAATTTTTTGCCATCAGATGAGCTTATGTCCTGGAAAGCCATGAGCTGGTTGGGGATGTCATGTCAGGGAGGATAAGCAGCTGAAGAAATCACAGAATCCAGATGTGGTATTTGAATTTTGTATGTCTTAAATGCATACAAATCCTGTTTTATTTGATTCATAATGGATTCTGCTGGGCTGTTTTTCCCCTGGTGCAGCCAACACCAGCCTTTGTCAAAGGCACTGGTAGGATCAGCCAGCTGGTGTTTCCGCCACCTGGGGTAATTACAGGGAAGGAACAGCAAAATCAAGAAAGCTTGTTCTATACAAAAGTGTTCCTTCCCATGGGGACACTGTTGCCTCACTGAAGTTGAGCTGATGCTTTTAGTACTGGATTTTCTCCCCTCTACCCACTGCCTATATTCATGGTATTTGATGGAATTAAGCATTTTTTGTGTGTTTGATATCAAGACAAATTGAGACACAACACTGGAAAAGTTTTAAGGGAGGAAAAATGACATGTCAGCAGCTGCTGACAGACACATTGGTGTTTCCTTGTAAAACCAGGGCAAAAACCTGCCCTTGTGTGTTTTATGTTGAGTCACCATCCCTGGAGGTATTTAAAAGATGTATAGGTGTGATTCTTAGGGAAATGTTTAGTGGTGGACCTGGCAGTGTCAGGTTAACTGTTGGAAGCTGTCTTAAAGGTGTTTTCTAACCTAAATGATTCTACAATTCTGTGTTCTTGTTATAGAAAGCAAAATACAAGAAGCTTTTTGGTCTGGTTGACATCTTATCCATCTTAATGAGATCCTAGCAGTTGTATGTAAAGCAATTAAAAATAATCAAGGTAATTACAGACAGAAAGGCAACGGGATACCATTATCAAAACATCCTGGAAGGTATTAGGAGATGACTATGGATGCCACAACACCATGGTGGGTCAGTGGAGCATTTCCCAGTGTGCTTCAGAGCCACCCTCTGTGCTGATCTTAGCAGTAGATGTAGTTCAATTAATCTACTTCTCCTGACAAGGTATGTGCTTCAGGACCTGCCAAAGCCCTTGTTTCCCAACCACACATCTTCTTGCAATCTGTCTGAGAGCAATGTGTCTGTGCCAGGAGCTATGTGTCAGAGCTCCCCTGACACAGATGCCTTCGCAGGTTCATCTCTCTCATTATGGCTGGCAACTGTTTAAATGAAGACCACAGAAGTATTTGTACACTCTCTACTGCAGCCAGGTGTTTTATGGCTTTATTTAGAGCTCTAGGTAAGTAACTGCCCACAGCATTGCTGGGGAGGCAGGCAGGTGCTGGTAAAAAGAAATAATTCAATTTCCATCCAAGCTAGCATGTCTTGGTGCCTACAGTTGCCAGCACACTTTCCATAGGTCAGGGTGACACTGTTGTATCTGTTGTCATTTCCTCTGAGGAGTGTTTGAAACTTCTGCATGCATCACTTGTTATTCTGCTTTAAAAGACATGGAAACATTCCAAAAAAAGAGGGACCTTTAAAGAAAAATCACGGAAACCTGAAAACTCTTCTTCCCAGCTCACCCAGCTTTGGTACCTAGACAGTGGCATTTAACCCACTGTGCTACTAAACTGACATTTTCCAGTGCTGTTCTCACTCAGTCATCTTTGGCAGCAGCAAGAAAAGACTGCTGCTCTCTGGTGTCTTGCCCATCCTCAAACTCCATCATTAATCATGTATTTTATACCCAGCAAAGCACTGGGGCAGAAGTCTTGTGTTGTCTTCCTCTTCCTGACACCTCTTTGCTCTCCCATGAAATGGCCAGGAAGTGCCCAGTACTTCTCCTGCCCTTCTGACACCTGGGTGCTTGGAGTAAGCTCACAGCTTACCCCAATCATGACAGTAGCTGGTGATAGGTCAGTTTTACCCTGCCTCAGACTCACATCACAGCTGCACGTCCCAGACATTCCTCTCATCCCTATGCTCTAAACCATTACATCTTCCTTATCTGAAAACAGCCGGTTAATTGGTGCCTTCTTTTACTCCGAGCTGTTTCCAAATCCAGGTGAATGGGGCTGAGGTGGTGAGAAGACATTAATCTTTGTTGCCCTCTGGATGTGTCTCACTGCTGGGATATGCTTTGACACCTCATACACTCCTATGGAAAACAGGAAAAGACAGCACAGGTATGATGGCTGTCCACCACAGGGATGAAAACCCTCTGTGCTAGCTACCATCTCCTGGTGAGCCACATTGTTCATTAGCCTCACTTGCAATCCACCTGCAGCTTCTTCCTCTGGGACAACACCACGAAGTGGCAGGATGAAAAGCTGTATAAATATGATGATGCACCTGATTTAAACCAACCTTCTTGGTGCCTTCAGAGTTCTACCAAGAGAAACAGGTGTGCCTAAAGAGTGGGGGTTTTAGTTTTGTTGTTGTTTTTCTTTTTTCTTTTTCTCTTTTCTTTTCTTTTCTTTTCTCTTTTCTTTTTTTAATCTTTTAAAGGATGTTTTACAACAGGGCAATGTACTAGCCCTTGCAAATCCCACACTGGCTGACACCTGCTAGGAAGAATGAAAGTGTGAGAGGAAGAGTCTCCTGCTAAGTTACTAGGAGATGCACATGACTTATATTAAACAGGAAATTCTGGTATGTCTGGTGCAAGACAAGATGGATGGCCTGAGAAAGGCATTGGGAAATTTCTGTGCTAGACTTTATTTTACCACCTGAGTTGTTGATTACTGCACTTTCTCCACCTCCATCTCAAGCAGACAAAGATAAACCTTTCTAGCTGCACTTCCCTTGCATATGGATGTTGAGCCTATTTTCATAGCAGCTGTTTCAAATGTTTGCATATACTGCAGTAGATGTATCAGTCCCAGAGCAGAGGTGGGCCCTAAAGCAGAGAACACGGGCACTTGCCTCTTCAGGATGCTTTGTCCATGAGTCAGTGTACTGGGTATCACCCAGAAGTACTGCTATTTTCTTCCTCATCACAAGCACCAGTGATGCAAATAGCACAGCTCACTTGCTGAGGAAAAGGACAAGGAAAACTGTGCATATGGCTGATCCCAGCAGCAACTTCATTCCTTTCAGCACCACAACCTGTATGCAAATTTTCTGCACTAGATAGTTGTGCAAAAGCTGTTGAGCACACCATGAAACAGCTAACAGCTCTTGTACAAATTGAGGGTGGTCATGAATGTTTCAGCCCGGGGCTGCTGCCCCACAGTGCTTGGTAATGAATGAAACCTCTCAAGGAGGCAGAGGAGAAGAGCCTGAGAGATAAAACCAGAGATGGTGGGAGGCTGCAGCCCTTCAGTTATGAGCCCAGGCTGAGCCAACTTTATTTGAGATTGATCTCAGCAGCTGTTTCAGCCAGTGGGTTAGCTGTAAAGGATGTAGCTATCACAACTCTTTCACTGTTCTCTTTGCCTTAAATGAGAGTTGAATGTGGCAGGCAGCTCCGGGAAGGAAAGAAGAGTCTGGTTTATTTATTCCACGCTTACCAGCCCCATGACTGAAGGCCCTCCCTCAGTAACAAGGTTAGCAGTTTCAGGTCACTGCCACCACCATAAGCTCTGCATAATGGTACAGCCCTCTTGACTCTGGGTTTGCTTAGGGGTGCACCACATTTCGTATTCAGTCTGTTACTTGTCATATCACTTGCAGCATCTGTCAGAGGAAAGGATGCTGAGACATTCACCTGATCAGTCTGTCCTGGTCTTTAAGTCTGTAGTCCTTACACACCCCTCCAGCAGCCTAAGGGCTAGTGGAGACTCAGGAGTGGACTGGCTGGTACAGCAGGGACACAAAAATAAAAGTGAGTCGTGCTGCTGACCCATACCTACCCTGATGCCCTGCCCCTGATGTAACAGGCTAAAGAGATGGATCATAATTCCAAATACCAGAGATCCTGCCTGGCTGATTTCTCCACTGGCAACAGTGACAAATATGTGCTAAATTGATAGACCAAGTATTTTATTGTCATGTAACTTCAGGTTACCTCATTAATTATGGTGTCATTCATTTACTGCATGACTCTTCCTGGTCACTAGATGTCACTAATAACGAGTAAGAAAGAATTAAAACACGAGAACTTCGTGGAGAGGCAAATCATTACAAAAAGCAGTGCCCAAGGGTGCCTTAGTGCAGATTTCTATCAGCAAGAGTGGGACTCAAGCACACACAGACCTTAAAGCAAAGCTGTAACTAGAGTAAAGAAGGTGTCTTGGTGGCATCAAATGCACTCTAGTTTTTCAATGAACTGGGAGCTCTGCCTTGGATGCACTTCTAAAGTAAGGGTTTCATTGCTCATTCACTTCTGTAAGCAGGAGTGCTAATATTAAGAACAAAGAACAGTGGCATTCTTAACATTGATGTTTCAGTCTTTGTTGCCTGCTCTATGCACACTTGACAGAAAATAGATCTGGAGCTAAGGCATTCTTTGCAGCACCAAGAACAAGATGTATGCAACTTTCTTGTCTCCCAGGTCATCGAATTCGTTCCCAGCAGGTCTGGTTAGGCAACTGTCATTGCAAGACCCACCTCATTCATTTTTCTCCAGTGTGTGGAAATTTTTCTTCTCTATTGCCCACCACTGGAGGGAAAGGAGTGGACTTGGGCAGGCCAATGTAAAATGCTGACAAGTCTGCTCAGGAATACCTGAAGCATGGGGACAGACAGCACCCTGACTGTGCTCCCAAGGAGACCAGGACAGTGATATGTCATATGGAGGAGCAGGAGATGATACATTAAAAAATCTTTATATCACTTTACAATGCATATTCTGACACAGTGCTCGTTTCTTTTGGAAGAGAAGCCAGCAGACATGACATACTTCAGGGACTTTGGGGAGCTCACTGCTTGTTAGCATAAGCCCATGGCTCAGAGCTGATTTAATCCAATAAGCACAGCTACCATCACACCATTAGTTTGATGAATAGATACAGCCAAAGCCTTAGATGTGTTTAGCTCAGGAGTGAATCCATTAGGGAGTGAAGGTCATCCAGCCCCCCTCATCCATTTGTCAGCTGCATCTAGCTCTGCTGTTCAGGGCACTTTCAAGTTACATTTCTTTCAGCTGTAGGCTGTGTGTTCACTGGGAACGTGAGTGAGTTGTGCCAAAAAGACTTTCCCTGGGTTGTAATTAGTCAAGCATAACCTTGGGTCCACGTCCTGTGGTTAGATATTTACAGAGCTTCATGAACATAGCCTCAGGTCTGCTCAGTTCCAGCCTGTTGCCTCGGTCCTATGTGCCCATTCCATTTGGCTCCTTATGGAGACACAAGAAAGGACTGGACAGGGCTATCCTTCACCCCAAACCCCTCAGCACTGTGCAAAATGTTGGAGAGGCTTCTAGCAAGTGGGAAGGAGAGGAGACTCCTCCACTCTCCCTCTTTCAGAGCAGCAAGAGGAACTCAGGCAACACCACGAGCAAAGGGAGAGACAGAAAATTCAGTAAGAAGTTGAGAGATAAAGCTGAGACTTTTAGTTTGTAGAACTAATTCTGAACAGAACACTGATTTTCTGACACTCTTGCCTGCAGTTGCTCTGCTTTGTCTACACACTGACAAGTTGGCCTCTGCAGCCCCAGACAAGACAATCAGCAACTGCCTGTCTCCTTGCTCCTTTTCATTTCATGACTGGTCTTCTTGGTTTCTTTGTTTCTTGGCAGAAATATCTGCCAGATACCAACCTTTTTAGCCAGTGTTGAAATCTCAACGTTTCAGAAGTGATTTTTTATGGAATCAATGCAAAATTCTCTTCCTTCTCCCTCCTCCAGAAATGTCTAATAAGAATAATCAAATTCGATGGTCTTGACTACATCAAATTGCTTTGTTTCAACACCACCCAAATGCTCCTTTTCCATAAGGTACACACATTTTGCTTCTCTAATAACAAAGTATTATACCAGCAAATACTAAATTCATCACTGAAATATAATATTAAAATTAGTATTCTATTTTGCCATAAAGTTCAAGAGAAATTAATGAAAATGGCTGAGCTGAAAGAGGAATTTATTTACTTTACCTCTGCAGGATGAGCTGATTTGGTATTATCAAGAGAAAATTACCATTATTTTTTTCCAGTACTCTGCTTGTTCTAGGCTGTAATTTTATCAAGACTTACATACTTTTGAGAAAATGAAAGGGAAATACCTTGTTCTGGAAGAAAACTTGTGCTGGAAAAGCTCCAACCCAATGTTGCTTTCAAAACTTCCTAAAAACTACCTCTTCCCCTCTCCTGAGTCCTCCCCACTCTCTGCTATAGCTGGTATTTGCATCACATCAAAAGCCCAGTGTCTAATTAGGATGATTCTGCTGGGTCATCTCTGCCCAAATCCATTTCCACCCCACTTATCTTGGAGGATGATGAGTTTGAACCACCAGACGCTCTCATTACAGAGCAGTTACCTCCTGTGGTGGGAGAGAGGTCATGAGAAAGGCAGAAGCCATGGTGTGGCACTGGTTTCCAGCACCACCAACAGCCTTTTTACCTACCTGAGGCTTTTCCTGACAGGTGGTGTTTAGAGCATGATGCTGTTCAGGACACATATGTCTTACAGTCAGGAGAAGCTGGGGATCACAGGCAGTTCACAGAGCAGTGATGGTCCAAGTCTTCTTTCAGCACCAGCACACTTCAGTCTCCTCACTTGCTATGCTGGAGCAGTATTCCTTCTGCAGCCTTTTGAGTAGAAATTTGTATGTCACCTTGTGGTCCATGTACCAGACCTTTGCAAGCTCGGACATGTTCACTCTGTTCCTCTTTGTGAGTATTCCCATAACGTCCAGTGAGGAGGGGAATATTGAATTTCAGTAATTATAGAGCTATTTAAGCAGAAACCCCACAACTCCAAAACATACAAAGACACTCACCAGGCTTCTCAATAATCCATAGACCGGTAAGGGGGCTGACAAGCAATACATCATTCTTCCTACCCAGAATGAATTGATTCTGTCACCAGAAAACTAAATGCAATCAGGCTCTTGACTTGAATCATAAATCGTCCTTAAGTCACAGTTAGCAATAAAGTGAAGTGAAGCAGATAAAAAATAAAATAAAAAAAAGGAGTCTGGCAAAAGGGTGGACCAGCAAATAATCTTCAAATAATCTTCAAAGGAAGGGAAATTTAAATCTTTAATTTCAAAAAATGGCATAAAAGGCATAATTTTTAGTTTATAAAACTACATGCAGTAGGACAGTAGAGAGCTCTTACATGTTAATTTGATATACTTTGTCATCCCGCATTTCTCCTGGATAACTGGAGTGACTGATCAAGTATTTATCAGAATGTCTAGGTCCTGGGGGGCCTGTTAGGCCTAATCTCCTAAGAAAAAAATCTCTTTTTTTTTGTTTTTTTTCAGTAGACCTACCTGCTGCATAGGAAGACATTCAGACTAAAGTCCTTAAAAAAATGCCTCCATTTGGGGGAAATCTGGAGTGCAAGAAACCTGCTGTCTTGGGGGAAGTCAGGCTGAACTCATGCAGCAGTTCACCTTACACAGATCTAATCGTCCCTTCTCCTGAAAACTGTGTTAAAAAGACATTACCAGGTACCTGGTCCCGGAAAGCTGTGCAGAGAAGGGGCACAGTGTGGTAAAGGCTGCAGCAGTCAGCCAGGAGTGGAGTCCTCTGGCTAGAAGCTGTGCCTCTCTATAAAATAGTATTTATGAAAATGGTCTTTGCAATGGGTCACAGAGTCGGAAACACTGAGTGACAGAAGAGATTGGTATAGAGGGATGGACACAGGTGCAAAAACAAAAGAAAAAAAAAGTGGGCCAAGGCTGCTTCTGCTGAGAACTGGAGCAGAAGGGTGGGAAGTAGGTGGGCTGGTTTGATTTTAAATAAAACTACCCTCCAACTAAGATTCAGGCTATGGAAAAAGAATGCCCAGGAAACCATCCTCTGGATAAAAGGAGAGAAAAGGAAAGCAAGAATCACAGAATCATAGAATGTCTAGGGTTAGAAAGGACCATAGAGGTCAACTAGTTTCCAACTCTCCCGTATGGACAGGGACACCTGCCACCAGACCAGATTGCTCAAAGCCCCATTCAGCCTGCCCTTGAACACTTCCAGGGAGATGGCATCCACAACTTCCTTGGGCAGCCTGTTCCAGTGTCTCACTGCCCTCACAGGGAAGAATTTCTTCCTAATGTCTAACCTAAATATACCCGCTTTCAGTTTAAAACTATTACCCCCTCATCCTATCACTATATGCCCTTGTGAAAACCCCCTCCACAGCTTTCCTATAGGCCTCCTTAAGGTACTGGAAGTCTGCTATAAGGTCTTCCAGGAGACTTCTCCAGGCTCTACAACCCCAGCTCTCTCAGCCTGTCCTCATATGAGAGGTGCTCCAGCCCTCTAATCATTGCCATGGTCCCACTCTGGACTTGCTCCAAGAGCTCCGTGTCCTTCCTGTGTTGAGGGCTCCAGAACTGGACACCACACAGTTTGGTGTCATCAACAAACTTGCTGAGAGTGCACTGAGTTCCACTGTCTGTGTCTCTGGCAAAGATATTAAACAGCACCAGTCCCAGTGGAACTGGGAGGACCCTTGAGGAACTCCATTTGTCACTGATCTCTACTTGGACATCGAGCCATTGACCACTTCTCTTTGAGTGTGACCATCCAGCCAATCACTTAGCCACTGAGTGGTCCATCCATCAAATCCATATCTTTGCAGAATGCAGAATGCATTTCCAGACAGATGGGTTTTCACACATCTCTCTGCTTTGAGCCCTTACAAACCATCCCAGCAATTCCATCCTTCCTCATGGGGGTGGCGCTGAGCTCAAGAACACAGGATATCCTGTGCTGGGGATTAACTTCATGGAGTGAGTACCCCATAAGCATTTCAATGCCTGGACTCTAAACGCAGTTTCTTAGATGCTGAAACAAGTCACCTTTTCAAATTATAAGATTTTCTCCCCTTTTGTTAGGAATGGGTATGCGGACACCGAGTTTGTTCCTTATTTCTTGGCAGAAGCAGTCCTGGTGCTGAGTGTCCCTGCTGCACCAGCTCAGCTGTTCGAAGGAGGAGGCATACTGGCAAGCAAAGATGATCTAGGGAATCTCTGAAAACATGGTAATAGGAATCTGGGGACTCAGCCATGGTCCCCTCTCAGCACAGTCAGTCAAGAGACAATCCATGGATACCTGCAGGGCAGCCAAGTCCTCTTCCCCTGTTAGTTTCTGGGTTCCCCTTCCATCTGTAGACTGTCTTTTTATTCACTCTTCCTACATCCCCTTACACCAGAACACTTAATGTGGTCTTTGGTCTCTTTATAGCCATCAGCTTTCTTGACAGTTTTTTGAATTGGAGTCCTCAGGCCAATAAGATAAATTGCTTTGATTATGGCATTCCATCTTCCATTTGGATGCTGGTTTCCACTTCCCATCACAGAATCACAGAATGGTTGAGGTGGTAAAGACTTCGGGAAAATCATCTGGTCCAACCTTCTCTGCTCAAGCAGGGTGACCTAGAGATGGTGGGTGAGGACCACAGCCTGATAGCTTTTGAGTGTCTCTAAGGACAGAGACTCAACAAGCTTCCTGGTCAACCTGTGCCAATGCTTAGCCACACTTACATCAAAAAAGGGTTTCCTGATGTTCGGGGGAAGCTCCTATGTTTCATTTTGTGCACACTGTCACTGGTTCCCCCCTGAAAAGGGCCTGGATCTGTCTTCCCCTCCTTTTAGGTATTGATATACTTATACACCCTCCTTTTAGGTATTGATACACTTAGAAAAAGATTCTTCAGGCTGAACACCCTGGAAGCAGCTCTATCAGCCATTCCTCATAGGAGACATGCTCCTGTCCCTTCATCATCCTTGCAAACCTTCATTGGACTCTCTCTACTATGTCCATCTCTCTTGGGCTGAGGAACCCAGCACTTGAGGCAGTACTCCAGCTGTGGCCTCACCAGTGCTAAGCAGAAGGTATCACCTTCCTTGATCAGCAGTGTTGGCCTAGGAGTAAGAATTGCCTCGAGATAGTTTAGTTCTACACCAGAATGCAGTGCCGGATATGAACAATGAAATCTGGTATCAATATTTATAGAAAAAAATACATCAGTGGGATTCTGTTCTACAGTGGGGCAGTCTTCCGAAATGAGCTATCTCCTCAGAAAGGAGTGAGCGTGCTGCCAGTGTGGAGGCCTTGTTTCCTCCATGGAATGCCAGGCAACAAGGAGCTGATCCCAGTGGAAGTCCTGCAGCCCTGCCAGGTGCAGGGTCTGGTAGCACATCCTGCCAAGAAATGTACTACTGTATGCTAGGCTTCTAGTGTCAGACATCATTCAACTTCACACCAAAACTGCTCCTACTAACTGTGAAAATAATATCAAATCCAAGTATAATGCTTGCAGCCATGGACCTATTCTCTGTCAAAAAACACATCTGAAAATCTAAAGGGATTCTTGCAAGGTCTTCTAGGGTTATGATGATAACAGGATAGCAAAGTGAGTACTGATTTTCTCATAGTGTTCTATGTTACATTTGTCTGTTAAATGCACTGGAAGTTTTATATGGGTGTGCCTTTTCTCTTCATATTACATTTCTGTAGTATGATCAACTGAAGATTTTATTACTTTTTCTCATGCCTGTCCTAGTACCAGTGACACCAACAGCTTAGTAGAAAAATTCTTGTCTTTCCTCATCACCTGTTTTCTTAGAGTTTACCCCAAATACCCCACCAGAATAACTTTTCCTGTTACACTTCTCACAAGGTGGCAGCAATAAGTGAAGTTGATGTACCATTACTCTGATCAACCAGAAAGAGACTGCTAGTCCTAATTTAATGGCTGGTGTCCATAATCAGCTCCAGCTCTTTCTCTGCTTCTCCCTTCTCTCTCACTACACATGAGGAACACAGTCGTCGCCTCTCTACTCCCCAATAACAGCCAAATCCTTTGGTGTTGTAAAAACAGACAGGATTCAACATAGCAGAGATCCATGGGCAAGCAAACACTTCACTTGACCACTTAGGTCCCCAGAGATCATTAGCATGAGAATTTGGATGATAAACACCAGCAAGATGTGTCGACTGCTACAAGCTGAATGTTGACCTAAAGGCTCTCATTTAACAAAGGGCTTCTTAATGGAACATCTCAGACACAGACCTTGAAAGGAACCAGGACAGTTGAGAGTTTCTGCAATCGATTAGGCATTCAGATTTTATCACCAGGTACTGAAAGACTCTTGACTGACCTGATTTGTGCCAAGTTCAAGCATTTTCCATTCTAACTCTGCTCTCAGCAAAGACAATGATGAAATTCCCCAAGATGAGTTCTACACAAGAACAATTTATATTTCTGTGTTAAATATTTTAAGATTCATTGAGACCAAATTCTTTCACAGCCAAGGAACAACACCTAAACATACCAGACATCACTAGTGAAAAAACCACAAGCAATCTTCCTCACCTAAGCTTTACAGGACAAAATAGAGGATGAACAATATTGCATTTTTCGTCAAGTAAGTTAGGGATAGAACCGATTAAAAAGTGTGTGACAGCACATATTTCTGCCACAAAATTCTATTGCGTGACAGCACATACATCTGCCACAGAATTCTGTTTCATCAAAATAAGCTTTTCCCAAATGCATTAATTTCAGAGGAAGTTTGTTTTTGAAACAAGGCTGCTGGAAAAAAATACTGAATTGTTCCTTTCTGAACCTGTTATATCTGAGACCTCCTGAGGCATGGCTTCAAGAGCTAGAGATGGTGCTTTTTTTCAAAAGGAAGGAGGTAGAGTAAACCCATCAGCCAAGCTACAATGCACAGAATGACACTGACATTCACTTATTTCTTACATGAGTCCTTAATGAAGACTAATTGGAGGGGTAAGACAGTCAACTCACATCCATCAAGAAAAAGTCATGCCAGAACAAAGTGTTTGCATTTATTTGTCAGGGTGACCTGCTTGAAAGGAAAGGGAAAAGCGGTGGATTATCAGGGAGGCTATCATCTGACATGAGTGAAGTTTTCTGATGCTGCCATCAGTGAAGCAAGTCAATACATAGTTTGGATGAAGTCACCAGGAGGCCCTATCAATAGTTGATTCTAATAGATTTATTCTAATACATTCTAATAGAATTAGAAATTTGGTTGTTGAATACAGGAATTATTAACTGACATAGCTCAGACAAAATGTGAGGGATTGATGGTGACACTGAGGGGACAGGAACCAGGCAGGCTGGCTTGGGTGAATAAAGGGAAATGATCTGCAGTCCTTCAGGTGACATTTAAAGACACACTAGGTAAGACATGGAGGGCAGGAAAATTCAGTCAACTATAAGTAAGGATATGGGTATGACTCTGGGTGTGGGGAATGCTCTAGCAAAATGAGACAGCTGATATAGAAAGGTACAAAAAGGAGCACAACTTGAAAGATGTTGCTATTCTTTGGTCACCACATGGTTGGCAAGGTCTCAGTTCAAGTGTTATGCTTAATTTTGTCTCTGTGCTTCAAGAACTATGCAGAGGTACTGGAAAGAAACCAGGGCAGAGGAGCAAGAAAGAAGGGACATCCGTAATACACAGCATGTGAGGAAAGACCTGGTTATCCCAGGAAAGAAGAAACAGAGATCTGACATGGGTTTTTAGTAGGTAAAATGTGCTAGTAAAGAGAAAAAAGTCTGATTACTCTCTGCTTGCTGCAGCTAGGAGGAGAAAAACAGAAAAAAATCAGCATAAACCTCTCATCTTCATAAGCATGTCTTGTGCTTTCTCACAATCTAACCAGCTGACCTCAAAGAGGAATTTTGATTCCACTGAAGCAGGATGCCTCTATCAGCCTGCAGTGATGCATTGCTGATGGGATGGTGTCAGAGCTGAGTGTGTTTCAGAGTGCCAGATTTCCTTGCCACCTGGAGATGATGAGTTTTGCTTCATCTGCCAGAAGGCATGTGTGATGTGTAACGGATGTACATCACCTCCTCATGAACTAAGAGGTATTGTGATGTTGAAGCAATGTTAGGATGCCTCAAAAGTCTCAGATTTTGTGCAGCTCTGTGTTTCTTATTGCAAGAACTGGTAAAATGCCCTTGAAGAGAAAGCTGCATGCACAGCTCCCAGAGCAGGCAGACTTTTCTCAATGTCAGGTGCTAATACCTATTGCTGCATAACCCTGGTGGGAACCTTAATTTGTCATTGACATTTGAAAAAGGAATCTATCTGAATTAACACCATCTTGCTTTGCATTTTTCAGTGTAACACCAATTAATTTTCAATTAGAAGTTTTATTCCAGTTTTCATGGCATGCTTTGGTGGAAAAAGGGCTTTGATTTTCAGTTCCTAATATATCCATGCCAATTCATCTATATGGGCCTCAGATCCACCATGACCCAGACAAGCTGGCAGTTTTTCACAGTCTAAGGAGAATTTTCCAAAAAAATTCTTAATTCTGAAAAAACATTTTCCCCACATTAACTTTACATCAGTCTGAGGTATTCAGAGGCACATTGTATTCTTGTGTCTGGCAAACTTACCTTTAGGATGTACATTTTATGAACTGTCCCCATTTTCAGTCTTCTACAAAGTTGCCTTTTCTTCTGGAGAGGTCTAATGAATACAAATTATTTTAACATTTCAACTCTGACACCTCTAAGTAGTCATCCAGCTACTGGGTGGTACCTGATGGCAGTCTAGGCAGACCTGGTAAATCCTGTAAGTTAGAAGAAGTAAAGAAGTAACAAAATGAGAAAGAAATCAAGAGTGCAAAGAAGACAATTCACTTCTCACAGATGTTGGAAGTTTACCTTGAGGTGCAGCAGCACCACTGGTGCATCAGGACAGCAGGAGAAAAAAAGAGTTTCTGTCTTTCAGTTTGTCATATAACAGGTTTTTCAGCTTTCATAGATACCCTTTGCATGAGAGGAGAAAAGAGGAAGAGTCACCCAGAAACCATCTTTTTGCTGTCTTCCCAGGAAGTCTTTGGCTTGCTACCATGGTACTACTTGCTACCATCAATTGTGAAGACTGAAAATGTCAGAGCATTAGAAAAAGAAAGGTGAGGACAGGGCTTCCTGGTGCTCTCTACCATGATGGTCTAGGAATGACCACTTACACCAGTAGCACTTGAACACTTTGCTGCCAGAGGAGAGCTGAAGTAGAGCAAATCAGCCCTATGCACAGCCTCATTTTGTAGCCCTCCTGGAGCACCTGTATTACCACCCTCTGCTGTCTCAGAGGGCACCAGCCCAGGAGACCCCAGCCTCTGCTAGGACAGACATGGTTTCATGTTTTTTCTCTAGCCCTTCTCCCAAACCAATTTCTTTCTCTGGTTTCCCAACTCAAGAGGCAGCAATAGAGTAGCAAAAGGTCCCCATGACAAATTCATAGTCTGTAGCTCTTTTGGAACTGGACCATCCCCATGTTGATCCACAGCCCTGGGTCACACCGAGGGCAGGACTATTCGTTCAGCCCTACGCTCACAGGAATGTACCATTGCTGACCTCAGTGTCCCTGCTCTAACACAGAGCACGTTAGGTCAAAAAGATCAAGATGTTTAATGATCCAACACACTGCAAGAACAAGGCTTGGCTAGGTCTGGGTTCAATAGTGAGGCCTTTAGAAGATTTTAGTTGGTCTAGAACCATTTAAATTACACCGGATGCAATGGGATCCAGACTGTTGGGTTCCTCTCTGAAATGTGGTGATTTCATGTTGTGTGTGTGCTAGAAAATATTCTTCTACTCAGAAACTGTGATGATGCAATTATTTTAAAGTTAACTACTAGAATATTTGCCTTAAGATGCTAAGATACATTGCTTAAAAAAACCTAAAAGGCTTTAGTGGGCATTTTAGGTATAGTTTCTTTTAATCTAAAATTATTATTACTCTCCAAGTTAAAATACTTTATTTTCTGCCAGACATTATGTATGATATATAGCCATGTGAATGAATAAAGAGCTACCTCGATCCAGCTTAGCTTTTCCTGCTGAGTCTGATAATGAAATTTATTATTCTTTAATACCCTCAATTTGAGTAAGCTGTGAACTAAGAATGTGACTTCAATTATTCTTTGGACTACACATATTTTCTTTGTGCTATAGCAGTGGTGAAATGCATGACGCTGTTTCACCTTGATCTCTAGAACCACGTCAGTGTGATGAGAACAGAGAAGAGAAATGAAGCAGCATGGACCAAAGTTTTCTGGAACCAGCAAGGACCTTCCCAAGGGTGTAAGGATGCTTTCATTCAGCTTCTTTCATGGCAGATTTTCTGAAAGATTTGAGTTCCCTTTAGGGGTCAGATTTGCAAATGAGGCGAGCAGGTGGGAGGCTGCTAGGGAAAACCTGTTGGTAAATTTCGAGCAGAAGCAGCAGGGAGCAAAGCTCTCTGGAGGAGCTGAGAAGAGATTTCCTGAGGAATGATTTCAGAGATTGTTTCCCACCTGTTTTCCTATCAAGCAGGCTGCCAAGTTGTAATGGCCTCTGAGAGATGCTCTGCAGACTCTCTTTGGAGAATGAGTCCAGCAGAGATTTGTCTACCCTCAGCCTTGCTGAAACTCTCTAGTTTCAGTCTCACTTTATTAATTAATCCAGCTAAAACCCCCACAAGTTCTGGATTTACCTTCTGGCTTTGCTTGCTGCATGTGCAAAGCCTTGAGCCCAGGGCAATGCTGAAGCACAGCAGTCAGCACTGACATCTGCAAGACTCCTCATGTGCTTCCCAGGCTCTGCAGTGTTGGAGTCTGAGACTCACTCACACAAAACCGCTTTTCTTTTCTCCATCAGTGCAGTGGTGACAGTGGTCCTGATCTTCTCCAGGGCGAGCAGTGCAGTGCTTTTGTAATGCTTGAAGAGTGAACTCAGTGTGCGTATTTGTGGACCAAGCCTAAAGGTCCCTGCCACAGATGGACTGCTTTGTCTTACAGTGAAGTACACAGGATTGTAGAAGATTTCTTCAAGGAACAAGCATATCAACCGGTCCAAGTAGGTGTAAGGCTCTGAGACCCAGGAGCTACAACCCATCTTCCTGCAGAAGAGGGTCAGTTCATCACCTGCACATCCCAGACCAACTACAACTGTGTGGCTGCACCTCACCACGGCTGCACCAAGCAAGCCCAAAGGACTCATCAACCTGAAGACTTGCAAATTGCAGAACTTACCTTACACGTTTGAAAAATATGTATTTCATCAATCTATCTGGGCTCACTTCTGGGTTTTTTGTCTTCTCTTCTTGAATATCCTTTGCTCCATTTTCCCTGAAAGACCAATATTCTTTCTCCCTGCTCCCTGACTGCTTTTTTTCTCCTTTTGCCAGCCACCTCTGAGTGTGGCACCTGCTGCATACCTGCAGCTAGAGGATGTGAACTGCCTCACACAGCTCACTGGTGTGCAGAAAGAAGAGAGGTTTATCCAGAACTGCAATACTCAGAGATGCCAAGTTCAAACCCGTATTTTGTTGCTTGGAGTACAGCAGCTCACATGACTACTTTGTGCAGAACTGGTGCCTTGGCAAGTGCTGCTTTCCCCGAGCTGTGGTTGTAGGACTGGTAATCCTATGTCTGTGTGGGAGTACAGCCCAATGTTGCTATTAGCAAAGTTGTGAGGGGACTAATGTCCAAGTGGAGATCAGTGATGAGTGGAGTTCCTCAAGGATTGTTATTGGGACAGGCACTGTTTAACATCTTTTTTGGGAACATGGACAGTCAAATTGTTTGCTGATGACACCAAGCTGTGTGGTGTGGTTGACATGCTGGAGGGGAAACCTTCCAGAGGGACCTTGCTGGGCTTGAGATTTGGGGCCATGGCAGCCTCATGAAGTTCAACAAGATGGAATGCAAGGTCCTGCACCTGGGTCACGTCAATCACAAGCACAAATACAGGCCAGGTGGAGAAAGGATTGACAACAGCCCTGAGGAGAAGGATTTGGGTCTGTTGGTTGATGAGAATCTCAACATAAGCTTGAAATGTTCACTTGCAACCCAAAAAGCCAATTGTATCCTGGGCTGCATCAAAAGGAGCATGGCCAGCAGGTCAAGGGAGGTGATTCTCTCCCTCTACTCCACTCTCATGACACCCCAGCTGCAGTCCCTAACACAAGAAGGCCATGGAGCTCTTGGAGAGAGTCCAGAAGAGAATGACAAAGGTGATCGGAAGGCTGGAGCACTGAGGAAGGCTGAGAAACTTGGGGCTTGTTTGGCCTCGAGAAGAGCAGACTCTGAGTAGACCTTATAGTAGCCTTACAGTACCTGAAGGGGGCCTACAAGAAAGCTGAGGAGGGACTTTTTACCAGGGTGTGTAGTGACAGGAGAAGGGTTGAAGCTTTTAAGCTGGAAGAGGGTAGACTGAGATTAAACATTAGGAAGAAATTCTTAAGTCTAAGGGTGGTGAACCACATGAACAGGTTGCCCAGGGAGGATGTGGATGCCTGGAAGTTTTCAAAACCAGGTTGGATGGTGCTTTGAACTACTTGGTCTAGTGGAAGGTGTCCCTGCCTATGGAGGGGGTTTGGAAATAGATGATCTTGAAGGTCTCCAAGGACACCTTATTGTAGCCTTTCAGTATCTGAAGGGGGCCTACAAGAAAGCTGGTGAGGGATGTCAGGAAGTGATAGGACTAAGGGGAATGGATTCAAACTAGAGGAGGGTAGATTTAGATTAGATATTAGGAAGAAGTTCTTCACCATGAGGATGATGAGACACTGCAACAGGTTGCCCAGGGAGGTGGTGGAAGCTCCATCCCTGGAAGATTTTAAGTCCAGGCTGGACAGGGCTCTGAGTAACCTGATCTAGTGGCAGGTGTCCCTGTCCATGACAGGAGGGTTGGAACTAGATGATCTTAAAGATCCCTTCCAAGCCTGAAAAAAACCCAAACCAAACACTCAGAAAAACCTTTATGGTCACTTTCATCCAAACCATTCTACAACTCTATGATTAATTACAGAATTTAGCAGCAGCCATAGGGGGAAAGCACACAAACAATTCCCAGAAAATCTACTTCCTGTGGAAAAAGCAATGTTTAGAGAAAGGAACCACTTATCTATTTTAAATCACAGATTTCTTGGTCTGCAGCAGCTTTGTGCATCTCTCTTGGGCTATGAAAACCACAAAACCAGAAAATTTAAGGAAAAAAAGCCACAAAATTGAAATCTGACAGGCTTGCAATCAAGTGGAAAGAGCTAGCAATAAGAGCAGTCTTCCTGTCAGATACAGCAGGATAGTGGAGGCTCAGCAGCTCAGCACTTGCTTTAGTGCCCTTCCCTGGTCTTTCTTGCTGGCTCATTAAGTAGAATCCTCACAAAAAAGTCGAAACCAGTTTCCCCTCCAAAAATCCATTCAGCAAAATTATCCACCCATGAATAAGTGTCAAGACAAATCTTTTCATCTTGCCCAGCTTTTTCAAATAATGTCAAGCTTGTGTGTTTCAGTCCTCCTCATGATTTGTTCAGTGACAGAAAACGCTGCTTAAAAATTTTCCCTGTTTAATTCCATTTTGGCTTTAGACAAACATACTAGCATTAATGACTTTGCCATTTGCAGCAGCAGTGTTTTGGCTTCAGCATTTTTAAAGCCAAATATGTACTGTTTACTTTGCTGTAGGTTGATTTTGCATCACTGGAAATTAACCTCAATCAGCAGTATCAGAAAATTTGGATGATTTTTCTAGCACTGGGAGGGACCAAGGGTTTGGGAAAGAGGGGTTTTGCAGTAAAATCTCAACCTTTTTGACCGTCAATTCTGTTTATGAATTAAAGCGGAGTTTGGAAACACCAGAACCTGCAGTGTTCTGGAAGGTCTATTTTGACTTCCCTTGGGTTGCAATAGCAAACAAGTGCTAATGGTTTTGCATTCCAAGGTCTCCAGTCAATTACCATATTCATACTGGGACTGCCTGTTCTGCCATCTAAGCCTTCCTTCACCTCCTCCAGCCTGATCACCTCCTTAGCTTACTGCTTGTCCCTGCTGCGTAAATTGGTTTTGGCTGTCAGAGCAGAGGGACAACAGTGTTGTCATGATAAGTCCAAAAATGAGGAGTTGCTTTTAGGGTTCTTTTAAGGTTAGGTGAGGCCAGCATAAGTGGGACAGAATTTCATGGGGAATTTCCAGAATATGAGACCATGCAAGAATCCATCTCCCAGCTGAGTGCTAGTTCCAAAGATAATACTTTCCTCAGCTGCTTCAACCTAATGGTGTCACCTCCCTTTCTCCCAGCTGCCTAGATCTAGCCTCTTTTTTATGTGTCCTCTGCCCAGCTTCAAAGTACCTCACAGGAGATGTATGCCTCCACATCCTGGGTGGTAGTAGGGAGTGTCTGAGTATCAGTTCAGTGAGTCACTTGGATGGGAGCATTTTTCCTGTCTTCCTTTTCTTCACTTTCCTAAGTCCTTTCCTGCATCCTGTGTTGGGTCATTTGCCAGGTATTATAAGAAAGGTTCCTCATAACCAAAGCATCAGATGCAAAGCTCTTCTGAATCACCAGTTAAGGAGATATCAGCCAGCATGCACAGAAGGAAAGTTGCATTCTCACACTTGCCTTTTTAAGTCTCTGCAGTAGAAAACATCTTCTGTCCTTGTGGATGAGATGGAAGAGAGTATTTCAGCCCTTCTCAATTCTCAGCCATTAATAGTCTCCCAGGGGTCCTGCAGTCCCATGTACATATTAGCTAAGTGTCTTGAAACACAGCCAGCATCTCCTCCTTACCTTTCCTGCACCCTCATAAAATCTCTGCTCTCAGATAGGGAGGGGTCACACCTCTGACTGGGTATGCCTATAAATAACAACACTGGAGAAATATTTCTCTAAAAAGGAGGTCTACAAAGGCACAGCCCTTCATGCAGCACTAGCAAGAGGTCTGTGTCTCAAAACCCATGCTCTTGGGAAGCAGAGGAAGTTAATGCCTGAGTTGCAAACAGGCTGAAATATTCATTTCATTCAGTTCTGGAAAGTACATGTGGAAAATATTAGATATCAATGCAAATTGTCTAGCAAGCAGCAATGCGGTCTTAATTAGCAAGATTTAATTCTGAAAAAAAATGTAGAAATTTATCTTCCCTGCCCAGCGCTCACTGCACGGCTGGCTATGATAAGTTGCCTGTTTTTAAAGACTGTAGCAAATTAACTTCTTTATGAAGCCCCTTTAGTAAAATGCCTGTGCTGATGGCAGCAAGCCGCTGCTTTCTCATGAAAGCAGCTGCTCCCCTCCTGCTGAGAGATGAGTGCCAGGTCCAAACAAATGAGTTTTGCACTTTCTATGTAGAAAAAAAAAAAAAAAAGAAAAAAAGAAGAAAAAAAAAAGTCTGGGCTTCTAAAGAGGTTCCCAGAGGGCAAATCTGTCTTTTGCCACATGGAAACCCAGAGGCATGTGATGAAAAAACAATGCTGACTGTCAGTACATTTAGTTAACGAGAGAGGAGGCCATTTCTCTTGGTTCTTGTCCATCTGGGACATAGAGAGATAAGGGTGCAAATACTACGGTAGTCACCCAGGTGCAAGGTGTGGGGTGATGAGGGAAGATATATAAATCACATCCTCCCAGGAGTTACAGATTTCTTTCTAGCCTCTTAAAAAAGAAGGAAGTAGAGAAAGTAATTTACATCAAAACCCATCTCTGGGACTTGCAGCCTGGTGGGGACAGCTCTGGAGGTGAATCAATTCCTTATTTGCTCCAGGTTTTGATGAAAATTGTCATGTAAGCTTCAGGGTTTCAAGCTATTGTGTGCCTTTCTTGATAAGTACTGTTGAGTTTCTGTTGGATTTCTCTCTGGAACAAGTTGATGTGTGTTTTACACATACCTTTGTCTGCAGAGCTTAATGCAGAGTGCAGCTAATTTGGTAATGCTGGTTTTGGTCCAATGCTTTGGTAAGACTTTTCTGAAGGTGAAGTGTTAGATTACTGAATATTTGAATATGTAAAGTGGGAGATCTTAATCGAGAAACAATCTTCTCTTGCATTCACATAAATAAATAAGTTTTCCCACATGTGTTCCTATTAATTTACCAATATATTTCCCCCCCTGGAAAAATCCAGTACTGACTTTATGAGGCATATCTTTTTGCTAAGCAAGCTAATTTTTCTCAGTATTTAACTTGGTGGTTTTAAATGTAAATGCCTACTTACAGTTTTCAGCTTTCTCTGTATGTTTATTTTAAGAAATCTCAAATGAACAAACTTGTTGTGACATTCTCTGCACTCATAATGAAAAGAACACCCACTGAACTAGAAGCAAGTGAGCTAGCAGAGGCTCTTTTATTTAGCTTTAAAAAACCACAATAAGTTTACACAAATAAATGGAGCTTTGGGAGAAAAAAATCTGTTTATGAATTAACTTTAGCAGAAAATATGGGAAAACATTTAAGTTGTGAAAACAGTGTCACTTTTTAAACTATATAATTGCAACTGTGTCAAATGCTGATAATTTCCAAATTGCATTCGTAGCTCAGAATTGTTCTGGGTAGGAGGGAATGAAAAATAAGAGAAGAAATACTCTGGGCTGAAAAGCTGTTCGATGAGCCCAAAGCCAAGTGAAACCTTCCATCTGAGAAGGAGCAAAATAAATTCAAGATAGACTTGATTATTTTGTGAATCTCTTGTAACAGGCACTAAGCTGAATGTTGTTCATCAAGGACAACTTCTTTGTTTAATTAAGCTTAAAAATGAGTGTACAAGTTAGTGAATTTTTGTTTGCCTGCAGTCTCATGGTCTCTGCAATTGGTTCCTGTCAGCATGTGTTGGAGTTGGGCAGCAAGAGGGAGACACAGAGATACAGGAATCATGAAAATCATGTCTGGACAGGGAGACCAGTGCTTCCTGTTGCCCCCAAGCAGAATGAGCTCTGTCTTCTGTCCAGCTGGATGCACAGGGACTTCAGGCCATCTGCTGCTGCTGCCCTGTGCTACCTCTGCAGTGCTGGTCCCAAATCCTTCCCAGACATATTGCCAGTAATTCCACATGGGATCCGTAACTCCAGAACATAGAGGAATGTAATGCAAAGGTGTACAGTCAGTGATGTGGCATGATGGGCTGTGACTTCAGCATACCATCTCTGAACCTATTATCCAGCAATGCCCAGGAGACTCAGGTAGGGGGGAAAGCATCAGGAAGAAGCCATGCAATGTGCCAGGTATGTATGGTGATATTTGTGTGCTGCTTCTTTATACTGCCCCAGCTGTGGTAGCTCTTGGTAAACCTAGCAAGAATAGCAAAACTGGTGAGGCAAAAGGTAGATCTATGGGATACATCACAGAACTGTGGTGCCAAGTGGGCTGCCCTGGGAAGTAGTGGATTCTCCGTCCCTGGAGATATTTAAAAAGAGACTGGATGTGGCACTCAGTGCCATGGTCTGGTAACTACAGCAGTAGTGGATCAAGGGTTGGACTTGATGATCTCTGAGGTCCCTTCCAACCCAGACAATTCTATGATTAAGTGAGGCCCCAGTTTGAGCAGGGATTTCCCTACAGAGATGTAACCCTCAGAGTTAATGCCTCAGATTTTTCAGTTTCTGGCCTCTGCTTTTTCTCTTTCTGACCCTTGCTTGACTTGAATACATATTCCAGGTAAGGCACACAGGGGGACACAGGCAGCAGGGTACTGAGGTACTTGAGGATATTAACACTAATAGCATTAATTACACTGCAAAATAAAGTATCCGTGAAAGCATATCCGATGGGATCTAAAGCAAAGATTCATTTGTTCAGTCAAATAACTCATGTCAGAACAGCCTTCCAGGAAGGGCATTCTGTGAACGATGGCTGAAGAAAAACATACTTACCCTGCCCAGGAGGAATTACTCCTCTCAGAGTTACTGCTGAGGAGGAGTAAAGAGACCAAAACTGCTCAAAGTATTAGCACCAGTGAGAGTAGTGAGAAACGAACTGGAAACATAAATGATATTTGGTTTTGCGTAACATACCAGTTTTACCAAATAGGAATTTTTAGCATAATGCCAGATGATTAAGCAGTATGAGTTCCCAGGACATTAGTGACTGCAGTTGGAAATCCCTGTAGAGTATGAAATGCTAATAAAAGCAGAATTGCTAGACAGGATTGAATAACTGCTGATAACCTTTTTGCTATAGAGAAGGCATAAGACCCTTTACGAAATAGCAACCTGTTGAAAAAAACTTATTTCCTGATTTCCACCAAGCAGTGGCTGCCCTACAGCTGGGAGATGTGGATTTCTAACCTTTCCAAAACACTGCTATATGAATTTTCACTGCTGCAACTCAGCACCTTCTCCATAGCCATAAAAGCAGCTGATGTGGGCTTGTCTCCTATTACATTCTTGGCATTAATAATATCCCCCTGATGAGCAGCTTCACAGTTTTGGGTTTGTTTTTTTTTTGATGGGCGAGGGAGTGGGGAGAGAATTAAATTTTTAGTTTTTGTAATTTGGAGCTCTCCTGCTCTTGCTCTGATTGTCCAGTGATTTGAATAGCCCAAAATCAGGACTGGTCTTCTATGAGAAGTTGTCCTAGAGCTCCTGAAAACAACCAGTTCTGAACTCTCATGGCACCACAGAGTTGCCTGCAGCAAGCATCAGGCCTACAGGCAGGAGAAGAATCTCTACCCAGCACCTGAAACACCTGGAATAGGATTCAGCAGTGGAGCTTGGGAAGTGACTTTTCTGTTGCTTGAAAAAGCACTTCAGCACAGGTGCCAACAGCTGGGCCCTCCCTCTTGGCTTTGTCACAGGATCCTGGAACCAACCTCAGCAGCAGCTTCCAGTGTAAGTGGGAATCTGCCCTTGCTGCGTGCAGATGTCTGGCTCAGCATGGAGGGAAGAAGAAATCCACGCTGCAGTTGTCTTCTCTGAGGTAAAAACTGCAGGAATGTTGCAAAGTTCAGCTAAATCAGAGACAGGGCTCAGCCTGGGGCTCGAGCAGACAATTCTGAACACTTTCTACAGTTCTTGGGATTAGAAAGTTGGTTAGAGAAGTCATCTCTTTCCATGGCTCCATGGGAAACAGAACCAATGTAAGAACTTTTTACTTCCAAAAAAAGAAAGAAAGAACTTTCTTCTCCTGAAAGAAGCTTGGCATTAGATAAAGTCAGTTTTCCTTGGCCCACGTACAGAAGACAGTAAAGCTGAAGGTGAAAAATTAACTAGAGCTTGGGTGGAGCAGAGTGGGCAGGAAGAACTCTTCCAAAGCTATTTTTACTGCTTTGGCACCCACCTTTTCTTGGAATGCCATTGCTGTGAGTGCAGTTCTTTGCTCATCTTCCTTAGAGAAGGAAGCAGCATAAGGATGCTGGATATTTAGAAAGGGCTGGGAACAGCACCCTGCTCCAAAAATACCTAAGCAGGGTCCAGCTGAACAAGATCCAGAGTGAAAAAAATTCCTTGGCAAGTGAGGCAATGAGGACGAAAGTATTGCTTGGTAATGTTGTTGGTTTTTAAATGATGCTGTCTATTTTCCAGTCACCTGGAGGGATGGCTGTGGTTGAGGATCCTTATATATGTGACAGATAGTGTATGACAGATCCTGATCAACAGAATAAGGGAAAAGTGAGCAGCTGGATGGAGAGGTGGAAGGTCAATGACATGTTAACCTCAAAGTTAGTGTAGGTATTTGATCAATGGAAACTGTTATCATCAGCATGCCACAAAAACAGAGAATGGAATTTTTGATGGAAGATGGACAGATATGGACCATGAGGCTGGGCAAAGACAGAGGGAAGACATTAACCAATGTGGATATCATCCAAATCTGAGTGGACTTATACTCAAGCAGTAACTTTGATCTACAGCCCTTAGTAGCTAAACCACAGACATTTGTGGTGCCAAGAAAATGGCACCACATTGACATTTTAGGTGCCAAGAAAAGACCAAAGCCACAGTGTTGTTGTTGCTTTGAACAGGGTGACAGGGGAAGGTGAAGGTGAGGAACAGCTTTCAGGCCCTGCACCTTCCATCTGGAAGCAGTGCCTGGACGTTTTAAAATTTGGAGTTGAGGTTTATGGAAACCGGGAGTACGGGTGTATGAATGTTTGCAGTTTTAGGTGGCAAGGCAAAAGAGGAGGAAGCCAGGCTCCTGAGGTAGAGGGTTGGTCTGTCAATGTCTGCATTTCAGCTTGCTGTTGAAATAGAAATCAGCTAGCCATCTTCTATACATAACTGGATATCAGTCCAACTCTCTGTTCTTCCACAGAGTCCTTGTGCATGGCTCAGCATGCTGAAAGGTCACCTGGCAGCCTGTAGAAGCTGGATGTGAAGGGTACAGTGGAACTGGGCTGTGATTCAGGGCTTTAGAAGACCTAAAATCAGCCCACGCCCCTCTGTTTCTTGTTAACTGGGACTAGGCACTTGTCATGCTCTAGAAACAGTCAGGAGGCAACACAACACCTGTCACACTGACAGAAATTTGATGGCCTGAATCTGGGCCATCCATAAGCTGAGGTCGCTTACACTGCTGCCACCCCTTGATAGGATGTCTGAGAGGAGATTTGTAGCAGGTTGTGAGATGCTCAGGCACTTGGGGAATGAGATGTATAAATGCATGAGACTGTTGGCAGAAGTCAAGTGAAAAACAAAAATAGCCCAATGTCTATACAAAACAAGAAGCCTTTGCTCACGTGCATCTTGTCACAAGGAAACCAGAGTGCATTTTTCTATGGCTGGATTTACAGCTAGTGAGCTCTTTGGAAAGACAGTGCTGGCCCTTGCATCCAGGTCAGAGTTTGCCCTATAGCTGAATGCACACGTATATTATTTCTAAAGGTGTTCACAGTGAGAAGAATGTGTGCGTTCTCTCAGCTAAAGCCCAGTTGCCTGCTTTTTTTTTTTTTTTTGGTCTTAAGGCTGGGGGAATACTGAAGGCACTGGAATCTTCCCCATAGGATAAATTGCTGACAGGATTGTTAGATGAACTGGAAGAGTACTCAGCAAATTGACCCTCAGTTTCCCTATTCTGAAGAGTTTCAGGCCTCATTGGAAGTGCTGCGACAAGTAAAGTTTCACCTGTTCTTTGTGTCAGCAATTTTCTGTGTCAGAGCAAAGATGCACAGAAACCTGTCTATCCAAGAAACCTGAAGTGCTGTGACAAGCTACACTAATCAGGTTCTTTGACATAATCTTGAGCATGCACAGTGAGTAGATTGTTCCAGCCTCCCTTACTTAGTAACAATGACTAACACAAGGTTTAGGTGATGTTTAAAACAAGGCTTTCCTATTGCTGTCCGTGGCACTGAAACCACAGAGATTGATTGCAGATGCAGCAAACAGCTTTGACAGATGAATGTTCCAGGTGTAAACATTTGGAAAGTCAATAAAGGTTATAAAATCTGTGCAGAGTATGGGGGAAAAAATAGCTGAATAAAGGCTTTTGGGGGTGTTTGGCCTGGGCACTGAAGAGCCCTGACAGTTCTGGAAACAGCTATCATTATTATACATTGAATTTGATTGCTTTATTTCATCACACAGACCTGTAGGCAAAGCACAATGTGCTGCAGTGTGCATCTAACAAGGAAATGGGAAGAATGGGAGGTTCTTTGTTCTTCTGCTGCTTTCTTTATATAGGAGAGATTTCTGAATACAGGCCTGTAGGATATTACATGTCCAAGTACCACTTTCAGAACTGATCTTTATGTACAAGCTTGCAAACATTTTGCAAGCAGATCTATCTGCATCTTTAGGCATTTTCATGTTCATTCCATGCCTGGAAGGAACAGGCATAGCAATTGGTATCTAATCTATGGGTGCCTTTTCGATATCTCAAGAAGCTTTCTTGCACCTTTCTTGCACCTTTCTATTCTCAATGATCCAAAAATCAGCTGTCTGGAACCTTAAGTAATTACAGAAAACAGCAATTTGTCCAGTCATACTTGAACCTGATGGTAAAGTTGTTCTGCAAACCAGGATTCCTATGCAAAATGCAGAGATTAAATTGTGTATTTACAGTGCCAAGCCCTTGCATCCTTTCTGTGGAGCAGAAGTGTTCAGCTTCACAAATGTTCTGAACAGAGCCAAGGAAAGTGACAGGATGTTGCACTTGCACTAGACTCCATCCAAGAATTTCAATAATATTTATTTTTATCTGAATGTCAGACAGCATAGTCTCCAATGTGAGCTCCTGAAGCCACTGGAGCAAGGACAATTAGCACTAAGCAGTCTCTACAAAGTAACTCATGTGTTCAGCATCGTATTATTGAAGTCTTTATTAAGTCATATAAAAGTCTTGTTTACCTCAGCACTTAAGGAGGCTGCCTTTCAGTCATGGGTGTGACAGCCCTCAGTGAGATATAAAAATCGTCAAAGACAAATGACAACAAAAGGTATAGAATTATCCTATTTTATTAGCTTCTTGTTCTAGTTTTAATTCTGCTTCTCTCTGTTACTCTTTTCCCCCCTCCCCATACAAAGTGCATTAGTTTCCATAGGAACATGATGTGCAGAATGGGTTCCTTTGTATCCTCAAGTTGGGCTCAGGTGGCAGAAGATACTCCCTTTTAAAGACACTGTAAAAAAAACCAACAAACCAACAACAAAGAAAAAACAACATAACCCCTCCCCCCAAAAAACCCCCCCAAACAAATGAACAAAAAGCAAACAAAAAATGAAAAAAACCACAAACCAACAAAAAACCCTCAAACCACCAAAAAGCAAAAAACAACACACTTTCATCAAAATCACTCCAGACAAATACAAACAGGCTGCCACCTTCTTCATGTAACAGTGTGTTTTCTACCACAGCTCAAGGAGATGCTTCCACTTTTTTGTAAAACAAGGTAGCATGGGTACACACACTTACTAACTTGCCCTCTCTGTCTCAGGCAACACTATGTTAGGGGGCACAGAGCAGTGGGAAGAGTTGTCACAGCAGAGCAGCCATGCTCACCTTGCCCCCACCCACCTCACAGCATCCAGGATCCAGCCTGGGCAACTCATCTGGCAGGGCAGTGCTGCAAAAACTCAGAAGAGCTGAAGAAGGAAAAGTCCTGTTTCCCTAGAGGTATGTGCAGGGATTCATCTGGTGTTAGACTGCTTGCAAGATTTCACATCCCATCCCTTCCTAGAGCTCTTAACTGATACATTTCTGGGTAGCTTGAGATAATGCGTCAATTTTTCTTTTTATTAGATTACAATAATTGCATTTGAGCAGGCATCTTGACCAAGAAAAAAAAAAGCAATGTTTTTAATCTTTGTGTAAAATTAAAATAAGATGTTTTTCACATATCGATGACCCCTTTCATGAAATAAACTTGATGTTTACTGTCCACATGTCAAAAAATCTGATGTTTTTGCAGATGCTTTGCTGCATCTTTTGAAAGCCGATAAAGACTGCATAGCAATTTTAAAAGTAGGCTTGATCAAGTTCAATTAATTCTGCTGTTTTAAGTTAAAGGGTATTCTAAGTAACTCACACTTCCACTTCTTTCACCTCCATTTCCATTTTCTTAGATAATTACCTTTTAAAATCATCATCTAATTGCAGTGCACTGTGACATTAACCTCTGCAGACTTGAAGGCATGAGTTCAGACATGGCAATACCTGCAAAGCACCAAGGATTGCACTAAACAAAATTAATCATGTCATTCTGCCAAACAGAGCCCATTTCAAAGATAGAAAATCCAGATTTGTCAGCAATGTCAAGAAATCTCACACAAGTTAGATTTTGCACCATTTATGTTATTATGATTTTCTTGTGGTTTTTTGCTGCATGTAGAAATAAGCCTGGTCTCTTAGCAGAAGGTTTACATACATGATAAATGGAAAGGGGAGGGAAAAAACAATTAATTCTGATTTTTTACTATACCAGGAGGTCATGAACTTACCAAAAGCCATCTAATAGCATTGCAAAAAAAAATAACCAACTCTTGAGCTGCAGTCTCCACTGAGTCCTGACCCCAACTTTTGATTTTATTTTCTGAAATCAAATGGATTAATTTCCCATTGACAGTTATCCTCTTGAGGAATGACCTTCTTATCCCAAGGAAGCCTCAGGTATTCTAGAAGGCAGCCAAATCATCAGCTGGAGCTTGATCATTTCTTTGCTAGAGGATGAACAGTTCTCTCAGAGGTTGATTTCCCACTCTTCCTCCACCTCCATCTGCCTCCAGCTACCTCCAGGTTTGTGCACAGGACCCTCTGAGACCTAACGAAGTAATCCAGCTTTAAAAATCTCATGACATACTGAAGCAGTACTGTGACCATCTTCAGGCATGGCTCCATGATGGCAGACTTCTCCTCTAAGAATATAAACCTCAATTGTTACCATCTGTACTACTCAGAATCTGGGCAGGCCTAGCTCTCAGCAGTTTTTCTTCATTTCCTCCCAGTGCTGTGTCTAGATTTAGTCTACTGCTGCTTTCATAGACAATCCACTATTTGGAGACCTCAATTTTGTAAACCAACTGTGTTTATAAACTGTAGGTAATCCGAACACAAAGGTTGTAATATTAAGATGCCAGCATTTTGGTTTGAATTGACTGTGCCTATAGAATCATAGACTCCTGTCTGTTTACCTAAAAAGCCCAAAAAAACAGCTGCAGATGAGAGATCTGCTCTGCATTTCCATCATCTCTGGGCCTCTCTGTGTACATCCCAGGCTACATCCTTTGTCTGATGAAGAGTGCAGATCACCCCTTCTGCTCACAGATCACCCTTCTGCCTGCTACTATAGTCCATGACACTTAAACCATTGTGGTTTGCTTTCCACAATGATTTCACTTGTAAAGGTTTTATGCCTTGAATATCCACTCTAATTTCAAATTTAATCTGCTGTAAATTTGCCAGGACAGCTAATTCCTTTATAGTATAATCAACTGGTAACGTTGTGACAGGTATATTATCCAGAAGGAGCATGAGATTCCCATGGAAATTAATGATCACTTCCACTTTTGCCACAACAGGATAGTGAAAAGTACACATCCCATTGTTAAATGAACTGAGGTATCATCATCTTGATTAGTGAATGCTACAGCGGTGTTCAGCTCTCCTCAGTAATACCATAGCTAACGATCCATTTCTTTATGTGGCTGGATTGATGTGGGAAAACTGAAGATACCACGATTTTTATTTACTTGGAACGAGATCTACCTTTATCCTTTGTTAAGGGATTAGCATTCCAGTGGCAGCTTTAAGGTGAAGTAGATCTTTTCTTTCCTATAGCTGCTCACGTTAGCTAGTGAATACTGTGATTAAAGACTAAAGACTGAGTACCTTGTTCTAGTGTTTGATGAAAGTCTGAAATATTTAGTCTTGTATTTTACTGAGAAAACAGCATGCCAAGTTTTTTTTTCTAACTAACTTACCTACTCTGTCTCCTGTTTAAATGGCAAAAAACAACTCTGTGCACAGAGCTCTCAGCCTTGGCTTTGCTTGCTCTGTGTTGGAGGGACTTGTGTTCTTTTCTGTGATCTTCCTTGCACACTGGCACCAGAAGATGCTCTTTGCACTCACATCTGAAAGCATGTTTGTAAATGACACCATCACCAGGCCACATGTGCATTTTACACCCTGTTCTTTTTTGGCTGTCCCATTCACGGGGCCTCGTAGAAGTACCACAGTTTTCGATGCCGGACTGCACAATGCAGGCAGATTAAAATTTCTTTTATTTTTTTAAATAGCAAAATCAGATTACACTGTGGGCACATTCAGCTTCTCTTGAAGCAAATACTGCTTTCTAGCACAAACAAAGAGCTTTGGCCAGCAGGCTGATGTTTGTGCTCTGCTGGAGAACAGATTCCAGCATTTGGCTGTCCATCTAGTGGAACACAGACCTTAAGATATATCTCAGCATCAACAAATTCACACCAGTTTGCCCTCTTTAAGTGATGCCCAAGACTCAGTCTGAGAGACACTGCCTGGATTACAGCTTCCATAAAGCCTGCCTTCAGTTTGAACCAAGCTGTCAAGCCTTCTCAGCTGGCAGGGTCTCTCCCTGCCCTTCCAGTTTGAAAGCACTATCAAAACAATTCTGCTTTCTGAGCTAGCACAACAGCTTGCTCACAGCACTTTGGTTTTTAATTTCGATCAAGATTCCTTGAAACTAATTAAAGCAAATGTAATCATCTGTGCTATTCTTTTGATTGTCACTACTGATAGTTTATTCTCTGTTGGTAAGCAAAGAAATATAGCCTGACCTTCTAACTCCAGCAGTCTAGGCAATCTCCATTCTTATCTATTTACTATATATTATTAATACCACTCCTTGCAATTTGATTAAAGTACAGGAGATTTGTAGGGGTGCTTTGTTTTCTGTTGTGGGGGTGTTAAAAATCTGTTCCAGAAACACAGTGTCAGAAAAGCATTTTTTCCCTAGTGGTTTGTTATTTTGTTATGTTTGGGTTTTTTAGGCTCTTTATCTTTAATCTGTTATAAAAATTCCCCCAACGCCAGGTGAAAGTTCTTAACTCTCTACCAGTAGTGCTGCTTGCACACAATTAAATCTTCCTTAGCTAATATACTCCAGGGCTTTTAGAGGTTAGAGGTAGAAAGATCTTCTGTCATTCTCTTCCAAACTCATTGCATTTCCTTTCAGATAACAGAGAATTTGCTTTTTTTTACAAAATCCCTATTTACTTTCATTACTTTCTGGCAGCTTTCCTGGAACAGTCAGCTTTAGTGTCTACAGTAAGTTAATTTCTTGGATAGGTTAAATCACAGCAGCTCAGACCTCTCTCCTACTAGCCTAACTACCATATTCCCAGTACATTTTACCGTTAAATTTTTGCTATGGTCTAACAGCTGCAAAAGGATTGTCTGAAGCCAGTGTTGGCAGGTCTGTTTCAGGAACCACACAGTTTACTGAGTGCTTTTCTCATCTCTTGGCATGTGAGCCCTCCATCAGTAGACACCACCCAAAGATTTCCTTCCACTGTATTTTAAATTGTTATAGATCCACTGAGGCTCCATCTCAGGCTCCCTTAAGATAGGGTCCTCAGGCAGATATGGTTCCAGCATATTTACATAGCCTGAAAGGATTTCCCTCCCATCCACTTGCCATGCAAGCACATTGGAAAATCCTGCAGCTCAGTCTTCATCAACCAAACACATAGTAGGTGAGGCACATGTCCTGCTATCTTTTGAATGTGACTCCTTTTAGCTTCATTTGTTGCTTCTTTTCCAATTTGAAAATGAAGGGAAAACTAGGTACTCACACTTTCATGACCTGCCAGGCATCTGCCACTCTCTGCTCTCAACCCCATGATGTTTCTTTCAGACTGAAAATTCCTATGCTACCTACTGACAATGAATGCAAATATTTTAGTGAGAAAGGCTCTGTGCTAGCTGAAGAGATATGACATTGAGGTGACACTGCTGAGGTACAAGCTGGGAAGATTGAGGCCAAGTGGAAAGGTGGCTGTGGATGAAATCTTTTATATCCCATCTGTCTTTCCATCTTCCATTATTTGTCTCACAGAAAACACTTTTTTTTTTTTCCACTCATCCAGTTTCAGTTTTGAGATTTGTGTTATTCTGAGAAGAACTTTATACCTAATGTACTCCAGGACCTCTGAGCCCTCCACTGTCTCCAGCTCCATAACTCTCACCCTTTCAGTCCTCAGGGGGAAAAATGATATGAAAGTAATCCTCCTGCATTCTCAAATACTGGAAGAAGCTATGGAGTGTGAATAGCTGAATCCAGAAAGCACAGCAGCAACATTATCTGAATTTCAAAGCAGTGCTTCTTTGTTATCTATCTTCTTTCAAGAACTGACAGAGAAGTTCAACATTCTTTAACTGGAAATAAACTTCCATGCTTTTGTGGCTGAAGGGGAAAGCTTGAAAACAGGATTAGTGAAAGCTCACATCCTACAAGACAAGAAGACAGACTCCACAAGTTATCTATCAAAAACAAAGAAAAACACTCCCCCCTTCCCACTCTCCCCATAAAACTGGTGGGCTCTAGGCCAATCCTATAAGCTTGAGATCTCATATGTGACTTTGAAGTATCTGGGAATATTTTAAGAGATCACCATATCCAACACTATGCAGGATCTAGGGAAGAAAGAGGATGGTTATACCCAGCAGGTCTCCCTGGTGCTGCAGAAGGTTGAAGGGCCAGACCAAGACTGGGTACGTGAGTAAACACAGGACAGTGAGGCAGAAGTGGTCTTCTGATGACATGGTCATCAGGACAGGTATTGTTATTTTAGTGTGTAATTCTGGGTTGCACTTCTCAAGAGGAATACTGTCAGGAAAAAATCTACCCAGAGTCTCATAAACAACCATGAGCACACATGATAATTCAGGCTAATACCTCTGGAGAGCTCTAGACTACCCACAGATCAAAGTAGGGCCAGTTTAGAGCAAGTTGTTCTGGGCCTTGTTCAGATGAGTTTTTAATATCTACAAGGATGAGGATCCTATTCATCCCTTTCCTCCTCTGCCCTACTATTTTACTACCAACTTGGTGACTTTTTTCCCCCTCACATCTGTCTGGAGTTTATCACTGTTCCAGATGGTGTTTGTGCACCTCGAAGAATAACCTGGCTCGATACTCTCTGTAATCTCCCATTAGGCAGAAGTAGATAGCAACAAAGTTCCTATCCCCTTTGCTTCCCTTTGTCCAGGCTGAACCAGTCCACCTCCCTCAGCCACTGTGCTCCAGCCCCTGACAAGCCAAGACCTCTTTGCCCCACTCACTCGGGTATGTCCATGCCTAAATTCTGCATGGGAGCCCGAAGTAGACAGAGTGCCCAGATGCAGGCTCATCAGTGTCAAGATGGAGGGAGGGATCCAGGACCTATCTTCTTTTTTTTTCTGCAAAGATGCTTTCTGCCCAGCCGGACATGTGGCCTCTGGTTATTCCATCACGAGAGTGGGACTGTGCATTTGCCTCTGCTCAACTTGGTGAGGCTCCCATCAAGCCACCTCTCCACCCTGTCAGGCTCCCTTAGAGACAGTATTTTTGGCAGGTTTGGGCTGTAAGTCACAGCTTTGTTTCCTGTGAAAAACAGAATAGCAGAAAATGAGTGCAGAGGTCTTAACTCCTTCTCAAAGAGGTCCTCTTTGAAGAGGTTACTCTTCTCAAACTTCCAGACCTCACAGACTCCTCCAAAACCAAAGCAAAAACCCTCTAGAGCCTGTAGTCTTACTGCTATTTCAGGGGAAAAAAGCAGGGTATCAAGTCTCTGATGTACAGAAGTACACACCTAGGTTCCCTTTTATGGATGAAAATGTGCATGCCCTGCTGGATGCAGATGGAAGGTATCAGGTGTTGTGGACAGTCAACAAGGTGAGGTCAGCTGTGAAGTGCAGAGGTTATGAGGTTATGCCCACTTTTGTGGGGAAGGAGTTATGCCAAGGAGTCAGGGTCAATCATGAGGGACTAGGTCCCCTCCAGATGCCATATGTAACCAGACAGGAGAGCCCCTGCAGACAGAGAACCCCCAGGTGACCTGGGTGAGAGAAGATGTGGCAACACTGAGCCCTATGACACCTACCCTCAACTCAGGAAAATAGCAGAAAGCTGAATCAGTGGAGGTGTAGGTTAGGTATTAGGAAAAGGTTTTTCACCCCGAGAGCCGTTGAGTATTAGAACAGGCTCCCCAGGGAAGTGGTCACAGCACCAAGCCTGCCTGAGTTCAAGAAGCTCTCAGGCACATGGTACGATCCTGGGGGTGCCCTATACAGGGACAGGCATTGGACCTGATGATCCTGTTCCAACTTGGCATATTCTATGATCCCATGATCACTGATCAGCAGAGAAAGACATGTGAAGTGTCAGATAGAAAGCAAAGAAAGGTCAGAGGAAATAGCAGATGTGATGAAAAACAAGGGAACTGGAGGAAATTCCTGGGACGGTACCTGAAAGAGGAGGAGGACAGAGGGACATAGGCCAAAGGGAACATCCTAATACACAGGGACAAGTGACCTGAAATCTCAGAGGAGGTGACCATAAGGCACTGAGGTGGCTACCAGTCTGGACTAAAAAATATTCTTTGAGAAGCTTGTGATAGGTCACTTAGCATCATTGCATTAACAGTGATGCAACGCACCCCCTTCCATCGGTTGCTTCTCATGAGTCATGGTACAGATGAAAATCTGGTCCTCTCACCTTTCTTAATTAACATCCATCTGCACATCCTACAGCTGGATCTGAACAGGATTACACATTGCTTCATTCCTTTCAAATCCTCTCTCTGTATTTTTCCTGGGATGATGGCGCAGCAGGTAAAGCTATGGATTCAGGGCAGAGGAGTGAGACAGCCTCCCTTGCCCAGAGCACCTGGCAAGCACCCAGATCCTCACATGGACCTTACATTATGGAAATCTTGTGTAAGTTCGTGTGATTTTTCCTTTTGCAAATGAAGATAAAGCAACAAGCTTTCCATGCTGCCTGGATTCCCACAGAACATCTCTTTTAGTGGGCTGCCTTGGTCCCTCTACCAGTATGGAGGTCAAGTAATGAGACAGAAGTGTGGGGATGGTGTTGACACCCCAAAGCACTTCCATTCCCTTCAAGAGGGATGTCTGAAACCTGGGTATATCTGCTGGGGTGTTGCATAATTTGGATGCCTGATAGAGGCGAAGCTGCTACAGCTCTGAGGGCCCAGGCCCAGCTGTTGGTGAGAAGAAACATCTATTCCCAGCAGGCACATGCAAGTGCACAGCACATATAGTGTATATATGTGGATGACCACACAGACAGATAACTCAGCACTGATGTAAACACAAACAGCACCAATAGCCTGGACTTATCCCTCTCTGGCTTACCAGGACAAAGGTCTGTTACCAGGAAATACATAAACACACTCACACATATATATAAATGGAAATGTACAATGTGGAGCCTTTAGCAGCTGTGCTTAAGACACATAGTCCATCCAGTAACCAGTACTCAAACCTCAGTCTCTCCTGTTGCCTCACACAAATGTACATGAGGGTCTCCCAATTGACCAGTTGCTGCACTCAGACCCTCATGCACACTCATGTACCTGGAATAGGGAGCACCCCTTGCTGCTGTAAGTAGGTGTAGGTGGAGTTTAATGCTCATAGTATGTCTGGTAATCCCACTTAGTCCAGAGGGTGCTCCAGGGAGCTGCTGCTGTGGACTCCCCCAGATGACTATCACCCCTAGACCACAGGTCTGAGAGTCTGCCAGGACAGACCTTGGAGGAGCCCAAACAAGGGTGTCACCTTCTCTGAGTCTCTAATTCAGATTTCTTCCACTTTGAAGATTCTGTGCTCCACTGGGCTTGTGCAGAAGGTCCTTTGATAGGCTGATGGCCTCTGGGATGTGCCCAGGAGGAACCAGGATAGGGTGTTACTTGGGGTCCTTCTGTCATTGTTCCCTTGAGCTCCCTTGTAGGTGTGTAGACACAAAGCTTTTGATCCCATAACCTAAGAGTATCCTCACAGGGAAAAAAAGTTTATCCAATCATTTCAGTTGATTTCTTAACAAAGGAGCACTTCTGGTTCCTAGGTCATACAGTCAAAAGGGAATCAGGTTTCCTGGTTTCTCTTTGGGGTTTTTTGATCTAGGGTAAGCCTCAATGGTGCACACAAATGGTACACACCTTCTTAAGTGTCAGACTCAGTGGATGCCTTTTCCAGGTTGTGCCTGGAGCTACTACCCAGCACTGTGCTCAGGACTGCAATGACTGTGCTGAAGTCCCTGCATGAATTTGACCAGCCTACCAGCCTTGGGCTGCTCTGAGGCCTTACCTGCAATGAACAGTAATGAAGAGCATGCTGAAATCCCCTTGTGCCTGCTACTTCTGTCCTTCAGATACTTGGTCCACCTCTTTCCTATCTTCTCTCTTGTATCTGAGCCTCCTTCTCTTTTATCAAAAAACTTGAACAAAAGGGAGAGATATAATTTATCTTGGACTGACTTCCAGTACTTGTGTCACTCCATGGACTGTAGATGTACTTACTGTTTCAGTCTTACCAGATGTGTTCAAGCCATGACATACCAATTCTCAAAGGTATGAAGGATTTCCCTGTTGTCCCATGTGGGATGGATATAAGGAAAGAGCTTTCTACTCCTTTGGGAAAAAGTTACTAGATATTTTTTTCCTGAGGAGAATCTGGCAGAGGGAGTATAACCATTTCTGTGCCCACCGGATTCTTTCTGGGAATTTTTATTTTGAGTTTTTCATCTACCTGTCTCCTCACATCAGGAACACGTGTCCCATATTACCAGGAAGGGTCTGATCCTGCTGAGCCAAAAGAAGTCCTCAACCAAGGACACAGCAGCTTCTCAGTTTACAGTCCATCCTCCTTCACTCATTCCTGCAGGTTACCTGGCAGAATGGACAGGGATTACCTATCCAACCAAGCAGGGCATACCCAAAAAGTAGAGCAAGACCAGGGGACAGAGTCCTTGAGGAGCCATAGGTGTTGAGATCTATCCCACGGGTTCCAAAAAGCTGCTCAAGAGGAGAAGGAGATGGAGTCATTCAGGCTGAGTGCTCCTCCAAGCTCAGTGCTTTAAAGTAATTTGAAGAACATTTTTTCAGGAGGAAGTTTCTCTAACACCTTGCAGATGTCCCATTTGGCTCTTGTGATGACAGAAATGCAGCTGGGAAACCAAGAGGCTGGGAATTCTTCAGGTAGGGCCTCCTATCTCGTTGTTCCCCATAGAGTGATAGGTGGTCATGATGCTAAGGGGGTCTGCAACACTGTGTCAGGGAAAGTGTGTTCATGTAGTGTCCTTCCATCTTGCCTGGAGCCTAAGGGGACCCAGAGATGTGCAAGAAAAGACGGTCAGACTCCAAAACATCATCAGATTACATTTGTTTACTGATACAGAATGAGAGTGATGGCATCATTCACTTTTATACGTGTTTATTCCTCATTCTGGAAAGCACAGCAAACTAATTTAATTTCAGTGCATCGCTGTCATGTAATAAACTCATCTGATTGTTAGTGACTCTCATAAAGACCCAGACCCTAGAGTCAAAATATGACAGAACTAATTCAACTTTTGTTAACTAATAATGTGTTTCCAGCCTTTGGCTAGGCAATCAGGCATAAAGAAGAGGTTCCTTGGATGCCACAAATCCAGAAGATGCATAAAAGATTTCAATTTCTATATATATATCTATTTTGCAATTTGTAACTTGTTCAGTTAGTCTCACTGTTAGAGAGGCTAACGTTACTATTGGGGTTATGAATACTAAGGGAATGTTAGAAGAGCTCTATGCTCACTCAGAGGGACCCATAAAAAATCTGAAGGCACAAAGTATATTATGACACTAAAACCTAACCAAAGCTCTGAAATAACATGAAGGTTCTGGCCAAAAATGCAATGGCTTTTGAACCAAGACTTCCTGAATGAGTCAAGATCTCAGAAAATATCTCAGAAAGCACTGTGTTCTTTGACTCTGTATTGCTCATTAGTCTCCCATCCAAAAGAGATGCTATATACATATATAGATTTGTAGTATCGCAGAAAATTCCCCAAAAGGTAAAAAGGAAGAGGAATGTGGTGAAATCACAGTTTCCACCCATCACCACAGATCCCAGAGTCTTTGGCTGAAACAATACAGATTTTCTTTTTTAGCAGAAGTTTTTCATTGCAGTTATTTTAAAAAGGAACAGATACTCTTCATAAAAACATAAAAGATAATGGGTACAGTAGGAGTAAAGCATGGTTCCTGGGAGGCATTGCAATTGTCAGTGGTCTTAGACAAAAATATCATACAGATTTTTCTCCTTTGAAAAGAAGTACATGTGCTGTCTCAATAAAACATTTTAAACAGAAATTGTGCAACCAGCCTTAAAGGAATGAAAAAAAGTCTCTAGTCTTTTGAGATTTCTGTGTCTGACAGATGCAGTAGCATTAAACTCCTTTTGGTCCATGCCTAAATCCATTCTTTACCAGACAGCATTTTCTCCAGCTAACCAGCAATACAAAAATGACATAGATCACTGTGGGCCTTATGATCTGAGACCCAGGACATACTGCCTCCTCTCCTGCCTCATGGAAAATCTGGTTCGTGAAGACTGTGAGACCTCAGTTCCCTACACTGAGGGGATGATAGTAAATGAGGAGAAGGACTGAGGGTTAGGATGTCCTGGCAAGGAAGCAGCAAGGAATGAACAGGAAATATATTTATGTTTAGAAACCACTTGCAGAGGATGCTAAAATAATTGTGAAAGAAATATGCCATGACCAGTGGAATGCCAAAGTGCCATCAGTACAGACTGAGGAATTGGAGAGAACTGAGAGAGATGCTGATAGCACAAGATGACCACAGGAATCTAGATGGATGCACCTTTGAGTCACAGATCCTCATGACATTTTGACACCCAAAATCCATGAGTCTTCTGGGACTCCTCAGTCCCAGAGTTCAGCTGCACTGCCATCCTACAGGCTCTGCTCCAAACCAGAGTATCAAAGTCCCTGGAGAAATGCATGCACCACATGCCTTACAGGAGTCCTGAGCCAGGCTCTGGGTGGGTGAGGAGGTAGGTTCAGGTGAGCTGGGACTGTGGAGATAGGGTGGGGCAAGACGGAAGGCCAGGGAGTCTCTCCACAGCACCAGAGCAAAAGGAGGGTGTGAAGAGCAGGACCTACTCACATCCAGGCTCTCAATCCATCTTTTCTGGTCCTCAACAAAAATTCAGCACTGTCTTCTAACTGTCTCCATGGAAAAAAGGTTGTTAGCAGGGATCTTGGTCCCTGTTATCCAGACCTCTATCACCTCCTACCTCTCTAACCTCCTCACCACCCCTGTATTTGACTTTGGAGACAGTGACAAAGGACAAGCACTTCTATCACAGCAGCATCAGTATGGATGCAGCTTTCAGCACTTTTACAGGGGTTGTTGTGGTAAGCAGGAGAAGCATGAAGCTCTGGGTAGCACCTCTAGGGTATCCTGCATGGCAACATGGGGCACCATCAAAAAGCAACAGGCTTGGTTGATGGAACAGAGCGTAACAGTGGAGACCACGCCAACCACGGCTAATTGTCATCTGGTATCTTCAGCTTCAAACCCTCTTCCTTGCTCCACCATAGCTAAGCACTTGGTGGCTGGGGGAGCTCAACAGTGGAGTTTGTAAATCACATCTGTCTAGTTCCCCCACACATAACCCTTCTTTTTATTCATTCCAGATGCCTGTAGCACTGAGTCACAGCTAGGTAGCACAGAGGATGTATGTCTGTCCAGCCCTGACATTTCACTACAAGTTTCAGCTGCACTACACCCTTTCTGATGCTGCAAGGCAAACCAGAAGCCAGGCAAGAGGCAGGCAGGAGGGATGGCAAAGACGGATGAGGAATCTCTAAATTTGGAAGGACCTGAAATTTCAAAGCAGGACCTGAATCGTCCTTCTGCTTGCTTATCTATTGGGCTGCTAGAAGAACTGGTCCAAAATCTGAAAATATCTGTTTACCCAGAGAGATCAGCAGAGAAAATGAAATTATTTATCTATCTGGCTGTGTAATGATGTTTTGCAGAGATCATTACTGAATCTGAAATTGCCTGTCAGCCCATCTGTGCATCACCAGGACAGGGACCCAGAGGGATGAGTATAGAAATCAAAATTATGTGTCTATTCACCCTTCAGCCTATTTCCCAGATCTGAGACAGGGAGGAGGCCAGCAGAGACAAGAAGCACATCTCTCAGACAGAGTCCAGCCTGTTCTTGAGTGTTATAAAAGTCTACAGTTGTCAGAGCATCACTGCAAATGTTGAAGAACTTGTGATTTACAAGGGAATTGTTAAACCAAACTGTTTCAGCAATGTCCAGGTCCACTATGGATTACAAAAAGGGACCACATGGGCCCACTCCCTTAACTGTCTAAAGTGTTTGTCCTTTTATACCTCCGTCTGATACCTCCAATACCTCTGTCTGATACTATCATTATTTAGAACCATAGAATGGTTTGGGTTGGAAGGGACCTTAAAGACCATCTGGTCCCATCCCCCCTGCATGGGCAGGGATACCTTCTACTAGACCTGATTGCTCAAAGGCTCATCTAACCTGGCCCTGAACACTTCCAGGGATAGGGCATGCACAACTAAACCTGGCCAACCTGTGCCTGTGTGAATTTTTCCCTAATGTCTAAACCAAATCTGCCCTCTTTCAGTTTAAAACTTTAATCCCTTGGCCTAGCACTACAGGCCCTTGTAAAATGTCTCTCCCCAGCTTTTTTGTAGGCCTGCTGCATTTCCTCATGAGTCTCCCTGTCTGGACTGCACAGAGGGAGGGAGGAGGAAGGCACATTGGGTCTAGTATTGAGCCTTTTAGTGTAAATAATAAATTTTCTTTCTCCATGGAATACCAGTGACTAACTAAATCCCCAGAGTCCTGTTTCCTGGGGGTCAGGAATTAACTGCTGTGAGCCTGTAGTTTTCTTGGCATCTCTTTGTTATATAAGGCTCTAAAGGTGCTCACTGTCACAAAATGTCTTATTGACCAGGTATCTTACAATAGGAACGTGGCTGACAGGTTAAAAGGGTGGATCAGAAGGATTTGTGAGTTAGTTGCACAGTATGTGCTAATGGCCACCTCTGTCATCTTGTTGCCTTATTTTCACCACAGTTCCAATGTGGCAGGACACATCTCTTTGAGGATAGCTAGAGCTTTTTGTAGCCATCCTCTATCAATCATGCCCAAAAAATAAACCTGCATTTTTCTTGCAAAGTACTTATTGATGCCTGTTGTCAACAGTCTTAAGGAAAACTATGGATTCCATTTCTATAAACATTTAAGCAGCAGATTGCCTGACAGTAACCAGAGATTTTGCTCTCCCAAACAAGATCTCAGGGGAGTTGAAGTGTGTAAGGACCTCACAGTGCTCTTTCATGCCAGCCAAAAATGTCTGGTCTAGTCAATGCTGAAAACAAGTCACAATAATGTGCTGCTCTCCATGACTATTTTCTGCTCTTTCTCAGCTCTCCGTGACAGCTAGCTGGAGCTAGTCCCTAAATACGTGGAATTATGCACCTGCAGGGATATTGCTGAGACCAGAGCCAGAGAGGACTGCAGAACTTTAAGACATTTTTCTTTCTTATTGGAGAAATCTCTGATTGCGAGAAATTGTTCAGCCCTTGGCAGCACAGAATAGCTGTTTCAAGGCAAATTCAAAAGTAATTTAAGGAGAAAAGAAATTACTTCAGAACAGTTCAGCTTTTGTAAGATTCACAGTAAATCAAATCTTTGACAGTAGACAGCTGCAACATCTATTGATCAATGTTTTGAGAAAAAAACCAGAAAGTTATGGCTGTATTGACTGGCCATTTATCATATGAAATGCGTTTTAAAGAAAGCAGAGGAGACAAGTATAGTCCTCGTACTCGTGTATGGGAAATGGATGCCCATTTCTTCAATGAACCCCAGTACTGCTCCTCTGCAAAGGGGAAAGAAGGGTTCAGCAGACAACTTGCAACCATGGCAGAGAGAACAGAAGGATAGAGCATTTTTCCAAGCAGGAACATGTCAGTTATTAACCAAAACATCAGGATTTTCAGCTGAAATGTTATCAGTATTCAAATTTTCACCCTTCTTTTACTCATCCTCCTCCTTATTCCAGACCCCTAGATAGTACATCAACATACAACATTTAGGAACGAGAGTGAGAAGCATGGAAAACACTGGGGTGAACACAGAAAAGCAACACTGTTTTCTTTGTTTAATGTTAATATGCCACTTGAGACCTGAAAACAAATTAATTCAGCCCTTGCCACAATAGGTACAGTACAGACAGACAAAAGGTTAATGATTCTTATGTCAGGAGGCAGCTCTGAGCAGCATGCAGAAGTCCTACCCAAGTGGAAGGGAACACATGCATATTCAAAGCCATTTACCAAAGTAATGAAGAAAAGAGGAGCAATACTTTCCTTTGACTTGGAATTCCCACTTCTGCTCAGCTGGTAATAGAGGCATAATTAATCATAATGCTTAAATAAGTTTCTCTCTGCCTTAATCAGAGATGTGCAAATAAGTATTTTTTTCAGTTCAGTAGCTGAACTAAATAATAATAGTAGAAATATTTTTAAGTTGTCTGAGATGAAACTTTAGGCTTCATCACATATTTTCAGTGAGCAGAAATATTTGATGTAACTGAAATGAGATGGTGACTCTTCACTTTGATTACTCTTTCTTTATTTTAGAAACACAGAGCTAAATTTGCCCTTAAAAGGTTGTTTTGAAGTGAAAAATCAAAACAGATCTCTTAAAAGAAGTGTTCAAATTAACAGTTCTGCCTGTCCTATGTCTTTCCACATTTTTGGTTCACTTTTTCACCAAATTAACATTTAATATGATCATCCAAAACTATCATCCTCCAGCAGCTGAAAGAGCTTGTCCAAAACAATGCCTTTCCAGCTGTGCCTAGAATCTCCTGAAAACACTTTTGCAAACGTATTCCAGAAGTGGCTACAACCATAAGCTGTGAAGAGCAAAGGGTAGGAATAGTGAGAAGAGAAATAGATTGATTTAAAGGGACTGCTTGAGTCTGATGTGTTGTTCCTCCAGAGGCCTTTGCTTGTAGAGCAATTACCTCTACTGACCTTACATGATGCAGAAACCACATCACAAAAATGCTTGCTTAAACTTCCCTAGTCTGTCCTCAGTGTACATTAACCATGTTTGGAAAAACAGGTATTACCAGGACCAAGAAAAACTCAGAGGCAAGTCCTTCATTGGGCTGCAGCCACCTCATGGCTATGGCCCTTGGTGGAAGTACAGGTGGGGATGCACTGTGAGACTTGCTGGCTGATGCCTCTAGGCTTGTGACACTATGGTGCAGCTGTGGTTGTATGGCTGCCCAGCCCCTCTTGACCCCAATAATGCACATTTTCACCACTTGGCATAACTATCTGCTCTTCCCATCAATCCTCTCTCCCCCCTGAGAGAGTCAATGGAGTCAAAGTCTGAGGGACTCAAAGGCCTGGCAGGGTCCTCACCTCATCTAGCCTAGGCACCAGGATGACAAACTCTGACAGTGCCACCCAGGGAGCCAGGCAGCTGTCTCAGCAAATGCTCAGCACCTCACAGCTCATTGGGCTTCTGCAGAAGCCACAGAGGTGTCTTCTGCCTATTTGATTACATCTGCAAATCCCAGGTCATGTTTGGCTGCCATCTCTCATGAAAGCCGTATCTCCACAAGGAGAAGAAGCTCCCCAGAATGCCTGGATGGACTCAGGGGCTGCTGGAGCTGGAGACTGGGAAGTGCCACTGTTGCCGTTTCTTTCATGGAAGTCTCCAACACCACCCCACCACTGCATTCACTTGCTTATCTAGCCAGCCCTATTTTTGGTAATTGTGAGGCTCAGATTCACAGTTTTTAAATTCTAGACGCCCATCAAAGAGAGAGAGATCCTTCCAGACAGTCTGGGAGCTGTCTTGGATCTGAGCCTCCCTCTGTCACTTCTCAGTGGGATGAGCTGAGGGATGCTGTCCATTAAATTTTCCTGTGCCCAGTGACTAAGCCTTCTGAAGTGATAATGGGGTGGGTGGGTGATAAGTTTTGTGGTTTAAAGAGGCTGAGTTCAAAGTGCCCCCACACATGTGCCATTTGCAATGCAGTTGTAGTCCACAGATACCCAGGGTTTACCTTTACTAAAAGCCATAGAGTCGTAGAATCATAGTGTCAGTCTGGAAGAGACCTTGGAGATCATCTGGTCCAGCCCTTCTAATACTACTGTTTATACGAGATGTCTCAGCACCTGATCAAACTGAGACTTAAAACTGTCCAAAGTGGGGGAATCAACCTTTGGGAGGATTTCTACTTTCCTGGGACACATTCCAATGTCTGACTTCCTCAGAGTGAAAATTTTTCCTCTTGTGTTCAATTGGAATCTTTCCAGAAGTAACCTGTGCCCATTGCCCCTTCTCTTATCCATGTGACTCCTTGTAAACAGGGATCCTCCATCTTCTTTGGAGCTGCCCTTTAACTACTGGAACATTGTAATAAGGTCTTCCCTAAGCCTTCTCTTCTCACAGCTGAAGAAACCAGTTTTCTCAGCCTCTTCTCTCATGGCAGCTACTATAGTCCTCTGATCATCCTCATGGCTCTTCTCTGGACCCTCTCCAGCCTGATCGCATCCTTTTTTGCACAGTGAGGACCAAAACTGAACACAATACTCCAGGTGTGGTCTGACAAGCACAAAGTAGAGTAGGATGATGACTTCTTTATCTCTGCTGGTGATGCCCTTGTTGATGCAGCCCAGCATCAACTGGCTGTTGGCTTTCTTTGCTGCTGCAGCACACTGTTCACTCATGTAGAGCCTGTTGTTCACCAGACCCCCAAGTCCCTTTCCACAAGGCTTCTCTCCGGCCAAGTGGATCCAAGTCTGAACTTCACTCTTGGGTTATGTGTTCCCAGGGTCAAGACCTTGCACTTCTCTACACTGAACTTCATAAAGTTCCTGTTAGCCCACTACTCCATTCTGTCAAAATCATCCTCGAGGGTGGCTCTCCCTTCTGGGGTGTCCACATCTCCTAGTCTGCAGCCCAAAGGTCACGCAGCAGCTCTGTATGCCAGAAAAATCTCCCAATACAATCCACCATACCTGCAGGAATCACGTCTATTTTATTTGATGTCACCAAGTGAATTTAAGCATAGGACCTTCTATTAAAACAACCGATGGATTCAACATGAAATATGAAGCTTTCCCAACCCTCCCCACCCCCCAAAAAAAACCTGTCCTGAGGTTCAGGATGCATGTGCGAGCTGCATAACATGAGTGCTAAACATAAACTGAGAACTACTGCTCACAGTTTAATTTGATTAATTAACTTGCTGAGAAAAAGTAGCTGGTACCCAGTAAGTGGAGGAGGGGTGTTTTTGTCATGAGGAGAGGTTAAAAATTCATTTAGTCCTCTGGGTAAGAGAGAGGGAGAGAGAAAAGGAGAGTGGCAGGTAATTTACTGCTAGTGGATCAAGAAGCTGTTAGCTGGGAGGAGGGGAAAAGAATTCTAAAGCACCATAAAACCAATATCTCTATAGACAGCATGATGTTTAGTGTCCAGAGCTATGAATTTCAGTTCCCTGGCTCATCCTCTGCTGCTCCTACTTCAGACATGAAGAAGGATGGGGAAGCTCTAAAACTGTCCCTTTCATCCAGCTCTGTGAATTTCTTCCATAAAAAAATATTACCTTTCCTGACAAATCTTGCCTCCAGCACCTCCTCAGCCCAGCTACTCCCAGCACAGAAATACAGAGCCCAGGGCTTGATCTTGTTCCATCTCACAGACAACCCAGTGCATTCTGAGTATTAAATGCTTCCAACACAGAAGGAGATGGACTGCCCTTCCTTATCCCTACACATGTCCTGCTATGGATGATAGGCCTTAAAGTTGGGCTATGGACACACACAGACTTCTCCTGAGTCCTTGTAGGATTAAACCCAATCTCTCCTGAAAACACAGCAGCTCCCTTTTTCTCCAGAGGTCAGGGAGTTTGTATCTGCTGGTCTACAGGACTGATGCAGTTAAACCAGCTGAAACTGGTGGCCATACAAATCAAAGCCTTCAGGCATTCACTTTCCCTTTGATACCAGGGACTTTTCAAACCAAATTTCTAATGGGGGAACAGTTTCTCCCACCTAAAACTTCCCTATAGCTAAGCCCAGGCGCTCTTGCTTGTCTTGGAGGAGAGGAAAGCTGCAGCACACATGGGAACCACCCCCTGAGCACACACAACAGAAGAGGACCTCTATTTGGATGGGGAAGGCTTTTCCCACCTACTTCCCACCATATGGCCTCACACGAGAGCCAAGAGCAGTGCTTACCCAGCAGTCCAACATAAGGGATCTGTCACAGCAGGGAAAATAGCATTCACATCCCTTCCCTTGCCTGCCCTTGGCCTGTCTCCAGCTTGCTCAGAGTGACTCATTTTCTGTGGGTTACTGGCAAAAATGGTACAAACCCAACGCAAAAAATATCCTATGTGAAGAAATTTTAAAGGGGAGGGAGATGTGGGTTGTGGGGTGTTGGTATTTTTTTTTCTGTCTTTCTTTGCAAAGAGAATGAGAGAGAAAGACTCCGAGTAAAAAAGTCTGATGCTCATGGCAAGTGAAACCACCAGCCCTTGTTAAATCGCTGACATGCACAGGGCTCTACCCTCTTCTGCGTGTCTGCAACTTCGCACCAAGCCCATGCTGACACCGCAGTACCTTATCTAGGTATCTCCGGCTCACTGCATGAAATTGCTCCCTCCAAAAGCTTTTCCTCAATAAGAAAGGTGGATTCCAGAATGTGTTGGAGCTTGGAATCAGGCTGTCCCTCAGTGCTGCTGTTCTTCCCTCTTCCTTGGCAGAATCTCTGCTGATGGACGTCGGCTGGCAAACAAGCCACAGAGACCTGCATGAAATTACTACCCTCCAGTGCTGAAAACCCAGAAGCCAGCTCTCAAAAATTCAATTACCTTAAAAACAGGAGTTTGAATGATGGAAAAAAATGTTGGTATCTTCTAATTTTCCTTAGGGGTTTTGTGTTGAACCATTGCCTGCAGCCAAACGACCTGGAAAAGTAATGCTAGAAAGAAATAAAATCCATGGCTCTCCCTCAGCCAGATGGCTCCCTGCGCTCATATTAACAGGTAGGGATATCACTGCAGTCACTGGAGCCTGCCACGAGTCGGATCAGGGAGGTAACAAGGCACAAGCTGTCTTTTCACCTGCAGGGCGAGGGGCTTCCCCAAGGAAAGGGGCAGAGCCTTTGTAGCACTTGACCTCTTAGCAGAGGGACTCGTTGCAAGAAGCAGCAAGAACCTCTCCACTCCTGCCTAAATGTAGCCTGGAGGTCAACATACATTAATCTCTCGTACCTAGAAGGTAGGAGGTGCTTACGGCAGGTTTGACAGGGTTTGAAGGTTGATGTGCAGTGGCCCAGGTTTTCTATGTTTGTTTTGGTCACAACTCAGTTTGCAAGCTTGTTAACCTTCAGGGTTTTCCAGATATTTAGAAAGGAGCTGGCATATCATATGGAGATATCACTGTACATTTCAAATCGTTCATTTTCTCTGTGAAGATGCAAATTTCCCACAAACCTTGTCTCAGGCATTCACTAAAGGTACTTGAGTGTGGGGTGGGGTAGGGATCCTGATTTAGACCACCTTCATATTAGATTTTTTTAATTCAGAACAAACTTGTGTGTTTGTAAGATTTTTGAAGTCTCATCATTAAACATCATCTGAGGATCCTACTATTACATAGCAAAAACATTACACAGGACACCTTTATGGGCCTGGATGTTCTTGCCTGTTTGCTAAGCAGAGATACACTGAGTCACAGCCTACAGTGAGACTGTGTCCAGTCAGGTGTCTTAGGCAGTCCTGGATCTGCCCCCTGAGTGATGGTCTCTGTTCCCCAAGAAATGGCCTACTCCTTCCTCCTGCTCTGAGGGAAAGTCCAATCTATCTCGACCATCCCAGGAGAAGTTTGTCCTACTAGGCTCATTGAAGTGCCCTGGGCCCTTCTGTTTCACTGAATTCCCATGCCCCTATACACTCTATGCCTGGCTTAAATACCTCCTGATACAACAGGACCACTTTCTTCCATTCTGCCCTCAACAGACATGGAGAAAACTCACCACCTGCTATGCCCTGAAAGAGTCTTAGGACTCTAGAAACCTCACCTCACCTTTCCAATCACTGATTTGGGTTGAAGTATTTTGGGCACCATCCTTCCAAGTTCAGCTGTGATGAAGACAACATCATACACCACTAAGAAAATGAAGATGTAAGTGAGTTAAATTCTTAGTTCTCACACATGTACTCTTATATCTACAGGGACACACTGGGCCTGTTTCTCATTCATAGAAGGAGCTTCTTATGCTGCTGCAGTAAAAGAACTGCTATCTGGGCTTGTAAATCCAAATTAGGCTTCAAGTGTTGCTGCTGGGAAGAGGATTTAATTTATCACAAGCAGTAGCAAGATGATATTTTGTATTCCCCAAGCAAATCCTTCCACAGCAGAATGAAAGACTAGACACTGTGTCTGTGATCCAAGTAGGAGGCCTTTTTAAATTCATGTTAGGCAAACTAGCAAAAAAAACAAAAAATTGGACACCTTTCCAACTTTTCTGTATTGACAGATGATTTACAGTTTCTTTTCCTGGGGAAAAGTTTACAAAACAAAACAAAACAAAACTAACAAAGATATTTTCCAAGGCTTCCCATGGATCCAGAGTCTTACCTATTCATTATACTGAGACCTAATAATGCTGAAAGAACTCTACAAAAATCTTGAAGTCAGTAAAATGTCCAGTCTTGATTCTTTATTCAGGCATGGAGGAGAAATGCCAGAGGTGCTCACACTAGAAGAATGGAAGAAGGTATGGATAAAGATTTTCAGCTTTCTTTCTGAAGCCAATCCTTAGTGGGAAGTCAGCTCTGACATGATGGTGGACTCTCCAGGTATTCATCCACCCAGGCTTGAGCAGTGACCAAGCTACTGTGATTCTCTGCTAGCATTTCTCCTCCCACAGAGAAGCCCTGGGAAGGCTGCAGGGGACTTTCAAAGAGGAGACACCAGCAAGATATTTCTGTGTTGTGTTGGTTAAGAACCAGAGGAAATGTCCAAAGTTGCACCAGGGGGAGTTTCAGACTAGATATTAGGAAGAATTTCTTCACTGAAATAGTAGTCAGGCACTGGAAGGTGGTTGAGTCACCATCTCCGAAAGTATTCAAAAATTATGTAGATGAGGCACTTCAGGAGGACCTTAGAGGTCTTTTCCAAGCATGACAATTCTGTCATTCTGTGATCAGTTCTGAGGAGCCCTTTGGGCATCAAACACCTACCTTCAGACTCCAACCAAACCCATGAGTGCAGCTTCATGGTCCACCAAACAGACAAGCACTGCCTTGAGGATGGCTTCAGAAGCACTCCCAATATGGACACAGACAATTTTTTTTAACAAGGAAATGGCGAACTCAGGAGAACTAGGTTATGATTTGGTCTGGTAATTTCTAAGAGGCAAGGGTCTCCCTCTCCCTCAGTGACTCCCTTACTCACTTTGATGCACAACTTCTACTGAGCAAGGGTAACTGATCATGGCGTAAGGCCACCAGGGCTGGACCTGCTTCAGGGGCACTCAGCTCCTCATCCTCATCAGGCCACCCCCAGGGTGTATCAGTGCTCTCTGAAGGATCCAGACCATATGCATGATTTTGAAGCATATCTATCCATCCAGCTGTCAGTGACCTGCTAACAGGTCTAGTGACAAGGTCCAGGATGCTTTTCACCAAGTCCTCAACTCCTCTGTACCCGTGCAGAGCTCACAGCTCAGCTTGGCTCCCTCCTTCCTTCTCTCACATGTAAGCAAGTCAAAACAACTAGTTAGCAGTCCAGTTGCATTCCACTGCTTATAATTTATTCATTCTCATTTCTGAACCAGACGTAACAAATACACCCACCATTAGCTCTGAATACCCATTCCCATGATGTAGAGCACGCTCTAGTCAATGAATATGCAGAGCCTGTTGCTTCCACTGCCAGAGGCTGGTAAAACCCACATTCACTTCCTTTCACTTCACTGAGATCTACCTCATCACACACTTAAAATACCCGGCTTATTGGGAGGGAGGTGTGCTAGAAAGCTCCAGTATGCAAAAGATAGTCTGAACAATTTTCTTTTTTTGTTGTTTTTGTGGGGTTTTTGTTGTTGGGTTTTGTTGTTGATGATGTTTTTGTTGTTGTTGTTTTGTTTGTTTGTTTCTTTGTTTTTTCTTCATCCTGCTTCTGGGTTTGATCCTGCACATGTCAAAGGCAAAAAACCCCACTGCCACAGGGATTAAGACCAGCTCTCAGGCCCAGGGGTGAAAATCACACCCAGAAACTAGTCCAATGCTCCACTTGTGGTATGCTAGGCTCAAATAGTATCTGTCGGTATTAGTCTGAGAAACCATCTGTAGTGCAAGCCTAGAGTGAAAGTAATGGGATCTTCAGTAAACAAGGTTGTCACTGTAATGCAAATTACCACATGGTTAATGCACCTATTTATCCACTAACTCAGACAACTCACAAGCTTTTCAGTCAGAATTACCCTTACCATTTCTCTGTGTGACCTGGGAAACAGCACAAAATAAAACAAACTGACGATCCCAGAAATCCAGTCATCAGTATTCGTAGCATACAGAGTGATCATCAGCTGCAACATACTACCCAGTGGAAATCCTTAGCTGTGGTAATAGAAAGCAAACAGAAAGCAAAATCCAGATAATCAACAAATAAAACACACAAGCAGAAAAAGGAAACACCACCATAATAATTGTTATTTTTCCAAAACACACTACATTTGCAGAGCTGTTCTCCATCTTGTTACTGGATTTATGGTCTGGAAAAGTTCAGCAGCTTAAATGGTTTCACCCCTTAGTTGAGGAAAAATCTAAATCAAGCCAAATTGTGAGAGCCCAGAGGAGTGGCATAGGCTGTAACAACCATTCTCCTTCCCAGTTTGTCTAACTTAGTATTGGGTGTTCCACAGCTAAAGGCACTGAGCAAACCATTGCTGTTTGCCATTGCAGAGTTAGGGTCTGAGAAATATGCTATCCAAGTCATGTAGGCTGCCCTCAGCTTCAGTTTAAGTGTCACTTGTTATTAAAGTCAGGTAATTGCTCAGAACCAATTTATACCCTCACTATAAAATGCACCTGGGTTTGGACAACCACTTCATCTTCTACAGTTCTTGCAGAAGCCAATTTTGGGATAAGGCAAAAGCATTTGTGTCCAGCCCAAAGTGCATTTAGGCTTAAAGCTCAGATCAGTGTTAGATCTATAGATTTGTGGGGGTTTTTTTGCTTGTACCATAGTTGCAGTTGCCTGTAAAAGCAAGAAATAGAACAAGCTCTGAAAGTGGGAACTTTCAGAAATGTAGAAGCAGGTTTCATTTTCAGAAAGAATTCAGTATCTTTTCAAATGTCTAGAAGAGAACAAAGCAAGAAAAATGAGAACTGTGCTTCAAATCATGAGCAAACATGTGAATTACAGACTCCCTGATCTTTTTTATCTGCCTGTTCACCCATCCCCTTGCTGAGGAGTTCTGTACTGCAGTACAAGTCCTCAGATGTGTCAGGAATACCAGGTGACAGCTGAGCACTGAATTAATATTCTCCCCTACAACCAAGCGAGTTACAGGAGTTTGGAGGGGAGGGAGCAAAGCTTTTAGCCTTTCAATATGCAGCTAGTGTGCACTACCATGTGCAGAAAAGAGCTCAGCCATGGAGATTCACCACACGATTAATTCACATGCACACAATCCTACTTCACATAGCTCCTTCAGCAGAAAGTATGCACAGTGGGAGGCTTCCAGATAAGTCATCCCACACATAATTATTAATGGTATTGTTAAAACTTTTGTGTTGTTGTCTGTGTGATGGAGACAGTCATTCATGAAAGTGCTAACAGCTTTCATTACCAACACTGTCATTTTGCAATGCTGAGAAGAAAATGAAGAGAAGGAACCTCACACCCACAAACCTCCTTTATCTCAGGTCTTGCCCAAAGATCTGTTTGGCACTTTGAAGTCAGGAGTCATTTGCTGTAATAAGTTTGGGATGCTGCAATAACAACTACTTTCTGAGTCTTACCATCCTCATGTTTCTTGTAGCCCCTTGGACTGCATTCTCACTGAAAATAGAGGCCCTAAGGGTAAGTGGCACAGCCCAGTCCCTGCCCATACTTCTAAATTCTGCCAGTCTGTGGACAGGGACATGGAAATCAAGCTGCTAGGAAGACGTATTCCCCCTGATTTCAATCTTGTTCCTGTTTCTGTTCTTTCTCTTCCTCCTATTCCTTATTTTCCTGCTTGCTCTCCTTCTCCTCTTCCTCCATTCCTGTTTCCCAAACACCCTCTCTCCCATTGCAACCTTTTATACACAAGACTTCAGAAATGTTTTATATAAGATTAATGTATTAAGCAAGTATAACTCTGTATTTACCCTGTCTATATGCTCCTGTGAAGAGCAAACATTTGCCTGCACTGTAAGAGGAAGAGTGCAGAGTTTGATCTCTTGAGCTGATCCCCTGAAGCTGGTTGTTCTTGTGTTTCATGGATGAGCACTTGGAGGTCAAACTGGCTCAGACCACTCCTTCCCTGCCTCCATACAGCTGCTCCATAAACCACACCAATATGGGAACCCATGGGGGTGGGGACCCGGAGGTTTGGGGATATGCAGCTCAGTGCACTTTTTCAACCCTGCTGTTGCTGCAATAATAACCAAGACAGTTTAAAAACTTCAGTCCAAAATGACAGTGTAAAAAAAGCTGATATAACTCTCTCTGATAGCTTGTGCCCTGCTTTGTGATGAGGATCCTAGAGCTCTGCCTTGCTACTGTCATGAAAAGCTCATTTCCAGACAGCCATTCTTCTAATTACACTGCAGATAGCTTTCAGCTGGGATCTTTTAACTGTTTCCATGACAGATCCCAAGTAAGAGTATGTACACTTGTGTCTCTTCCCCCCCAAGACAGGCATCTGTATTGTGATAGGAGATAAGAAACTGGAATCCTGCTGACCTGTATTCAGTCTGGCTATTGGGGAGCCACTGTCCCTCCACTGCCTCCATCCAGGGTACTGGGGGCTGGGTCTGCTCCTGTTGTAGCTGTAGTGTTCCTTGCACCAAGAAACTTCCATCTCGTTTGGTGACTGCATGATTAGTGGCTACCTACAGAATACCAAGGCCTGGACCTGGTAATGAAATGAAAATGTTAATTAGGATTTCCTAACAGGGAAAAAGACAGGCTCAACGGAACAGAACATTAGAAGAAAATAACAAAAGCTCTGTCAAAATGTATGAAACTATTTTTAGTTTTCCCTTATTTTCCATTGCATTAACATTGGTTTTCATATATCAGTCAATTAAGCTTTCATCCACCAGACAGAAGTATTATTGCTGTTCTACAGATGTGAACAGCAGTGTGGCCAGAGAACACTTCCTAAAACAGGGACAGAGCCCAGGTCTTGGAAACGCCACATCCTAAGAATTCTCCATGCTGGTGTCCTCCCCTTTTTTCCAGTCCCAGTCAAAGAAAAATTATAATGCAAGACAATAAACTCAAACAGTGTTACTACAGTAATCTCCCAGAAGAGTTATCAGGAGGCAGAAAAGCCTGAACATCTATTAGCATCACCAGTCTCATGAACTTGCCTTCTTTTGTGCTGTCCATACAGCTCTCCATCTCTCTTGTCAGGATGGGACAGTGTCCTGTTTTTTTCCCAGGCTGCAAGTTCCTCAGTGCCCTTCCTCCTCCTGCTCCTACAACGTAAAGAGTTTCTTGGCCTGACTGGGAGGCAGGTGATGCATTGCAGGGGTCAGATGAGGCCAGGATGTATCCAGGCATGAAAGTACCAAGTTCCTGCTGACAGAAGGAGCAAGAACTCCTGTCTGTTTGGGAATCAGATAGGGAGCTCTCCCCTGCACTTCTGCCCTCTGACCCTTATCTTAGAACATATGCTCCATCCATATTTCATATTTTATTGTTTATACTGTAAGCCTGGTAAGGCTGCTTTCACATCTGCCCTGGGTGCCAATCCAACATCATATTACCATCTAGGTCTCAAAAGCATGATCCCCTATGCTACAGTGGCCCATCAATGGTTCTACAACCATGGATGACTCAACATGTACAATCTCCCAAATTAATGAACCATAAAGAAGACAATGTAATTAATCAGTATGATGATGAGCACAGCCATTTTGTTTACAAGCCGTTTCTATGTCTCAACGACTGCCTTTGATCTTGTATGCAGATGAGTGCTGGCACAAAGTCAAAATGCAAACTATATCCTGCTCCCTGGGGCTCAGTGCTATGTCCTCCTGCTGATGGAGCATCAAGTGACATGAGTGCATGACTTCAACTTGGAGTAAAGTCACTGCCCAGGTGAAGATCTGACCTGAAGACCAAAATGCTGATAAAAAAAAAGGCAACCCAGCAGGATTATTTCTTTAGGGTAGGGGGTGTCCAAGGGAGATAGCTGACTGCAGAACTATGAAATGAAGAATAGGTTTCTCAAAAAGCTGGGAATCTGTATTTAGCTATTGCAGTACCTGACACTTTACTGTGCTCCCCGAAGAACACAGGAAGTCTCTGGCCAAGAAAGCCTGGTGGGGATTCACCTGCTGGAGCTGTAACGTGGCCACTAAAACTAGCTGGAAAGTGAGGTGGTGAGGAAGAGTTAACTGTGAAAAAAACAGAGCACTCAAACACATCCCATGTGGTGGTGGCTTTCAGATGGGTAAAGATGGATATTTTAAAGGGAGACTAGGATACTAACAGGGATGATTTCAGAATTATTTTGAGCAACACTAGAGCTTTTTTTGTGTGACAGATTGTCTGTGCTTGCACAACACCTAAAGCTGCTTCTCTCTTCTGGACCCAGCCATTATGGTAACAACGAGAATAACAACAGCAGCAGTCATGCCATGTATGCTAATGACCATGTACTCAAGTGAGAGCAGGTTGCATATTGCAGCAAGGTTAAGATATGACAGAAACATTTAATGATGACTATATAAACAGTGCAGAACTGCCAGACCCAAACTTCAGTGAAGAAGCACACTCCTGCTGGAGGGATACATTAGAAAGACAACAATTGGGGTACTTAATGAAGGACTGTTCAAAAAAGAGAATGTCATACGGACAATTTTTTTCTTTATTTCTTAAAAAGAAGGTGGAAAACTATTAACTCAAAGGGAAGATGGAGATTTTTCTTTCTGGTACCAAAAGAAACAAGATTCTTTATGGCAAAGATAATTGGCAGAGCGAGATACATGAGCAGGCCGTACTGACAGCACTGATGTACTCAGAATGGTCTGCAAGAAATAAGGACCAGAACAAGAGAAGCTGTAGAGACTAAAATGTCCTGGAATTTTGTGCTGGGGAGTTAAAACATTATGTTAATTGGAACTTGGTTTTATTGTAAGACAAGACAGTTGCTATCCTATGTTATCATTTCTTTCCAATCAACATAAAATTTCCTTTGACATTTTGCAAACCACTTACTCAAGAAACCCTTCTACCACTTAATCACAGTCACCATCCTTGGTAATTCCATGTCATCTGCAGTCTAGGCAATTCCCCTACTCCTGTTTTTTCTTACATCTCTTATGAATATGACGGGTAAAACAGTTCATTGAGAAGAACTGGAGACACCAGTGGTCTCCTTGCACTGATCTTTATTCCTTACTTTGAGCTGATTTTGAATCTGAAACATGCTTGACCCAGTCTTTCCTTAATGGTTTTTATGAGGGATCATAGAAACATAGAATAGTTTGGGATGGAAGGAACCTTTGGGATGGAAGGTTCCATCCTTTAGGAAGGAACCTAAAGATGACCTTTAAGATCATCTAGTTCCAACGCCCCTGCCATGAACAGGAAAGCCCCATTCAACCTGGTCTTGAATACTTACAGGGATGGGGCATCCACAACTCTTCTGAGTATCCTGTTCCAGTGTCTCACCACCCTCACAGTGAATAATTTCTTCCCCAAACCTAAACTAAATAGACCCTTTTGTAGCTTGAAAATGTTCTCCCCTTGTCTCATCAGTCCATGCCCTTGTAAAAATTCCCTCCCCAGCTTTTCAGTACCCTCCTCAGTTACTGGGTGGTTGCTGTAAGGTCTCCCTGAAGCCTTCTCTTCTCCAGGCTCAACAACCCCACCTCTCTCAGTCTGTCTTCACAGGAGAGGTGCTCCAGCCCTCTGATCACCTTTGTGGAAATCATCTGGACTTACTCCAACAGTTCCACATAGTTCCTGTGTTGGGGGCTACAGAACTGGACACAGTACTCTGGGTGGGATCTCACAAGAGCAAAGTAGAAGGAGAGAATCACCTCCCTTGCCCTGCTGACCATACTTCTTCCTTTGATGCAGCCAGGACACAGTCGGCTTTCAGAGCTGCAAGAGCACATTGCCAGCTTATATTGAGCTTCTTTCTCATCAACTAACACTGCTGAGCCCTTTTCGCCAGGACTGCTCTCAATCCACTTTCCACCCAACCTGTAATTGTGCTTGGGATTGCCTTGACCCAGGTGCAGGACCTTGCACTTGTCCTTGCTGAACTTCATGAGGTTTGCATGAGCCCATGCCTGAAGCCTGTCAAGGTCCCTCTGGATGGCATCCCTTCCCTCCAGCATGTCAACCACACCACACAGCTTGGTGTAATCAGCAAATTTGCTGAGGGTGCACTCAATCCCACTGTCCATGTCACCAGCAAAGATGTTAAACAGCACCAGTCCCAGTATCAATCCCTGAGGAACACCACATATCAAGTGGTCTCCACTGGATCTCTGTAGAGGAACCTTGCCTACTGTATTTTGTAAGAAACAGACCAGGTAAGAATCCCTGTTATTCAAAAGCCTCCCAAGAACATAAATTGATTTGCCATGATAATTTCTTTATTTTTCTCAGATATTTCCCACTTGTTCCTCTGTTTACTACTTCCACTCTGCACTATAGTGACCATGTTCTGTAACTTCCATTCCTGTGGGATGAGGCTGGTTCATGCAGTCAGAGTACACTACAGCACTGTTAGAACTTCTATAATTTTTTGTGGATTCCAGGTGGTTCCAGTGATATAATAAAAAATAATAAAAATAGAACAACAAAATTATGTCGTCAATATATTCAGAAATACCCAATGCTGGCCTGGTTATAAAATATAAACGGCTTGTTTCTCTCTTTGTATAGAAAAAGTAGTTCTGGGCTTTCTTATTGTCTCAGACAATGTCAGTGATGAGTTCAGCAGAGCTGATGGGGTCAGTTTATTCATCCAAGCAGCCTTTCAGCTAGGTTACCCCAGGCACATCCCTCCAGTATAGGTCATGTCACTCGGCCATGGTAACCTTTGGCTGTGTCCCCATGACTCAGGTCAGGCAGAGGATCCAATCAGATGCTGCAGCCACCGTGTGAATGACCCTCCATCAAGGAACTGAGGAGTTTGTTCCAGCTGGGCAGATTATTTTTCTCCTTCCATTAGTCACATCAAGCATTCACCCCAGTCACTCTTGTGTGCCAGTGGCCTGCTGACACACATGGTGGACTGGACATGTACCCAGAGTGTTGTACACAGGTCATTTTCTTTGCAAATCTTTTTATTAATATATATATATTTATTTATAAAAGAAAAGTAAATTACCCCTTCATACTCTATGAAAACAGTTGATCTATAAAAATGTGCAGGGACGATTTCAGAGGACAGTACTTATCACATGGCATGGGCTCTGTCAGTCACCAGTTTTGTTCTCATGGGGTCCCTGCTCAGCCAAAGCCTTCAATGGGCAGCTGCCCCTCGTATTGGACACCCAGTCACTCTCATGACCTTCCCTGCCACTTCAGTGCCTCACTTGCCATCCATGTCAGTGCCTACTGCCACCTTGGCCAGTGGTTTGGATCAGCTCAGAGTGCTGGGTGAGTGCTGTGGCCAGCAGCAACATCACCAGTTCTCCTGGTTGCTTCTGTTGGTCAGGTAGGTCTTGCTCCAGGCATCTACCTGGGGTGGTTGCTGCTGGAGGCAATGCCAGCCAGGTACTACAGCTAAGTATGAACTACACCATCTTTGTGGAGATTTTCTGGAAAAAACAAGCTCTTTCCATCTTGCAAACAAAGCTGGTGTTTGCAGCTCAGTCACGTTTGCTGTGCCATCCTTTCTACTTTTGGAGACTCCTCAGAGGTTACTTCTGAAAATCTGGCAAGACAACCAGTCTCATCATGGTTACATAGATTTGTCTCCTTTCTTTTTTAATTAAAAAACATATGTAACCATTGACTAAGCAAAGTTTTGTGGTATTGACAAGGATGCTTGATTTCTTTTTTCCATCTGGACTTTCCCATCTGAACATCATTTTGAATACACACAGGTTTGAAACACTCCTCAACACACGTGAAGGTGATCCTGAAGACTCCAACAACAGCAGGTTTCTTCTATCCCAAGAGGAGTCCTATGATGCTTTTCCCCACCCAGTAATGGCTCTAGTAGACTGGTACACCTGCCACAGGAAAGGCGTGGGAGTACCAACTCCCTGAAGTGGGGAAATACCTGGGAAGGTTTTTAAGAGGCCACAACATAGACACACACAAGGATGTCCCTTCCTTGTACTTGCTCAAGCCACTCTTGGAGGGCAAGGATAGCAGCTGAACAGTTGAACCTTGGCCACTTCACACCGTAGTGATTTACTGCTGCAGTCAACATAAGCCACATCACTGTCCCAGCATGGGCCACCAGGACGGAGAAGCAGAGTTTGTGGTGTGGGGGGCAGCTGCTGAAGCTCTGGTTTTAAATACAGACTTTTGCTGTTATTGGCACACAATGGGTTTACGAGTCACAGTGCTGCTTTAGGAAAAAAAACATCTCTAATCTTATGTAACAAGTCCTGAGAGATATGTTGCCATGCAAGCACAGTTTAAAATCAATCAGGCAATAGCATAAAACACTTACCACTTGGCTGCATGTTTCTGCTCTCCCCTGCTTGGCAGCCATCCTGGTACAGATATGGGACCTGTGGGAAGAGAGAGGAAGAGCAAGCCACCACTTTCACACAGTCACCCATCCTCAGATAGCACTGTTCCAGCTCCAGGGACCAAGTGGACTCTCAACCTCAGCATTCAGCTTTACTTCATCCAGCAGTGAGGGAAGACAAGTCCATACCCACATCAAATTGCTGTGACTGCAGTTACAGCAAGTTAAACACTGCTCGTCTCTGTCCCCGCATGCTTGTTGAGTCCCATGGAAGCTGCAGTTCTCAGTGTCCCAGTAGAAACCATCCCCCAGACTGGAACAGACTGGTGCCAGCATCCTACAGTCTGCTCAGGGGCCAGATTAGTTCCTAGAGTAAGACCTTCCCTCCTGTTGCCCACTGGCAGGATGCAGCTGCATCTCAGCTGGACCTGGGGCTCCTGCAAAGCCCATCTGCATGCATCAGATCTGTGTGAGCACTGTGATTTTCACACTTCTTTCCTGAGGAAATAAAAAGTTCTGAAGAAATCTATCCTAAAAGAGGGTAGGTTCAGACTACACATAAGGAAGAATTTTTTTTATAATGAGGGTTGTGAAACACTGAAACAGTTTCCCCAGAGAGGTGTGAGATGCCCCATCTCTGGAAACATTCAAGGTCATGAGGCTCTGAGAAGCCTGATCTAGCTGGAGATGTCCTTGTTGACTGCAGGGGATTTGTACTAGATGATGTTTAAAGGTCCCTTCCACTCCAAACTATTCTAAGTTTCTATTATTCTTTGACATTCTGACTTCAGCCAAGGGCTAGAAAGATTGACATATACAGTTGGAAATTATCTTAGCCCCATTGGTGAAGTTTGCATTAACTTCTACCTTTTAACCAGTCTCTTTCACATGAAGGGCCACCATGATTGCAAATTCTAATAAGGCAAGCTGGAGGCTGAAGAGCCAGCTCAGAGTTTTCTCTGCTTCCTTTCAGCTCCACAACGGAGGTTTGGAGGAAATCACAGATTGTGAAAAGACAAAGAGCATGGCAAACTGGGATTGGACATTGCTCCTTATGAACTTATTCAGCGTTGCACTCAGTGAAGATTTTCCTCAGAGAGCTGGTAGAAGCAAGTACATCTTTAGTAATCTAAAAGCCATAGTTCATCCTGGACATCCTTGCCCTGAGCTGCTACCTAAGATGTGGAATTTCTGGTCCATGTTTGCCCCGCCTGACAAGCACTGGGCAACAGCTTGAAGGAGTTATCAACTGCACAGGTCATTTGATCACTTTCTGCATTTCCGGCACAGGTTTCCTACCACATCTTCCTGTCTCAGAGAGGTAGACTTGCCCTGATAGAGACAGCTGCTGAATTACAGCCTGATGGAGAAGGATCATGTGGGACAGTGATCACCAGGGGGGCATCAACAAAACCTGTATCTTTCATGACCTTAGCATTTTAAATGGATCTTCTTGAAGCAAACAGTGATATAAATTTCTGCTTACCTTGGAGGCCTAGAAGACATAAGAGCTATTCCATTCAAGGAGTTTGTACTTCATGCTGGGATAGTTAAGAATACAATGCTGTGCCCTAATGTTAACTTCTGCAGATGATTTCTTGAGATTCCAAAAGTCCATGAAATAGCTATGGTTGACCAATACATAAGAACAAAAGCCCCCAGTGACAAAGATACGGGCTGCAATAGAGTTTCCACAAAGACTATAAAGCAAAAGCTAAGTGAAGCACAGAAGTTTTCTGCTAACAGCTGCTTGGTAGCATTCCTGTTCATCATGTCCTTCAAATGACTTGTAGACAACAGGTGCCTCTGTCACTTGTTGGCAATGGCTACACATCATCACAGGCCAGATGGCTATCTCCACTTTCATGTTGCAGTTACAGCAGAAGATGGACTGCATACATTTTGCACACTACAAATCTCTTTCACTGGCATGTCTCTACATGGGAAAGGTTATGTTACAGAAATTTCAGTTTTGCTGAACAATGGTGTGTGACTCAGTTTCAGCAGAGCTACAAGCCTACGCTGTTGAATCAGCCACAGTCATACTTTGTGAGCTGCCTTGGAGAGCCGAGGGATCTGGCAAGACCCCAGCAGAGAGGAAGGGGGATGCTATGAGATGTCTGCCAAAGGCAGAGGTCTGGTCTCAGGCTGCAGAAGCTGTCCTCCAATCACAGCCCCATGTATGCTCCCAGGAAAGCAATGCCTGGTTTCTTCTGGACAAAATTCAGCTACTGATGACTTGTAAACACCACTCAGAACAATCCAGTTTCACTGCTGCTTAATCAGCCATGGGTGCTGTATGTCCTACAGCTATTGGCAGAGAGACACCAGCAACTCAGCTACCCTTTACATGCTGCCTTCACAGATGGGAAACTTGCTTTCAATTCCACAGGCAGAGAGGCAATGTACAAGACAGCAGCAGCTTAAATAACTTGCTGCATGTAATGTATGACCTTCACATGCACACAACAACAGCAAGATGGGAAGATTTCCCTTTGGGTTCATCAACACAACAGGAACACAGGCAGGGTGCATCCTTGACTTGGGGATACTCCTTATGGCCATGGCCTGGTTTTTAGAACAGGCAGCAAGTAGCCCAAGAATTGCCAGTGCCAGTATAATCTCATAAAAGATGCAAATGATGTAGATGTCTCTGTCAAGTTGGCACAGCATCTGGAATCCACACACAAATGCTTTGTGACCACAATTGTGTCTCATTTGGTTTCTTTCTTGAATTCAGACCAAGGTTCAAAAGTTGGTGTAAGAAAAATTAATGCAGAATTTGCTAAGGTTCCATTTAGGAAATTACTTATATTACTCGAGCAATGCTTCCTGGGCAAATGTCTGCCAGACAGGTTCTGAATGATTGCTATGGCCAGTCTCCCAGTGAAAGGTATATATTAGCTACATTCCAGGGTGGGCATCACACATGAAATTGTATCAGATATTATCGTCCCAGTGTGATTATGTGGATCCAAGACACTGAAATGCCAGAGGAGAAACTGGATTAGGCTGGACACACACTGCAGAAGTTACTAATAGCATTTGCTGCTTATAAAGCAGCATGACTATAGTTAACCCAGATGGCAAACCACACAGCAAGACTAGAGGAGGTTGAAGTGTTGATCAGAGAGCAGCTCACGTTTCTGGATGACACCAACATACGTGCATCCAGCCCTGCTTTCAAATCTCTGAAGCTCAGCAGCAGCCCAAAGAGATGTTCAAATCAGTGGCAGAGGCTGTGTGGTTACCTTTCTCTATCTTGGTCATATAAAGCAGCAAATAAGCAAATCATCTGTCCCCTGACAATTACATTTGGAACAAAACTATACTCAAGGGCCATTGTGGAGGTAATTGCAGACCCCCTGGTTCAAGACAATTAAAGACATTCATTACCTTGCTCTACTATTGCTCTCTGTGTCCTTACAGCAAGGAGCGCTATTGAGTGATTTTTGGAGAATACTCCAGATGGTACTTGAGACACTTGGAAAACCTGTGTTTGAAGAAGCCAAAGCACGGCATTCTCTAGCAGCAAAGCAGCAGCACACCAAAGGCACACACTCCATCCAAATGAGAACACCCCAGTGTTTTGGGTTTTTTGTTAAATTTGCCTTTTCAGTGAACATTTTCCTTGAAACTTGAGATCTTCACAGGGATGAAAACTAAGGATTTCCTCGGGGTTTTTGCAGGATGCTTTAGTACCTTCTCATCCCACCTTTTTAACTGGGCTGAAAAATGAGCCAGTTTCCAGTACATCCCACTGAAATTACTCAGGTGCCTCCAGAAAGACATGATGGGTGGTGTTCATACAGAGAAGAAAGATGGACAAAGCATAAAGCATTACTAAACCACCCAAAATCATAGTCTCTGCAGTCTGTGTCCAAGCTTTTTGTAATATGGAACAACGAGAATATAGTCATACATCTGTTTTCTGTGTAAGTGTAAAGCCAGTTGCTCTTATGTTTTAAGTTTTTCAAAAAACAGAGTTAGGATAGGGTCATGGGCCATAGGATCCATAGAGTATAGCCAGATGAAAATCAACCTAATCTCATCAGCCATGCCAATTCACCCCAGCCAGCTGGAAATTGCAATGGCTTGAAGTGATAGCACTGGCCTTCCACGACCAGCCCTGTGGTTCGAGCTGAGGTTGTACATACCAATTTGGATTCAGTAATTCTGCTTTGTCAATGTTCCTGAGCAGATCGTGCTGAGTTCTGCATTTTGTATGCTCAGTGAGGTCTGCTGTAAGTTTTCCTCTTGTTAATCAGTAGAAAATTTGCCTTTGGGACACAGCTCTGTATTTCCCTGGCACAGAGGAGATTTTTGGACTTAAAAAACCTCAGTACTTTTATATGAGTATGATTCATTATTTATGAAGCAATGACTGCTATAAATCCCAAAGCTTAAGCTTTCTCTGCCTCCCTTCTGGTAAGTGTTACACTGAAATGTAAGAAAGATGCATGCTACTGTCCCAGTGATTCCAGTAATTTACAGAACAGGTAGATTACAAGAGGTAGATAAAGATGTCAGACTAACTCCTTGCAGGCAAGAAGCATTTAATGGAGTTATTTTATATGTAAGAATCTGCACTAACCCAGCAAAAAGAAATTTAGTAGATACCCATAAAAATCGGCATAATGTATTTGAATTTTGTCAGTAGAAAAAAGAGAAAGAAAAAGATTGCCAGTGATCTAGCAGCAAAGGGACAGACTTCTGGGGTTCAAAAGTATTGGGTTATCCATCCAAAGTATCTTGGATAACTGGTCAGGAACACGAATGTGGGAGTGAGTTGCTATGTTGTAGTAGATGCATGTAAAGGAAATGCAGGGCAAGATTTTTTTCTAGTACATTAAGGAGCAATAAGATTAAGAGACTTCTGTTGTTTTATTTTTTAAGCCAAAACCCCTGGGAATGAATTTCAAAGCTGTCTAAGATATTTGGGCACCAGCACCAGTCAGATCAACAGGAAACTTTGAACAAACATCCAGGCAGGTTCCTTTTTTTTTTTTTTTTTTTTTTATAGCCTACCTAGAATGCATCTTTAAGTTGAAGAAACTTCCTTTTCATTTGCATCAGTATTGCATTGTAGACAACTGAAGACCACTGAAAGATTGAATGGTTCGTCATCAGAAGTTGTGGTATTTCTTCCAAAAATATTCTCCAAACCTTGAGCACTGCAGTTTTCCATTAATGGAGATGGTAAAAGTTGGAATACATAAATATTGTAGAAAGGGGTACAGTTTTCCATTTAAAAGCAAAGTTCTCAAACTGCTGAAAAGAACTACAACAAACAAACAACTGCTGAAAAGAAAAACAAACAAACAAACAAACCACATAACAAAACACAGAAAAACACCCCAAACCCTCAAACAATCCCTGCTGAGGGGCAATTTTAATGGAAAATGGTACCATTTTTAATTAAGGGCTAGATGGTGCCTGTAAAACTCAGTCTTGACTAAATGTCACGGTTTAACACTGGCCCGGCAATTAAACCGAAAAAACAGATTTTTCTATTAATCCCCCTCTCCTCCCTGATAAGGAAAGGAGAGAGAATAAGGGCAAGAGGCTTATGGGTTGGAAACTAAACTACAAACTTTAATGAAACAGTAATGATAAAATAGGAAAAATTACTAAATATATACAAATATACAAATATACAGGAAAAGATTGATCCCACGTTCCTCCCCCCTTTCCCCAATAACTCTCACGTCACCACAGAGGCTGCAGGGCAGCCCTGGGAAAGTCCAGGCTGGACCCCTGGGGTCAGGAGCAGTCAGGAGCTGGAGGCAGGAACACACAAATTCAGGCTGGTATGGATCAGGACCACAGGCAGACGAACGGATGGAATCCTCCCAGGATGCCAAAGCAAACAGGGAACCGGTGAAGGAAGAGCAGGAAGGGGCAGGAAGGGAGCAGAAAGAGGAATGGTGCCCCTCATGATCCCTCAAATTTATACTGAGTATGGCGTGTATGGGATGGAATACTCTGTTTGGTCAGTTCTGGCATCTATCTTGTCATGGGCCTCCCCAAAGGAGGGGTTCAGGTGGGACCTCTTTACTCCTTCTGCAGGGTAAAATGTTTTCCTCAGAGCTGAGCAGTGTCCTTGGCTCTGCACACCAGTCCCTGGCAGTAACTATAAACATCCAGTGTTATCAGTCCTAGAAGCAGACACTGTCTGAGAAACTTCTGTTAATTTCAGCAAGTGCAACTAATTACAAGAAACTTAGCTGAAACCAAAAGTACAAACCAGAAAATTGCCTTCATTCTGGCCCAGACCAGGACACTAAAGAAGGGTATATAACACTCAGAAAACTCTAACTTAGAATTGTAAAAAAGCCCAAAAAAGTTATCTGGAAAAGGTGGCTGTTGAACATACACTTGTTTTTTTTTCCACCCATACATTAAGATGATACATTTCTAGTACTTCTGGCAGTTTTGGATGCCACAGAAACTTAAGAACAGCCATCCTGGATCAGAACAAAGGTTTGTTTTTCTCCAACAGTGGCCAAAAAAAGGTGCTGATGGAAAGCTACAAGAACACTGTGAACATGGTGACACTTAACAAATCCTACTCTAGATTCTAGCATCCAGCACTTTGCAGCTCACAGCTTTTCCAAGCCAGACATATGCTTTATCTATTCAATGTCCCTCACTGAACCTCTTAGAGAATCATAGAATCATTTAGGTTGGAAAAGACCTTTAAGATCAAGTCCAACCATTAACCATCAGCCCTGTTGAGTCCACCACTTAACCATGTCCCTATGTGCTACACCTTCACATCTTTTAAATACCTCCAGGGATGGTAACTCAATCACTTACCCGGGCAGTTCTTCCATAAAGCTGTCACATTTCCTTCTGCATCCACATAAGCTCTTCTATCTGCAGTGTCTCTCACTAAGATGCTCCACAGATCTGCAGCCTGCTGTACATAGAACCCCTTCCCTGTGTTTGGAACCTTGGCACTTTTTATCTTCTTTGATGTCAGCTATGGTAGTTAGAATTCAGCTTAATCATATGCCAAAACCCACCTTCTCCTTCTCCCTCTTCCTTGGGGAGTTTAATCAGCATACCTCCCCTTTTCTTCTATGTGCTCACATAAAGGCATATTTTATTTCCTTCATACACAAGGATGTGAAAGGTGCTGTGGGTGCAGGTGACATTATCCTGCTGTAATGGAGCACACTGGGGGTCAAGATGAAAGTGGGCAAAAGACAGCTGTGACTAAGTGCTTGAAAGGGGAGTACAAGGTGATGAACTCTTTATCATCTCTTTTCCTGCTCCCATAATATAACATTTCTTTTAAAACAGATCTGCAAAATTTCTGATGAGTTTGCTTGTAAGACAAATAGAATATAACAGTGACTAATGCATCCATTTGGAGGAAATCACTAGCATGTTGTTAAATATTTAACCTTCAAAATTTAATTTGTTAAATCTGCCAGGAGGAGTTTTTAGATTGCTTGTGTTTTGCTTTGGGAGTGGTTCCAGGTCAGAAGGGACTTGAGCCCTGCTTACCCTTACTCGTGGGTAGGAGGAGCAATATACAGTGATGATGGTTTTGACTTTGTTTTAAGCTTTAACCCTTTTTAGAAACAAAGGCTCAGTTCCCTAACAGGTTGTATATCCAAGTCTCTGCAGTGGAACTATTCTGATTTACCTCAGCTGAAGGCCTCTAGTTCAGAAGAAATGGGCTGCCAGCTTGATTACTACACCCCAGGTATGTCATTAATAATATACGAATAAATTTAATGCTGCTAAGTAACAGCAATACAGAGGATTTTTCCACATGCAGGACAATTAATGTGTGGTGTACGGTATTTCTACTTCTCCCAAGTTCCCTTTTAAGTGATGTTCCTTGTGATTTGAATTTCAAAGAGTACTTCTTCTAGTACTTCTCATTATTGATGGTGATTGTTTGCAGGAGCAGCTTAGTACAGCTTTGTTGGCTCATCACTTTTGATTCTATGCCCAGATGATAAGGACAGAAGCATACAATTAATTTGGAAGCACAAACCTTCATTGATTTCAGTTGGGAGATTTGCTTGAACACCAAGTCTGATCTGTCTCTGGCTACATTTACTACTGTCTTTACAAGGAAAATATCTTCTTTTTCCAATATAGGTCTCTTTTATGGGAAGGGATCTCAGAGCTCAGCTTGCCTATAAGAATCCCTAAAGAGCTTAGCAGACAACCATAAGCTATCCATGATCCCCTCACTCTCACAGGGAAAAAAAAAAATTATTTCAGGGATACTGATGAACAAAGTGAAAAGAACAAGCAGTTTGGGACCCAGACTTCTTTCCATGGTCAGAAAGGACAGGAGACAAAAAGTTGTCTTTTATTTAAGATCATGCTTTTTTCCCCTGGAGCAAGAAGGGTCTTGGGGGGTCCAGATTTCCTGACCAGTTCCCTCATACCCAAACCACCTCCAGGTGCCTGGAGCCTGAAAGCACTGGCTAGTTTTGGACAAGTTGATCATGCCTACCTCAAAAGCAGCTCCACAATCTGGGCAATATACTGGTCTGTGAGCTTCAGCACTCTGAACATCACACATGGGTGAGTCCCTCCTTGGCTTCCTGCATTGCACAGGGCAAGTAGGGTATCACCAGAGCACTTCTAAGGTGTTTGTTAGGACACTTTCTTTGTGAAGAAACTGTCCTATCTCTTTAACAGCTACTCCAGGGGAGGAAAATTAATAAGATAAATTTATGTTCCCCTCTGCATTTTAAAGTGGCATCAGTTAATTCAGTAAGCATTCCTGGCAACTAGGTATTTATCAGCTGGATGGATTAATCCCTTCAGTGAATCCAGTAAAAAGTTTGTGGCACCATTCATTAAGGAGTACTCAAGTCATCTCTCCTCAACTACACTACTTACTAACCATAATGTCCTGTTATTTTGGCCTGTTTCCTCAAGTTTGCCCTTCCACAAGTTTTTGTATCAGTGTTTTTCTCCTTCCCAACTGTGAAACCTGATCATTTTTCCATGGAGATATCCATGAAAACTCTCATCAGCTTCTCATTCAGTTATTTCCCATGTTTAGCATCTTCTCTCATCTTGTCCATCATTTGCCCTTGGTCTGTCCCAGTAGCGAAACCTGAGGCCAAGTTTTGTCATCTGCCTGCACACTTTAACAAGTCTTGTCTTTGGCAAATTCTTGGTGAGCATCCTACATCCTGAGGCTGTGTCCTTGCCACAGGGAAGCTGTAGTAAGGGACTTGGAGGTGAGTATCTGAACTCCTCCATATTTTTATGGTCTGTTAGTGCAGAAAGGAAAATGCTAAGCCCAAAGCACTTTCATAATGTTACAGGAGAGGCACTGAATTGTTTAAATCTGCCAGGTGATGGAGATTTTGGAAACCATCATGTCCTTCATGCACATGTTGAGGATACTAATCTATGAGGTTTGATTCAAACTCTGGAGGCTGCAGGCAGCAAGAAAAGGGCATGGTACTCTCCTCAAATCACAGCTGCCAAGGTGGAAATGAAACTCCCAGAGCTCAGCTCCCTAGCTATTGGGGGATCCTCCGACCTCCAGCCACTGCTCCAGAGGTACAGCTCTACCATGCTGAGACCATCAACCCTGACTGGATCACACAGGGCTTCTCCACAGGCCTGGACATCTCTCTTGAAGAGGCTGAAGCAAGCCAATCTGACAATCTGGAGCTCATTTGATTTAACTTAAGGTCTGCCCAAGTTAGGCATCAACATGCCCATTAGAATTCTCATCCCAAGACCTCTGGTGGGTACCCCCTCTTACCCCAGCCCTTTTCCTGATCTGGCTACTACCAGATCTCCAGGGAGAGGGCTGTTTCTTACCATGTTCATATACATCTCCTTACATACCAAGAGCCTAAGCAACACCATAAGACAAGTAATAGGTCAATTGTTGTGTCACCCAGCTCCCAGGAAATATCTGACTTAAATAAAGCAGTTATGTTGCAGTTTCCCAGTAGATGAAAAGGTATTCAGTGTGAGATGCTGAACTCAGAAGATCCCTAATCATATCCAAGGGGAACCTTTATCATCTGTCTGACTCTGTTCAAGGTCTGTAATAGCTATATATTATCACCAATGATTGGTTCCTACCTCAATACAAAATCAAAAGATGGCCTTGGCATATTTCCTGTCTGACAGATGGCCACCTCTCAATTAGCACTAACCTATGCCTTTCCTGGATACCTTGGAAGGCAAACAATGCACAAAGGCACAGAAATGGTACAGTCTCTTCTTCCCTGCAGCCATCCGAACTGGTCAAAGACCTGCCTTGTGAATAGGGAAGTGCTGGTGCCAGTGCTTTCTATTAGACTTCCTGGAAGAATCCCAAGAAGTTCAAACATGAGAACTTCATGCAGTGAGACAAGGCACAGATGGCAAAACAAAAGCAATGCAATTTTTTTTTCCAAGCTTCTGAGTCTCTCAGCTCCTGGACATGTGAGAAACTGGGCCATTTCTGCTGCATTCATGTAAATTATCTAGAGCAAAGGAGATACAGACAACCCCTTCCACAGACTGGGCTGAGGACTTGTGTATGTAAAAAGATAGTCTTGTCTTGCTACCATTTTGCTTACAGGTCCTTTCAAATTAATTTAGTACCAGAGGTCTTACAGCCTGTTTACTTCACCCTCGCAGGAGATGGTATCTCTCAGCCACACCTTCTTGTTGAAGGTCAGGCAAAGAATGGCAGTGATTGCACTTAGATTCTTCCTCCATTGCAAGTAAGTGTGCATATCCAGTTTATAAGAGTAAAGAACAGTTCAAAGTAATGAAACATTTGAGCTAAGCTACATGGTTCACTCAGCCAAAAAATTATATATTTTACTTTTCCATTTGCCGTAAATACAGAATAAGAAAAAAAATGTTCAGCTTGGGTTAACCCAAGCTTTCATTTTTATTCTGATTTCAGTACTACCAGCAAATGCATCAACATAAGCTTCAGCACCCACACAGCTCAGCCATCTCAGATAACCCCTTTTTTCTTTCTCAGAAAGTTAAAAGCACTCCTGGCTACACCTTTGGGGTCTGATCTAATTAAATGGAAAGATTCTTCTTTTCTTTGGCAAGCTACAGATTGCAGGGCTACTTCCCGATTGCTCTGTAACATCACTCTGAATAATGATCAAGTGAAATGTGGTTCAGAACATACTATTGCCTATGGTGCCAGGATTTTCAGCAGATGGAATCCATGTGTGCTGACCTGCAAGCCAAAAGCCCTGCACACTGAGGAGCACAGGGTGCTGGTGCCCAGTTGTGTCCTGTAAAGGATGAACAACTCTTGAGTCTTGTAGGCCTGTGTGGTTTTGTTTGTTAGGGTTTGTTTTTTGTTTCCTTGCTCATTATCACTGTAAATAACAGCTTTCAGCCTTTCTCTCCTGAAACCTCCTTTCCAAACCCTTCATCTCCCTCTGCAAGCTCGGCACCACAAGATCACTCTGTAACTACCCTAACCCCCAAGTCCTGGCTAAGCACATACACTGGGATACCTTGCTTTAGCTAACAACCATTGCCATGTAAACTGGGTTCTGTTCCTATTGGGCTTGAGATGACCTTGGAGGACAATCCACCACCCAGCTGTTTCTTTAGAGGCATTAAGTGACATTCTGTTTCCTCTGAAGTAAACAATGTTAGATCCTAGACAGAGGAGACACCATGCACAGAGCCACCAGGAGTCTTTAGCAGAGAGTTTTCCAGGGAAGATTTAAGCCAGGTTCTTTCCTCTGCTGGAAGAAGGAAGTTTCCCATTACCTGTCTAGAAGGTCTGGCCTTCAGTCTTGTACTGGGAAGAGAGAAGGAGCATCACTTTGTCCTCCCGCCTTCTTCCCTCTCTGGTGATAGGTGGTGCTGCTGCTCTTTACACAGCCCAGAGATGCACACACTTGTTTTACTGCTTTCCTTCTCAGGGTGTCCTGTGCCCTTGTGAGCATACACCATACCAGAGACCCTCAGACTTTGTTTGGACAGCTGAGGACCACAGCCTAACATTTCTTCCATCAGCTCCCATGAAACTTGTAGCACATCAACAGATATACCAGCTAATGATGCTCTCCAAATCCTCGTGGCTACCAAAAAGCTCATGCTCACTTCCTGCAGCATTTGGCATGTGGTTTCCAAACAGGGACTCTCTCCTGCTCCCATGCTGTGGTGCCTCCTCCCAGATGGTTGTGGCCAGCAGGCTTTCAGAGTAACTCAGAATCCAAGGGCTCCTACAGAGTGACTGCCTAACAGTGGCTCAGAGCTTCAAGAGAAGCAAAAACAGGACTGTGTAACTCTCCAGCCAGGTGCTGTTCCTCAGAGTCCTTCCGCTGAAATCAGTGGTTTAATGCTTGGACAAAGTATGTCCAAGCGCTGATCAGAGCAACAAGATGGAAAATTATTTCCCTGGAGCTATAATACTATATGCCTGTGAAGTCTCAGCCTTTCCTTACCTTCTGCAGAATACTATGTTACAGGAATTGATGTTTGCGTGTCTCTGTCAATTTCTGTTTCTTGGTGGCCTTTTTATATCCTGCCTTGATGGCTCCAAAACCCTTAGGTCATTACAGACAGCAGGACCCAAGGCCAACCTAGGGTGCCCTGCATCTCATCTTCCCCGCTGCTCTAGGTGTCCTTGGTTTCCACATTTCCTCTTTGCAAGCATTATTTCTTATTTTTCATCAGGTCTTTGAGCAGTAGCTTCTCAGAAGTTCAGATCACAGATACGCCCTGCTGAGAGGCCCTGGGGAGCAATTACTCAGTTCCCTGTTCTCAAAGCAAGACGAGGTCCCTGGCTGCTAAGTAGTTTGTCCTAGCAGGTTGCTGGCATTCACTTAGAATAACAAGCAGCTGCAATAAGCCTCCAACTGCCATCAGACCCAAGGAAGGCGGGCTTTCCCTCCTTCTTTCCTTCCTGGCCCTTTCAATATCTCATCATGCTGCTCTCTGTCACCACAGTGCTTTGCCTACACACAAGCTTTCCTACTGAGGTGCATCTCCATCAGCCCTGGCGTCAGGTATAGGTAATGAAGAAACATATGAATGAAGTGCCTTTAGGGAAAGAAAGAAAGGGTTAGGCACCATTGCCACACACAGAGCATAAATCTTCCCAATTTCTTCCAACCCGAAGCTCTTACCAAGAAGCTGTGAAATGTGTTGGCACAGTGTGTTAAGGATGCATCATGCATGTCTACCTGGTATTTAAGGGGGACTCTCAGCAATGCTGCTGGTCCTGAAGAGAAACCTCCAAATCACAAACTAGTCTGATGCAATTCACCTCACCAATAACCCCTTTCTATTGGTCCTTGAAAACCCTTCTCCAAAGGTGGCAGGGGAAATGCAAGACTCACTTTCAATCTGCAGGGTACTGGATGCAGAGTGAGAGCCACAAATATCAAAATCAGATTGGGCATAATCATAGAGTCATTGAATCATTTTTGTTGTGAAAGACTTTTAAGATCATCAAGTCCAACCAAACATTTGCTTCCCAGGGTAAGGAATAGGCCAATTTATGGCAAGATTCATGCAGACAGGGAAGTGGGATGATTAACAGTGGTTAGAGCACTGGTAAATTCCTTCCTGTGTGTTTTTCAGCAAGAGAAGAGGTTGACAACAAATGAGTATGTCCTAGTCTATAGCAACAATCACAACCAATGTGTTTGGATGGTGATTGCACCACTACTCATATTTTCTTAGTTGTGCTGCAAAACACAATCAATTTAGGCCTGATACCCTCACTGGATGGAAAATGTGCTTAGCTTAGTGCTAATGGGAGAATGGGAAATGTGGAGGCACAGTGTTAGAGAAAACAATTACTCCCGGATGTTACTGAACCTCATCTTGATAACAGCATGGAAAATGCTTCATTTTGGAAGTGTCTGAAGGAAACAAACAGGATCACAGGATGTGGATGCCTGGAAGCCAGAAAATTTGACTCGATGACCCAGAAATCTGTTCCCTGCTCCATTCTGTATAAATGCTATCTTTTTCTTCCAAAGAAAAATAAAAAAATCTATTTTGGAAATCCTCCTATTTCACAACTACTTGTGGTCACCAAGATACTGTATTTTGCCAGGAATTCACCAGCCATCCAAGCCAGCTGGTATCTCTAACCAGTAGCAGCAATGCCTGATGACAAGGATTTGCACTTTAGCAGGTAGAAGGCATTTGGTTGTAAGCCAGCCCCCCGACAGTGTTGTTCCTGTACAAGCAGAACAGGAAGATAGTCTTTTTCCTAAAAGTCTTACTCGGTAAAGGCATAATGAAAGTGATTTACAGGCTTCCATTCCCAAGAAAGGAAAGGTGAAAAGCACTTTGGAGAATCAGGGTGATCATAATTTGGGGCTGATTTTATCTGCTGATTACCTATTGATTCTCTCCCAGTGTCTACTACATTAAGGAAGAGACTGTTTTCTGCAAGAACCAAAAAGCTCCCTGAAGTCTGGAACAAGTCCGAAATGACCAAGGGACCGCATATTTAGATGGAAACTCTTTTGTGACTATTGCTAGTCACAACAGAAATAGAGTTTGGAAGGTAACTAAGAAGTTGTGAAGTAGGGGAAATGAGTCTGGCAGGATTTTCTGCTTAAAATCCTCAAGACAGTCTCTAGTCATTTAATGCGTATTTTAAATCTGGAACATCCTCCTTCGGCGAAGATTTTGGCACGTGTTATTTTGGGAGTCTGAATAACAACAAGCAGTAAGAAAGCAGAGAAAACAGCCTGAACCCAAGTAGCGACGTGGAGGCAACAGCAGACAGGGGCCTTGTCTCCCTCTCTGCACAGGAGTGCAGTGATACAGACAGGGCATGTGGTCTTCCAACAGCATTTTGTGCCATAGATGTTGAAGCATCTAGAAAGAAGTAGCGGCAGAGAAGCTTTTAGGTAAATTACTTGGCTAGCAAGCCTGCTGGGGATGGGAAAAGAATTGAATGAACCCTGCCTATCCACACTATGTAGAGTTATTAGGAAACCAGGGAACATACCCCTCCACGCTGCAGCATGCAGCCCGGGTGTGCTCGTCACTACGCTAAAAAATAAAACACACAAATAAAGTTCTTCAGACCTTCCGGAGCTTCCCCATGGCCACGGGGAGACGGCGTGGGAAGCTCCGCACTGGCAGGTGCCTGTGTGTCTGGGAGAGCCGAACCCGCTGCCTCTGCGGCAGGGCCCGAAGAGCCGCTGCCCCGGGGAGGGGCGCTGAGCTCCGGTGGGTGGGGAGCAGTGGGAAGCCCCTGTCTCGGAGGAAGGCTCACAGAGGAGGACACAGGGAACTAGGGGCCGCCGTGCACCCCCCGAGGTAGGTACACACCGGGAGATGTGAGGCTGCTCCTTGCTGCAGGAGGAAAGTTGGCCGCGCAGCCACGCAGAGCTGCTTCTCCTGCCTCCCTCCGCCTGCCTGCCTGCTTGTTCCCTCCCTCTCTTGCTCCCTCCTTCTCTTCTTCCTCCTCCTCCTCTTCCCGGCTAGTTGAACGCACAGTGCAGCCAGGCAGTGCAGGCGGCGCCCTGCCCGGCTCCGCTCCCCCGCCGCCGCCCCCGCCGCCGGGATGCTGTTGGGAGCCGCGACCGGGCGCTGAGCCGCCGCCGGCCCGGGCAGCCGCACCGCTCCTCCTGCAGCCCCCGGCGGGAGCATCGCGCTGCGGGTCACCTTGCAGGGAGGTGAGTGACCCCTATCCCCCCGCGCCCCCCATCATCTCCTGNGAGGGAGGGGCTGTGCACAGAACCATGACAGCTCCGGGACAGAACTTGAGATGGGAGCAGGCAGCAGGCAGGCTGGGCTCCGTGCAGCCACAGCAGCCCTCGCCTCTCGCCACCCTGCTCGAAAGGCGCCGGAGTGGATTTCTTTTTCTTCCCAACCTTTAGTTTGCGGGCAGCGACGGCTAAGTTGGAGAGAGGGATAGTTAAGGCGAGGAGACCGTCGTGGTCCCTGCTACTCGGTGTCAGAGATAGGTGACCTTGGATAAGTCCCCTACTCCTGCCTGGGGCACTCAAGCAAGGCACAAAGGTTCAGTGAGAAGCCTTCTGTAGGAGGAGGCTGGCACATAATGTTGAGACCTTTCTGGAACTGGGACTGCAGGAGTGCAAGCCTTCCTGGAACAGGACTGGTAGTGCTCACTGGTCCAACGCTGCAGGAGGAGAGGTGCAAAGGTCTCTGTGCAGGACTGAGGGTGGTGGTGGGTTTTCTGCCCCCCAAAAAACAGGGAGCCACCTAGTAGCAGGAGTTGCTCCGAGGAGCAATCTGTTGAACTGTGTCTGCAGAATAACAGGAGGAGAAGACTGCAGCCTCAGCATATAAGGAGAGAGAAAGAAGCAAAAAAAAAGAGATCTAAACTTTCTAGGGAGATTAAATATTTAAATCACAAATGATTAGACATTAATCCCTTGTAAATAGGGCATTAACAACACTTAAAAGATGCTTTGATATTCTTAAACTGAGAAGTCAAGTTAACTGGTATTTACAGGGGGATTATTGTGTATTATAAAATGCAGTCAGAACAGAGAATGTACTTTTCTACATTCATCTATTTAAAGGACTTGCTGTTAATTATAGTTAACGAGCTATTATCTCCAAAATAGCTGCATTTAGATGCTCTTCGTTTTAGTTTCAAATTACCTTGCTCCAAAGAATAAGCCATTTCTAATTTTACTGACCAAAGTGACATTTTATTGACAGTTTGGTACTACAGGTCATGCCAGGGCATATGTAGAATGAATGCATTTGTAGGAATTAAATGAAGTTTCCTTTTATTAGGTGAATGAGCAGAAATCTCAAACCACTGGTACCATGCTCTCTGGAATAAATCTCGGATGCACAGGAAGGCTCTTCGTTATACAAATGCAGATGTAATGCAGTACTGGTGTATATAGGCACTGTCACAACCCATTTAACTGCTGCTTTGTGGATTTAAAATGCTTTTGCTTCTGAGAATAGTATTAGAGAAAAGGTGCAATATAGTTGGATGCCTTTTTTTTTCTCTTTACTATAAATTTGTACCTGCAGACAACAATTACTACTTCTGTCCAGGAGAGTTTTTAATACTGCCAATGTGGTTATTGAGATTGCAGATTACATTTTGGGCTTCCAGGTTTTGTTTCCTTCACTTTTAAGACTTGACTTTTAGCAGGTTATTGTTTGTACAAAGCCACTGTACAATGTTGTAGAAAAAATGGAAAATGGAAAAGAACTGAAGAGATTTAAACAAGAGGAAAATGCTGTCCATGTTCAGTGACTTTGCTTTGACAACTGTGAATGAATAGTGTGTGTGTGCGTGTGGAGAGCATGTATCTGCTCATGTTTGAATACACATGCTCTGCTATCAAATGTTTCTGAATACCCTTTCTCTAGTAAAAGTTGGAAACTGCTTTGAGAAATCAGATCAAAAAAAATGCTCCTCGGCAGATGTAAATATTTGGGACCCTGAGATTCAGGTGGCCAACTTATACCACCTAAGAATAATATAAAAAAAAATTGTGCTTTGAGTTTGGTGTCATAATATTGGAGGAGTGACAAAATCTGGTTGTTCGCATTGCACTATCCAAGACTGCATTTTAAAATAGTGGTGTAGTACATGAGAGATGTGAGTCCATGCCTTTAGCACTCCCTATTTTATACATAGCATCCCTGTAGATGAGTAGCTGTGTATAAGTATCTATATAAAACCTGAATGCGTAAAGTTCCCTCATTAACTGTTCATCAGAATCTGTGCTGTCAAGTATTTCTGTCCTTAAACTCTGAGATTTTAATTCACTGAGGCATGAGAAGAATGACTTGTTCACATCAAGTTGGCATAATCTGAGCAGAGGTTTAATGGGGTTTATGTACTTTGACTGTGTGGTCAGACCCCTTAAAAATCCTCATAGAGAATGAAGATCTCTGAAATGGTGCTTGCAACTGGGTATTTTGCTAAGAAGATAATCATGGCATAAACAAATAGTTCAGCTCCTTGAGGGGGACTTGCTCATTATAGGTCCCTTGAGGCATGTAGCTTGGCTTCAGATCCTGCAGGACAGATATGCTCACCCTGTTTCTTCAGGACATCTCCCACAGCAGCTCCCTGCTATGAGCAGTGGCAGATCCAGTCCTCTCCCAGTGCCTGGTGTCCCCATGCCACCCACCCACCTTCCAACTGCTATTCTTGTGATCTCCACAGCAAAATGATCTCCCTTCTCCCCACTGCATGTGGCTTGCAAGATTGCAGAGGCAATGCTGAACTGAGATGCTGCTAGCCAAACCTCTGTGCCTCCCATACAGAAATCTCCTAGCTCGTAAATCCCAGAAGGAAGAGGTTGTAGGATTTTTCTTCAAGAGTCTGGCAGTGCCCACAGTCTGATGGGCTCCATTATTCATTTCAACTCTGATTTCTGCAAGAAGGGATGAGTACAGGGTTAAGAAAGGCCTGTAAAGGTCAATCTATGCCTACTGATGTTAGTGTTCAGTGTTTCCCTGCCTGTCCCTGTCTTTTCTCCAGCTACCAGTGTTGCTATGGCTAAATCACTTATTCTGTAAAGCATTTGTCCCATAGCATATTCCTGGCTCTGCAATTGTTTTAGAGCCTGATGAAGCAATGCTGATTTTATTGCCCCAGCAGTGGCTGTTTAATCTAATCATTCTCACCCTGATGAACTGGCACTAGCAATTTTACAGTAGCATGGAAGCATTTTTTCTAGCAAAGTGACTTACAAACCTGGGGTGTTTTGCTTGGAACAGGAGATACAGAAAAATTTAATTCTGTACCAGGTCTGCACTATTAGGCTGTTTCCCTGTTCTGTCCTCTCTTTATTTATCATACTATCTTCAGAATAGAGCATAGCCTAGAGCATAGCATTGGTGTGTTACATGCAGAACAAGTGTGAGGCAGGTGCCTTGCCCTGTTTTATTTCCTGCATGCAATGTGGAAATGTGAGTAGAGCCAGGTGAACAGAGTGTATGCAAGGACCAGGCTCTGACTGATCAGAAATGAGGTTTGAGTTAGTAGGACCATTCTTGGAGCCACATCTGGGTGTTTCTGTCTGTGGGCCAGCCTGTTTACAAACAGTTCACTGGGGATTTTAGGTGGAAGGGAAGCAGTGGAGTCAGCCTGCAGGCAGACCAAGAGGGCCAGGTGATGCTTTGATGCTGATACTCCTGGGTGATCCTCAAGGTGTTCATTTAGGTGCTCTGTTGTTTGCAATAGGAACTTCACTTTGCTGTGCCCTTTGCTACAGGGAAGAGCATCAGGTGGCTTCTTAGAGGCTGGGGAATTTTGTTGCAGCGCCAGGTATCACTAAAATCAGGTGTAGGGGTTTTTTTGGTGGTAACTCAGTCCCTTCCAGACATCTTAATCTTAGATTGACTCTCCAATACTCTGTGACATAGGAACCAAGAGAACTGCGCCATCGTATCTTTCCATCTAAGAACGCAGCTTGTCTAACAAGTGAATACCCAGTGAAACAAGCAGTTCAGCTGTGCCTAAGTTGTTATTCTGCAAAGCATGAGTAACACGCGAAGTTTGTAACAAGCCCCAGACTTGGCTAGGAGTGATTTTTGCTCCATGCAGGAGGTCTGTGGGACTCACTTTGGATGAAACTTTTCTTGGTGAGGGCACTGAATGATTAAGGATGCAATTATACACCCCAGAGAATAGCTGTATTCATTTGGTTCAAAAGTGGAAGGCAGCACAATTTTCTGCTCTTTTGAGTTGGCAAGCACATCCTTCGGCCTGGCCACACTGATGAAGGTAGTGACCTGAGCTCTTTCATTATGTGTGGTTATTATGTCATGAAGGTCAGTTTTCTTGTGCTGGACATAATCAGTGTTTTAAGAGAACAGCTTTTGGGGATAGGTGGAAGGAAAAGAAATGTCAGCTTGGCCTTCTGTTGGGAGAGAGACATCTTTTAAAACAAGAATCACTTCTTGTGATGCTACTTGCCCAGTTTGAAATGGATGTGGGCAGATCAGAGGGATATGATGAGACTGCTGCATTTGGGGTTGTCAAATGGTCCTATTCTATGGTCTTGGGGACCCCCGAAACAGCGGTGCTGCGGAGGACCTGGTGACACAAGCGAGTGCAAAGGTAACCTTTGCTCTGTGTGAGACCAGGCTCAGAGCAGAGGATACATCTGTGCATCCAGGAGAGAAGGTGAAGGTGTGAGAGAAGTGTGTGTCGGGCACGTACACAAAAGGCTTTGCCTGTGGGGAGATGCAGAATTAGGATAGGATCCAGCTGTTTTTCAGGTATACCCTGAGATCACCAGCTAATTCATAGCATTCAAGTCTCCAGATGCAGTTAGGTAGCTGATAATATCTTTCCAACACCGAGCTTTCTCTGACTGCATTGATGAAATTAATTTCTCACTTAAAAAGCCACAGAGCCTTATTTTTTACCGCATTCCCTTTCCTCCAGAATTGCCATAAGTTGTGCAAACAGCAAGGTGGTTTTATACTGGTCCTTCCCACAGCAGCCAGGGTTATTTGCATTAAGGCAAGTGCTGTCAATCAGGTCAGGTTTTTTGCTAGCTGGAAAGTGCAGGTTTTTTAGCAAATGAAAAAAGTTGTGTGTTTGGACTGAACTCAACAAAGAGCTGAGGCTGTCACAATTAGTCAAGAAGGAGGATTGCTAGAAAAACCTGAACATGTAATTTTCTTACTGAAGGCAAATTGAACTTAAAGCCAGGTTATTCAATTAAAAATAAATAGATAAAACAGTACATTTCATTTTGGCTCAAGTAAGATGCTTCCATCTGCTCAAAAGGAAATATTTTGTTGCAGAGATAATTCTGCGTTTTAGGTCAACACAAGGTAATTCCTCCTTTCTCCCCCTCTGTTCTTTGTTTAAGCTACTGAATCAAGCAATCAATTATTCAGACAGATCTAATATGCATATGGTAATTGTTTCCACATTTAAATATACCTCTGGATAGGCAATCAAGAGACCTGTATTTTATTTCCTGTTCTACTACTATGACCTTGGGCATTCACTGTATTCTGAGGCAGGACACTATTTTGGGACAGGACAGGCTCATGTCCCTCAGTGGATTTGATGCATATTGGTAATACCACAAAGCATGGAGATCTTGTCACTTTCACTCTTAGAAATTAAACATTTAGCTATCACTATTGCATGCATTTCTAATTCTCCCAGTGTGAGTTAGTTGCATTGCCTTATGAAACTCCCTGCAGTTTACTTAATAGGTCAAAAGGAATTTTAGCTGCTGAAATAGCAGCGTTCCCTTAAAACAAGACCTATTTTAATGAGCTCAGCTAAATCAAAGAAGAAAAATGCAAGTGGAAAAGGGTTTTTTTTTCTTCCCTTTCCTTGAATATTTCACTTTGTAATCAATTCTGAAGGTGCATACATTGCCTGTGATTTCTTTCAAGCAAAAGGTCCATATACATTGCTGCAATTTCTAGATGTCTGGAATACCTTAAACCATGCTGAATCCCTGCAGCTCTCACCATTTGGCTTGTCTGCTCTTCAGGAAAGGTTTCTCCTGTCTGGTTTCTGTGTGCTGGCAGTGGGGGAACCAGTATTAAATGCAGCAGTACTTTGTTGAATCTGGTAGTTTTGACACTGCTTCAGTTTATTCTGAAGTGGCACAGCCCTGAGAAAGGGCAGTTATTGTCTCTTCTTGCCCTGCTGGCATTAGATTTAGATGCTCTAAAATGCATATGGCCAGCACTGAGGAGCTGGCATAAGGATGTGGGAGGAGTGAATGTCTTGTTGGGAGCATGGGAGACAGGTTGGAATCTGTTTGGAGCAGAGAGTTTTGGATCACAGGGTAACACGAGTTTAAGGAACCTCAGGATTTCTCTCTCATGCACAAAGAAGTGTCAGCCTGGTTACACCAGGCTGCTCAGAGTTTCATCCAGTTGAGTGTTAGAAACCTCTAACTGGCCAACCTCCCTAGGCAATTTTTTTCAATGCATGACTGTTTTCAGGGGGAAGAGATTTCCCCTGATATCCCAGGCCTTCACACAGAGGCACATGAGCTCTTTGAGCCCTCCTGGATGATGCTCTGCAGGATCTGCAGGGAATGGCAGCAGGTACGGCCATAAACTGTGATAGCAAACAGGGACTCTGCCTTCAGACTCACCATGGCTTGTCTTCATCTCTGCCAGTAATGCAGGCCTTTGGGCTGGCCATGTCAGGTCTGCCTGGATTAATGCCTTTCTTATCTGTTGTGAGGAAAGGGCTGGGGCTTTTCCACTGTAGCCTAGTATTCCAGAAGTAACTGAATTGCTTGTGCACGTAGGACTTCTGGTACCTGGCAGGGATCTCCAGCAGGCTGAAACACCCTGATGCTGTGCTAGATCTGTGCAAAGGGCAGAAGGCAGCAGGACAACAGCATTCTGCCAGGTCATAGGGGACCGAAGGAGCTTTGGGATGGTGAGCAGTACCAAAGCTGCCTTCTGCTCCTTTTCTGCCAGAGCCCCGGGCATAGCATTTAGCCGTTCTCTCCTTGCCCTCTTTACAACTTGCATTTCTCAGTCTCACACCCTTTTTTTAATTAGTTTGTCAGCCACTGTCATCATAGCGGGAGTCTGCAGAACACCCAGCAGAGCATAGCTCTCATTGCAGCTACTGTAGCTGGGCTCTGCTGTAACACAACTGATAGCTTAATAAACCTCAGCACTGCAGACTGAGTATCTTGGCACTGGTTGCAGCTTTTTGTTAATATAAAAAAGAGAAAGAGAAATGCAAGGAATTGGAAAGAATGATGGTTATAATAATTATTGGTTTCACTTTTAATATGAGAGACCTGGGTAGAAATTTCTAGTCCCCAAGGTAAAAATCAGATTGTATTTTGATCTGCTGTTTGTCAATAGCTTGAACTTGGTTGTCACTTCTGGTTCCAGCCTCAAGTCTGAAAATGCGGAATTATTTCTGGTTAGCCTGACTACCAGTGAATGATTTGTGGGGAGAAATTCAAACTGTGCAAAGATAAATGAAACCTGAATCAAACCAGTTAAATTAACTCTGCATCTTGGAACAGACTGCACAGCTCTCTTATTTAAAGGGTCCTGATGAGTTTCAATTTCCTGGCAGCATCATTCTGAAACCTCTCTGGGGTCTTAGGTAATGAGAATGGCTCTTTTTCCTTTTAAGTGTCGGCTCCCTGTGGAGAAGGTATCCTTGGGCTGCCTCAGGTGGTCAGTCAGAGGTTATCTGCTCAATTGCACTGCCATCTGGGATCCTCTGGGCTGCAGTTCGACATGGAAACTGGGGCAATCTTAATTTTAGGATGTGCTTGTAAGCCTGGCCCAGGTTTGGACCGTGTCAGCCCTTACTGAAAGGACAGTGACTGAATCCACCTCCAGGGTTTCATTTGCAGGCAGGACACAAGCCCTGAGCCATTTGCTTAAGCACTTGGTGCCTTTTGCATCTAAGTGTTACTCATGGCCATGTGTCCCTGTTCATAGCTCCCCCATCTGAACTTGAGGGGCTCATTTCATCAGTTTCACACACCTGAAGGTTAGTATTAAGCTGAGAGGGTCTCTCCTGTATTTTATAAGGGTATTGTTACTCTGAAAGGGAGACCGAACCCACCAGTCTTGTGCGCCTTGGTTAACTGCAGTTAATTTCTCCCAAGGAATGTGCTTAGGTGTCTGAAGTAGCTGTAATGAAGTTCAACTTTTGAGTCTTACCCTCCCACCAACACTAAGGCAATAGGAGGTTACAAAAGCCGTGGAAATCTGATTTAACTTCCTTCAGCCTGTGGTTTGGAAGAGAAAAGCCCTGGGGAGGTTTCTCTTATCCATGAGGATGTGAAATTTCATTTGTGGCTGACAGCACTCTTAATCCTGCCTTTTTATTGATGAAGAAGCTCTGGGTACCTCAACTGTTTCTCAGTTTCCCTAGACAGCAATTGACCTTGCTTCAGCTACGCATCAAGTGCACTGGCAATCAAGGTGCTATTGATTTAAAGCATTAGGCCAGCCACTCAGGAATTTAACCTGAAAAAGAAAAATCAATGCCACATTATTATTATTATTATTATTATTATTATTTATAATAAGATATTCTAATGAAAAGGCATAAGAGTCTTGGTAGGTCTGTGCCATTAAGCAATACACTTGCAGGGCCAAGAACATTAAGATAGGCTCTGGTAAGGTAGCCAGCCAGTTACAGATGGAAATTACTCCAGGGTTAAATAATTTTCTTTGATTGCGTGCTGCCATCTGCATCTCTCTTTGCTGACCTTCCCCGAAGCATGCAAACTGCAGTTCTGTGTGGGACTCTGGAGAGGACGTCTTGAGCAATGCATTAGCCCTGTTACTGGAGGAGCTCTGTGTGGGAAGGGGATATTCCCTGTCTTGTCCTGGCCTCATTTCAGATGCTTTCTTCCCTCCCTCCTCCATCGCAGTGGGGATGGAGGGTATCACTCAGAATCTACAAGACTGGTTTGTAAGACTGGTTTAAATGGATGACAGGTAGGCACCAGCCAGATTGCTGCTTAGATCCACGGTAGGATGGAGCAACACCACAAGCTCCCTCATGTCTAGTAAATGAAACCTACCAGGATCCATCCTACCAACTGCAGGCTGAATGGTCCTACATCAAATATTTCTGTGCTTTTTATCTCTCTTGCCTGCCAAAATGAGGAGCTTCTGAGGAGCATGCATGGCACTTACTTACTGCAGCATAGGTATTGTCTGGGAGAGGGCGCAGTGACATTCTGAAATACTTCTGGGTCTCAGGTCATTTAGGCATTTAATCACGTTTTTTCCTGTGGCGTCTGCTTAATTTTCTCATTTTTTTCCTATGAGAAGAACTGAAGGATGGTCTTAATTTCCCATGATTTTGGAGAGTCCCCATGAAAATGAGCTTTAAAGAGGTGATAGTGTCCCTTCCTCATAATCCATAGCCAAGTGTCACCTGGATGACAGTTGAATGCAGAGACAATCTGAAGGGAATGAGATAGCACGGCTCAAAAGCATGAGATAAAACTGCCTTATAATAGCATTTTCCTGAGTGCTGCTCAAACCAGACAGAACCCCTTTGTTGGAATGGTGTGACTTCATGGAGGTCCTATTGACCTTTCCATCCATTTTTCTTTGAGGGTATCTGTCTGATTTGAGCATCTTCTTCCAATTTTTACTACATCTGTGATGTATGTCTTCCAGCTATCTCAGTTTGCTTGGACAAATGGCAGGGCTAGGAATGCTTCTAAGATGGTCTACAGTTTTGGGGGAAGTCTCTTAGACCTAAGTGAGGCTAATGGTTGGTGTCAAATGTTGGGATACTTGCACTTTATTCAGTCAGCGTGTGGGGAACTAAGCGAAGTCTCCTGACAACTTACTCTTCAGTTACTGAGTTTTTCTGAGCTTCTGCCTTTGGTGATGTACTTTTGTTTTATTTCTTTGGGAGGGGAGAGATGAAGAAGCGGAAGGCTTGTGGGCAAGCTGCTGGAGACACAATCACCTCCTAAGAGTGTTCCTTAGCTGTGCTTGTTGCTGTGTCCCATCCTTCCTCTGAAGCCTTCTAAACTATGAATCTGGGTTAGTTTTGCAAGCCCACAGGAGGTTTGCCAGCTTTCCAGCACTCTGCAATTGGACTCAATGCCACAAGCACCTCTCCTAAGGCAGATGTGCAACGCATTGGCCTCCTCACCCACTCGCATCTCCTGAATTTCACTTGTTTGCTCCACAGGTAGCTCCCCCTCACACCAATATATCTGAGTTAACACAGGCTGATGTTACCCTGCCAGGAACAGGAAGAGGGCATGGTCTTCTTTTTATTTAGCACAGGCCTGGCTGCATATGGAAATGAGTTTCCCTTGGAAAGGCAGGGCACCTGCTTTCAGTCTTATCTGCTGCAAAGGGATTGAGGGCTTTAGGGATAATCCTTTGGTGAAACTGAGTCCAAGCTAACCTGCAAATTGACAGCAGGTTCCTCAGGTTTGGAGCTGTGACCTGTGTTGTGATAATTCCATGGGATCCCCTGTAGTGTATTCTCACTTGTATAACTTTCCTGGTGGTTTACCTAGGACAATCACTGAACAATTTGATATCACAAGAACATGGTTTTCCTACATGCTAAACCGAGTGCTGTGAATACAAACACTGCAGCACACTTAGTTAAGCCCTCTTGTATGTTACACAAGTTTCTTGCTTCATTTGTAGTGTAAAAAACAGAAGATCAGTTTTGAGGGATGGCTTAAATATCTCTTGCAAGCCAAATGAGAGACTGCAGGTGTGTGGAGTACAATTAGGCTTTCACTAACCATTGCTCTGCTACAGGATCTCTGCTATAAAAAGGAAATAGAAAACATCAAGTAAAAATAATACATATGTATGTGTGACTATATGTGCAATTCTTGTTTTCCTCTAGGCAGCACACTGAGGATAGGTAATCCTACCTTAAGCATTTGGCCTTAGAGGATCTAATATGAAGCTCTTTAAGCATGGAACATTTCTGTGATTTCTATGGTCAGGCTCAGAAACAAAACCCCAAGCTCATTGTTGCTGTGTCAGATGCATCCATAGTTGAAAAAGCCTTTTCCTTTGACTGCACCTGAGCAGAACTGATATCCTGGTGAGAAAACATTTGGGCTAGAAAAAGGTAATTTCAGTTTTCAGAGCTATCCCTGTGATTTCTCACAGCTTAGTGTAGCCCACATGAAACAGAGCCAGGCTGATGGTCTGGTGAGACAGGGCAGATGTTGCTCCTGTGCAAGAGGAGGCAACCAGCTCTTGGGTCTCAAGCAACTGTGCCTCCATGTCTTCCTGGTAAATCCTTCCATCCTTCCTGGGAAGGAAATGCTGACAAGCCCCATCACAGCCCTTTAATGTCACCATGTGGCAACCTTGGAGGCATCAGAAGTAGGGCACCCAAAGAAATGAATGGGATTTGAGGCACTGTCCAGAGGAGTTTTAATTCCTCTGGGTCAGATCCAGTCTTCTCTTCAGGTGCTGTTTTTTTCAGTTGATTTGAAGAACACTGTCTGCTTCTTTTTTGCTATAGCTCAGTTTTCAAAGAATAGTAAGCACTTGCCAGGGGTGAAGTGTGGCTGTGGAGATTGACAGCTGAACACACGAGCTGCCCTTCCTTCGTAACTGAGGATTTCTGAGAAATGAAAATTGTTCTTTTATCTTAGTGTCTTCTCTTATTACTTCTCTTATTAGAGCATTTAGAGGAAAGGGACATGATTCCCAGAATGACAGTGGCATACCTATGGGTGGAAGGAGGAGGCATCATAGCCCTTCTCTGAAGGGTCCCACAGTTACCAAGGCATCACAAGCAGTCCTCTGTCACTACACACTGTCATCTGCCCCTGTTCACCCCATGGGTCTGGGGTGGGGTTTTTTGCCTCTCAGCATGGGGATATATTTGGAGAGCTAGGGCAGGGTGTGTACATATGTGGGGCTGCATTTCCTCATGAGGTGTTACCACAGATTAGCTGACTTGGGTGCTTTGATGTGTAATTCATTGCCTATATTCTCACCTTGGTGTCTGTTTCCTTTCTTCATCAGGAAAATGGGACCCACTGCCCCAGTGTGACCTGCCTCTAAGGTACAACACAATAAAGACGACCCGTCCCACTCCCTCAGACACCTCCCAGTATGGATGGCTTGGTTGAGCAGAACAGTGTGGTAATGCACAGTAAGATAGCTGAAGCTGGGAAAAGGAATGGTTTAATTAATACAAGGAACTTAGTGACTGAGAGCCGAGATGGTCTGGTTTCTGTGTACCCGGCCCCCCAGTACCAGAGCCACAGAGCAGGGAGCCTTTCCTCTCCCAGCTGCCTGGAGAATGGCAGGAATGACCCTGTCCAGCAGCTCCTGGACCCCAACATGCTGCAGCAGACGGTGGAGTCTCACTACCGGCCCAACATCATCCTCTACTCAGAGAATGTTCTGCGCTCGTGGGGCGAGAGCATTGGCTCAGAGTGCTGTGAAACCACCTTCATTGAGGACCGATCCCCTGCCAAAGACAGCCTGGAGTACCCAGACAGCAAGTTTATTGATCTCTCAGCAGATGACATTAAGATTCACACCCTCTCCTACGATGTGGAGGAAGAGGAAGATTTCCAGGAGCTTGAGGTCAGACGTCATGTGGGATATGTGGGGAAGGCTGGGGCACGAGGGCGTATTTGGGGTTAAGTGTTCAGTCTCCAAGAGCTGGTCTGCATGGGATCACCTTCTTTGGAAGCTGTTATGCATGGGATCAGCAGCTTTGGAAGCTGCTCTGCATGGCATCATCTGTGTTACTCTCTCCCCTCGCCAGGACAGTGAGCAGTCACTTATCTTTATTTGATGGGTAAATCCTGGCTCTGTAGATATTAATGGTGAAATTTCCACTGGTCCTAATGGGCATTAGCATTTCCCTCTTGCCTCTGAGTGGGCAGGTCAGAAACTGAAGATGACTCATGTTCTTAAATGCTGTGTAAGATGGGGGTCAGGAGCATCTGTCACACATCCATGGAGCTTCTCTTATTCAGCAGGCCAACATCATTTCTTATTTTTTCCTGACTTGAGTAGGGCGTAAAGCAGATTGTTTTGCATACTGGATCAAAGCATAAAATGTTTCTGTCTCTGAATGAACACAAACCCAAAAGTCTTTGGGCTTCATGCTGCAATGAATCCAGTGTCTCTGAAATAAAAGATTTTTATCTGATGGAGTGGAACACTTCATTAGATCCCATGTGCAATGTTTTCTTTTAGGTTCCTGTGCTTCATTGATTGCTCACAGTAAAGTAAGATACATTTTGTTCTCCAAATGGTGCATACTCTGGAAATCAACATTCTGCTTTCTTAAATGAAGCAAGTTTTTTAACATTTAAAAATATTTTTGGTTTTGGATGAAACCAGCTGCCCAAGTGCAGCACAGATTTGTGTTTGCTAGTGTGTGTGGGGTGGAGGGAGTGTATAATGCTGCTGGTCTGAAAACTTTCTCCAGCACTGGACACAGAATCCTAGCCTAGCAAAGACTGTTTGGCTGTCTAGAGCAAAGGCATAGCTTCAACTTGAGTGTCCAAAGTGAGATCAAGAGGTGATTTTTTTGTGTTTCTCTACTGCAGGAGTTTTCTCCACTGAGACCTACCACGTCCTGCAACTTCTGTTTTCAACTCCTGTAATAACAGTGTTCCACCATGTGATCAGCACAGGGGCAACCCAACAAGAGCCCAACTTCTCTTTTATTCACTTTTCTCTTGCTATTGATAAGATAGGAGAGAGAGGTGTTTTTCCAAGTGTGTGCTAGTAATGCTGTATTCAATGCCTCCACAGTGAGACAAAAAGTTTCTCTCTGAGGCACGTGAGGGTGTTAGCTCAAATCACACCTTTCTACAGCATGTCAAAATTGGCTGTGGGAAGTCTCATTTTCTTAATCAAAACAAAATCCCTAAGTGCTGCCTTTTTGCCCTAGTTTCTCTCATTCAGTAGTGATGCAAGTGACTGCAGCAGGCAGGTAATTGCCTAATGCTGTTATTGACACAACTGCCGTGACATACAGGCAGAAAAAAAGTGTCCCTCTTGTCAGTCCAAATCCAGCCAGATTGTCTTTAGACAGCCATTGGAGGAAAGGCTTAAAAAGGCCAGGAAAATATTCAGGAAAAGAAGAAAATGTTTTGTATCTAAAACATTTTGCCTATTCTTGGTGGGATTTTTAAGGTTCCTTTACAATGTTGGGCCCTTGATCAGGGTGTCTCTTCAAAGTGGTACGGCAGAAGCTTGATCAACTTTTCATAGAGAACACGTTTCGAAAAAACCACCTGTAAAACTTAAGATCTGGTTAGAGTGACTTAAACCTTCCCCCTCCCCAGATCTCCAGGGGAGAAATGAAACAATCTGGGCAAACTTTGGTATCAAGCTGGGACAGTATGTGCATCATTTTTCCTGGCTTATCCTTCTTTCTCTCCTGTTTCACTGGACTGTAGCCTGCTGAGGTCAAATTCAGCCCTTATATGGGAACTCAGCACCTGAACCACCAATTCCCAGCCTCACTGAAACCTGCTGGGTGCTACTGTGCTAAGAAACAGAGAGGTGTATGGACAGCCATCCTTACCTACCTTGGAGAAGGATGACATTTACAAAGTGCACCCCCATGCATCTTGGTCTGTTCTGTGTTGGGTTTTCTTCTTAACCAAGAGAATGGAGAAGGGGAGGAGAAAATGAGGGGCAAGGTCCAGGAAAAGACCTGCGTGACTAGAAACACATGCATTGCTGGAATTGTTAGAAGCCTCTGCTTCCAGGCCATTATCAATTTGTATTGCTGTTTTACTTGATCAGCCTTTTGCAGTGCTGTGGTTTTCACACTCCTCCATGAAGCAGACCCAAATGACCAGCCTGCTGAGTAGCTGAACTTAGCACAACAGTTCTCAGCGTGAGAAGTAACTGGCAGCATCCCCAAAGATCCAGATTCTGTGGATACATCTAGGAATGCAGAAAAATGGGGAGGAGAGATGCATTTGACAGCATGAAACCAGCAAAAAAGGTGACTGCTGTGTTGTGCTATTCTGCTTCCCATGTATGCTGTGTCCAGATGCATGAGGGCCTCCTGGGCCTGTGTGATACTGAGGTTTGCTAAAAACATAGATTCACATGATAAGTCTCCAGGAATGTAAGAAAAGGATTTGAGGACAGCAATCACTGAGTAATGAACCATGCCAGATTGTTAACTACATAAAAATTTGCCTATCTGTCCAAGTGAGAAAAGCAGCACCTCAGTCACGCAGCACAAGTCTATCCCACGAGAAATCTTTTTTCCCCCCATTAATTACTGACAAGAAGCAAATTATTTTTTTTTAAACTTTCTATTAGGCCTGAAGTGGGGTAGAAAAGGAGCTGAAGTTTAAAGGAGAATAGTGAGAGAGGATGATACAGCAGAGATGCAAGGTTCTCCTTCCCCTCTGTGAGAGCCTTGAAGGATTTGATTCTGCCATTGAGGATGCATGGCACGTTACTGAGGATATCACCTCATTGACTGTTATGCCACAGTTCATAGAGGAATGGGACATAGTAGAAGAGCAGATAAGGGCTCAGTTCTTGTAAGGCTTTTTTGTCATAACATACCTGCTTTGGCACTTCTTTCCAGGAAAAAAAACTCTAAAAGTATTCAATGTTTTTGCAAACATTAGCAAAGAGGTGATTGTGCACAAGAGCTGTTGTCTCTTGAAAACTGGAGGCTACCACCTGCTCTCCATATGTCAGCACAAGGCAAGTGTGTTCCTAACTGAGGCATCTCAGTAAAAATCCTCCTAAGAGACAGAACAAGCCTGCGATTGTGAGTTACTTCTTTTCTGGCCTTTCCTGTTTCTCTTTTGCATCGCCTGTGTTGTTGCAAAGCACCTGTCTGGGTATTTTTCAGGACTGGGTATTTAGTTTCTTAAAAATGCAGAAACACCTAACTCACCCCTTTGTAGTCCATGGATCCATTGACTCCTGCAGGTAGTTCAGGAGTCCATGGATACATGCAGAGAACAGCTTTAATGGACCCTACAGGTAAGTGTGTTTCTGTCAGGGTTTCATTTTTGAAGAAAGTTGGGCTCTTGGTAATCAGAAAGGCTGTTGGTTTCCTGCAGAAAATTTCATCACAGAGAAAGTATCTGAAAAACACCAGTTGTTTCAACTGATAGTGATTTGGTTTCAGTTTGAAGAGCTGACCCAGATGGGCTCAAGACCCTTCAGGATGGGTCCATCCATCTCATCAGTGTCTCTGACAAATTGCCTAAGCAGAGGCACCTTCTTCCCTCTCCAAGCCTGGTGACTCTGAAGAATCAGGGAGATCTTGCAGAGGTCGTGTGCATCATTACAACAACATGGCCAAGTTTAACTTACTCTTTTGGGGGTTGGGTTTGGTTTTTTTTTTTTCTTGGTATTTTGTTTTTGGGGTCTTTTGTTGGTTTTTTTTTGTTGTTGTTGGTTGGTTGGTTTGGGTTTTTTTTTTCCTAGCAGTGTTTCTCAGGGCCTGATACTCAAACTGCCTGTGAAAATCATAATTGTCTGGAGGGAAAACCATTTCTGAAACAGTTCTCATTAGCATATACATCCCCACTTCATTCCAGCAATCAATCACCAGGCATGAAAGCAGAAGGCTGCACACTCTGTCAAAACTTTAAACTTTGCTTTTTGTTGCTCATCCCTGAAATAAAATGATTCCCTGTTTAGGTATATCTGGAATGCTTATAAATATCTTATGTGTTCTTTATGCCACAACTAATGGATAGATAACTTGTCAAATGTTGCAGAAGTGAAATATTATGAACTGGTAGCTGAAGTGTCCTCCTGTTGGACTTCATGTGTAAATCCAGTGTCATCTTTTACCCAGAAACATAATTTTTCATATTACACTACTACTAGTTTTCCTCCTAACCCCTAGATAAATGGCTTATTTAGAGAAGCCTAAGCTACTGATGGCAGCAAATTGCATTATTCATATGTGTCGCATAGAAGAATACATCTGAGCTCTCTCTTAAAACCCTTTTACTTTTTTTCCCAGCGATGGCTGAAACAGTCTCTGAAAGGAAATAAATAGAATGCTCTGAAGATTGAAGGAAGAAAAGAAATGTAGTGCTTTTCAAGCTAAATGTTCTCTCTCTCTCTTCTTTTTTTTTTTTTTTGGTTTGAAACTCAACCCTTTAACATGAGCTTCGCAGAGTAGAGACAGGACTCTTAAGTGATGTCCTGGGCCATATAATCCCTTTTCTCAGCATTCCCAAACACCTACTACCTCTATCTCTTCTGCAATGTGAAGAGAAGTCCCTGGAGGGGATTTATTCCATGCAGCCCCATGACATGCACAATTTCTCTCCGTGTGGCCAGCTTGTACAGGCTTAGAGGGTCCTGCATTGTGCTTAAAAAAAATCTGAGCTCCTGTGTCCTGAGCCTCCTCTGGGAGAAGGTAACCAGAAATCACATTTGGATACCCCCCCAGGGAGCTGAGCATTATAGGCTTACCCTTCTGGAGAGCTCTGCAGCTTGGGTGAAGAGTCAGCCTACTGCAGACATGGGAGGCAGCTGCATGGATGACATCTGAGGCAGGCCTTGAATGCTTTAGGTACTTTCTTTTGTGGCCATTTTCCCACAGGGTCTTGCACCTCATTTTCACTAATGAATTCCATGGTCATCACAGCTTTCTTATGAGGTGAGAAAACAGTGTTTTCTCCATTCTGCACCTTGGGGAGCTGAAGAAAATGGTGCAATAAATGTCTTGCCTCACTTAAGAATGAGTTGAGGATCTGGGAATGTCATTTTGGTCTCTTTTGTCATGTGGTACATCCTCAGAGGAACACAGGAACATGGGAAAGATTAAATCATTTGGGGTCTTATTTCTGGAAACACTTAGATCCATCCAGGTTTGTGGACCGTGTTAATTTCTTCTGGGGACTCCATTGGCATGCCAGAGGAGAATTCTGCAAGGACTGCACAAAGCTCACTGGCAAAATGGTGGCAGAGGTATTTCCATGTAGATAAGTGGGAACCAATACATTTATATGTATATAAAAATCTAATCCATGTGAACTCAATGCTGAGCTACATCTCAGGAAAGAGACAGGGGAGAAATCATTGTCAGTGCTGTGGAGTCCCTTATAACAGTGTACAGGGCAAGCCAATAAGTCAAGAAAATGCTGGGTGTCTTGAAGAACACTTTTGAGAACAAGACAGAATGCTGGCAGCATTTTTTTGCATTAAGGTTCAGTGCAGACCACTTTCTTAAATAGGGTGGGCAATTGTGGTCCACATTTCTTAAGGGCATAGTAGAGATGGAAAAGAGCAAAGAAAATTATTAAGATGAAGGATCAGTCTCCTTACAAGGAGCAGTGAAAAAGGTTGGGACTCTTAGTTTTGCAGAGAAGGCCAAGGGCTCTGTCAGCTAGTTGCACAAGATCATGAAGGGGAAGGATGAGATGGATGCAGTTTGCCAAACCTCAATATTAGGTTTAGTATAGGTTTTAGAGTAGTAGGTATTAGTATAATGCTTTTTAGTATTAAAAGCAAGGGACACTTGAGGGAGCCAGTAAGAGATTGGCATGAAACTGGTAACAGAAAATTGTTCTTCACAAACACTGTAGTCAACTGTTGGTGACTTGCTGCCACAACAGGTTATGACGGATTGGCAAGTTATAAAGGAACTGGATAAATTCATGAATGAGGTATCCATAAATAAAAATTAACAGGACTTGCCAAAGCTTTTCTTTCTAATATAGATTACACAACAGTAGTGGGTGCTGGGGGAACACAAGAGATGGACTGCAGAATGTCCAGTTGTATCTCACATCCTGCTGCTGCTGTCAAAGACAAAGCATAGGGCTTAGTGGACCACTGATCTGACCCCACAAGACATGCTTTATGTCCCTGGACTCCTCTGCAGGCACATTATTAGCAACAGGTTACAAGAGTGATTACACTTTATTTGTGTTTGATTTATTTTTCTTCCTAAATGGAGAATCCACTGGAGTCTGGAGATACTGAGCCCTGCCAAGGGATATTAACCTTTATTAGGTGAAGGGAGCATGGCTGGGAAGTCACCTTCATCAGTCTCCAAGTGTCCTGCTATGAATCTTGTTAATCACAACCAGGGCCCAGAGCGATTCCTTGTCTAATCTTCTCTTCCCTGACTTGTCAGACTGACACTACACAGTCAGGTCCCTGGGCTCCAGACTGTAAGTGGAATGAGCTTTGGATGAGCTGCATGCTGTCATTTGCAGAAACTGAGGATGAGGCACACTTCTTTGAGGACTGGACTGCAAAGGAAGCTGTGTCAGCTCTAAAGCAAAAAGAGGACAAACATAAAGGGTCACCCCTCTTGTTTGCAGTATATGCTGCTACTCTTCCTGCTGACATGACTCAGGGAAGAGGGGTGTCTCCCTTATCTTCCTCAACAAGCAGTGTTGAGATCCTCTGCTCTGCAGGGACCATCAATTCTTCTTCTCCTGGCTGGAACCTCAGTGTCTGCAGGCTGGGCAGGTCCTCGTGCTGAGTGGGAGCCCTATCACTAACACACAGATTAGGGGTATTTACTGTATGACTGTGATTAATGCTCTCTACCAGGGAAAGAGTATGATTTAGGAGGCTGTGGGAACTGTGTCTGTTTATTCAGATGCTCTATGGATCTGTGTATTGCTGCCTGCAGTTATCTACTTCCAGTGGCAATGCATGGAATGCAAATTACTGGTACAGGCAGACTGACTGTATGGGACATGGTCAAAATCCAGGGGCACAGGAGGAAAAATCGACAGCTTCATTCACATTTTTTTGCTCCTGATACATTTTAGGTTTGCAAGGTTATATGTGAAAAGCTTTCCAAGCAAGGAGAGACCTCTGTGAACCCATTCTAGAAGGCTGGCTGCATGACTGACAAGGCAAGTTAGGCTGGAAGTTGGGGAAACAAGACAAGCTTGGACCAGGTCAGTGTTAGTGGATTATGGACCATATAAATATCTTTAAAATTGAAGTGGAGCAACTGCAAAACTCAAAATGGTAGAAAGAAGTAGGCAAACAAATAAATAAATACCTGCTTAAATAAATTACCTGCTGTAGGTGACCCTGTTTGGGCAGGGGGGGTTGGACTAGATGATCTTTTGAGGTCCCTTCCAACCCCTAACTTTTTCTGATTCTATGAAGTAATACATCACTAGGACAAAGAATGTATGATGGCAACAAATTTTAGATACATCACCTTTTAAGTAAGCATCAGCCAGATGCTGCTCAGTGACTGTGTGGAGGTAGAGCAGTGGTGGGAGAGCTACAATCCAGGATGCTGCCTTCACCACCTGCTGCATTGGGGTGAACTCAGACTGATAGCAGAAGAGCAAAGGAATGCAGTGTGCTGGTCAGAATAGGGCATCAGCTTTAACTACATTACTGAAACAGGCATCATATGGAGGGAAACAGAACACATATTATCTTATAGCTGCATCACGTGTTGGCCTTTGTCAAAAACAGACCACCCAACCATCTGGATTTGAAGCAGATCCCACAGGGCCATACGAGAAATTAGTTTTGTATGCAGTGTGTGCATGTTGCTTAATTGGTTGCTTTGAAGAAAAAAAAAAGAGTTAATAGCAAACTGGCTGTTTCCTGAATATCCATCAAATGCTGCTAGCAGCTGTGGTTCACAGCAGACGTTGTTTTCTGACCTCTCCAGCGTGCCTTGTGTTTCAGGATTGTGAGGGACCATGCGACTATCAAGTCCAGCCACCCGTATGCTGCAGGAAGCCCACAGCAGGCTGTGTGCAGACCCTCTGTTCAGTGATAAGTGTAGTTGGCTTCTCTGCTTTCTTCCCGTGTAGATGACTTTCTGCAGCATGTTGCCTGTGCCTGCCTTCTGATTCATTATTTCTCCAGCTTAGTTGGGAAATGGTGGTACCAGAACTGGACCCAGTAAGTACACGTCTGTAGCACAGTACCTTTCCTTCTCTCTTCATGGTTCACGTTTGTTCTTCTTGTTCCTCCTCACAGAGGAGGTACGTTTTCAGCTTGCTCTTGACTGAGAACTCTGTTCTAGTGGTTTCCTCATGGTATCTGCCTCGTGAAACACAACAGTCCAAAGTGCACACCATTCAGTTCTGTGTACAGAGGTGTTTAAGTGATTCGGTATCCCTTCTTAAGTATCTTCTACTCTCTCCCCTCCCTGCTGCACTGCTGTGGTGGGGAAGCATTACTATCAGCTGAAGCAGCTAGTTGAACTTCACATACTAAAATTCATCCATGTTTGAGCATCACCCTGTCAGTCTCCACATTTGTGGTTATGTTCAAGGCTGACTTCTTGCACCAGTCGTTTGGGAAATGTCAGAGGCAGTCCCCTTGAATACAGAGGTCAGGGTTTCCTGTCAAATTGTCCAGCACTTCAATTCCAGCTGCTGTAAAATCCCACACATTCTGTGTCTGAGAAGTAGACATATTTCTGCAGAATTCCAGTTTGTGTCCTGCACATATCACTTCTTCCTAATGCATTTTCAGGCTGCAGAGATGTGCACAATTAAAAAACAAATCTAAATAAGAAAAGAGCCAAAGAGCTTGTGTAAGGAGATCCCAACTGGGTCACCAGGTGAAAGCCTTCCCTCTGGTGGTGTCACCTAGCCCTCTGGGGAAACAGGCCATTGTCTTCATGTCCTTTTCCCATATTACCAGGGAAAAAGAGGAGGGGAAGGGAAGGATCCATTGTAATCAGGAAATCTCCACTGTGTGCCAACAGTTTCAGAGATGGGTCATTTCTGCTACCGGGCCATTTGCACAGGTATCTATTCTCACAGCAGCACTTCTAATGTGCTGTGGAGAACACAGCTCACTTGGCAAGGGGAAGGACTGTGGCTCTTGCTGAGATTACATCTTTTACGTTAGAGCACAAAGATGTGTCTCCAACACAGAGCTTGACTTGCAGTGGAAAGATGCTGCCTTCTGCAAATATTCTCAGTGTGCTGTGGTTAGATGCGGTTGTGCAGTTTCAGTGGAAACCACTGGAACCAGGTGTCATGTCTGAAAAGGACTAAATCCCTCAACATTATGATGAGACTGTCAGTTGCTGCTTCTGCTGCTGCTGCTCCTTGACAGCCTGTCATCCTCCTGTATCTTGTCCCTTAGGTGGTGCACCTGCATCAGGATGTATTTTGCCTTGTTTCATCCTAGGATTTTTCTAGCATCATGAAGAAAGTGAGCATGCCACCTGACTGACAAGATAGAAGAGCTCTTCTCAAGAGGAAAACTTGATTCTGTCTTTACCATACCAGCTAAAGGCTGGAGTAACTGAGAGTTGTTAGGAGAGTAACTATTAGGGAACTTTGCTCTGCTGATGAACAGGATATTTTAATCAAGAAAAGGATGCTCTTTGCCATATTTTTTTGTGGTTTTTGTGGTAGTTTGTTTGCTTGTTTGTTTGATGGTTGTACCAGTTCTCTTTTGCATGCTTATTATTTTGTTGGAGGGTGCAGTGGTGGTACACTTGTAGAAAAAAAAACAACTGATAGTTTGATCAGATTGCTTAAACCCTTCTAGCTTAATATTAAGTAAAAAAAAGCACCTAAACCTTGAAAATGAATTGATTGTGCTATTCCCAAGCTTCTGCAAGAGTTAGAAGCTTTCAGTCAGATTAGTGAAGTTATGACAAAATTGTGAAGAGTTCCATGTAAATCTATAAAGAAGCTGTTAAGCATGAAAGGAGCAGTGATGTGGAGAAGAATATTAGTGATCATCAAGGATTAGTCTGCTAACCCAAAATGACTGTAATTGGTGAAGCTTCTAAACTCCCCTAAAGCCCAGCTCCTCCAGTGTCAGGGTGCAGCTCTCCTAGAACCTGGAACAAGTGAAGGCAGACAGCTAGCCAAATTGTCAGAAGCTTCCCCACGTCAGAAAGGTTTCTGGCTGGGGAAGATCTCTTGGTAAGCTCAGGACTGGGTATTATGTTGTAGGAGAGAGAACATGACAGAGGAAGGCTAGCTTGAAGAAATCAGTGTTTAGATGGAAGAGGCAAGAGGTATCTTTTGTTTTTTTATTTCTTCCTGTGACTTATAACTTTTTTTTCCTTTTGGTTAATATCTGGACTACAGATACGTAGTTGAGGCTTTCTGATCAGAATTACTCTGTCACTCTAAGTGATTGATAGTCAGGACATCAATGGCATTCACAGTGTAACTCTACTATTGAATTAGTATGAGCCTATAGTGGCTTAGTCTTCCCCAACAAGGGGTTTTATGTTAGCATAATGAAGAAAACTTTCACAATTATCCTCTTGCAATCTACCAGCCACGATTCTGGTCATCATGGGAGCTCTCTGAGATGGCATGATGCCACTACCCTGAGAATGGTTGTTCCCTTTGGAAAGCAGCATAACCGATGATTTTCTGGTTCAGTACTTGATCAAAACTATCTAGAGAATTTTTGCCCCGTTTCATCTTCAGCTGCAAGAAAAGGCAATCTGAAATATGATAGAGGTGCTCTTCACAGGTACAGTGCCAGCACATTACTCAACCAAGAACTGGGAAATCAAAAGTGTTTTCATACAGTACCTGTCATAAACTTTAGGGAAGAACACTGCTTCAAGAGACCATTTCAGCAATGCTGTGTATTTCCTACATCTTCCTCTCCTCTTTTACTTCTGAAAGGAAAGATGATTGGTATTAAAAATTACTTACATGGTCTCTTCTGAAAATTAAAGCAAAATGGAAGTCACCAAGGTCAAACACTAGTATCAGCAGAAGTGAGATTTTCATAAAGTAATAGACTGGTTTGGGTTGGAAGGAACCTTAAAGATCCTCTAGTTCCAACCCCCCTGCATGGGCAAGGACATCTCCCACTAGACCAGCTAGCTCAAAGCCCAATCCAGCCTGGCCTTTGATACTTCCAGTGATTAGGCATCCAAAGCTTCCCTGGGCAACCTGTGCCCGTGTCTCATCATCCCCATACTAAAGAATTTATTCCTAATATCTAATTCCTATCACTACATGCCCTTTCTTGTGTCTAGGGTTTTTTGGGTTTGTTATGTCTTTTATTATTATTTTAATTTTTAAAGAACATTTAATGAGTTTGTGCCAAATGGAGCTTCGTCATTTCTGCTAAGACTGTCAAGACTCCTGACACAGGCTGGGGTGCTCTACATGATGGAGATGGCGTGCCCCGTATCAGTGCATGGAACCTGTCTGGTGCCCCTGCCTGTCCCTCCCAAGCCCCTGTGGTGTGTGGCAGGTGTTTGGCAGCACCGTCTGTCAAAGCACTCTCTCCATGCTAGCAAGTGGTGGGTCATGTCACCTGATGGGTTCCTCAAATGAGTCAGTTTGGGAGGAATCCCTTTGCAAATATCATGAGGCTGCCATGACCAGGGAGTCATGGTGTCTTCTCAGTCACGGCTCACAAGAGGTATGTTTAGAAACTACCTTCTTGCACATAGGTTCAGTTTCCTTTCTTGATCACTTTGCAGCATGTTCAGGAGTTTCTCATGTAGAGCTCACCTCTAGAGCAGTGTAATTTTAAAAGTTGTTTTGGCCCAAAGGCAAAAATCTCATGAACAGGCTGCTAACTATCTGAGGGACACAAAATCCATGTGTCCCTGAACCACAAAATCCCAGAAAGGGAAGTTTCTAAATGTGACACTGATATCTTTGAGTGAGATTTTGCACAATATTTTTCCTACAATCAACAAAGAACACACAACTATGAAAGATTTTTTTTTAGAAGATTTTCGGATACCTTTTCTCAGCCTGGAGATGCTCCCAGAGTGAGTTTGCAAGCTTTGCAAGACACTTCTTGCACTAAAGATTTAACTCTAAAGCCTGGAATCACCACAGGCTCAGTGCCTGTTAATATATGTTGATTCCCTTCAGGCGAGGAGAAAGCCACCAGAGAGCAGGGTCTCTTCCACTCCTGCTCTGCTGGAGAGTTTTTTTTTTACTTGCTCAGCAGCAGGGCAGTCAGGTCCCCTGTGGACCAGTCCTAGTAATTATCATGAAAGAAACTTTTGCTAGGTCAGGGTTACTGCAGCTTGACCGTGGGGCATCTATGAACCATGCCTGGGCAGGTTCTTCTGTCTTCACACTGTAAATCTGGCATCATCCCATCACTGCTGGAGCAAGTTGGGCTTTTCTTCTCTTTCAGTTTTTGTTACTTTGGCTCCTTATGCTTAGGTTGCACCATATTTGCACCATGATCACACCTTGTCCCCAATGGGTAATGTCTGTCTGACATTCTCTTGGACACCTGAGCAGTGGCCTTCCAGAAGACTATTTGAGCTGGGAGATGCAGAGCAGCTCCTTCTGCATTAGATATGTGACAATATCTTTCTGAAGTGCCAATTACTCACCCCAGCTCACCCTGTTTTGTCTAGGAAGAGTGTCTCTCGTTCATTCATGCAAAATGAAAATGTAAAATGGGCCTTTTTAAGCTCCCTATGGACCTCATGATTTCTCATTTCTTGCTTACAAGTTCATGCAGTAGTGATGGAGGCTGTGACACAGTTGGTGAATGGAGATTCTCCTGGTGTTCATGTGGACAACACCTGTTGGCCAGTGCTGGGTGTGCAGTAGGAGACAGAAAGAGTTGACCTTGTGATGCTGGGTGGGGTGGCTTCCCCAAGTGTTGGTGCTAGCAGAGCAGCTGCACTACCAACCTGTAACTTGCAGCAATAGCCCTGCCTCTGAGCTATGCTCCTACTTCTCTCCTGTTTGATTTTGATTCAGATGTAAGCGTTTGGGTCTCTCAACTGATAAACAGGGAGTTAGTGTCCTAGTGATCCTTTCAGCAGGACAGGGAGGAAGATGTGCTGCAGCCAGCAATCACAATCCTGAAGTCCTTCTGAAGGATGCCACCGGCTGGTGTGGGTACTGCAGGAAGGCAGACTGACTCCTGTGGCCCTGTCACTGTGGGGACACAGCTGAGCAGAATGGGTACACAGGCCCTGATGAACAGGAGACAAGCGTCCCCAGAGCTGGCCCTACTTAGAGACCCCTTTGTGCTAGAGACTCTGGGATGAGTCACCAGAAGCCTTGTATCATAGAACCATAGAATCGTTTTCAAGACCTATAAGATCATCAAGTCCAACCAGGAGTGCTGGGAGGACTAACTTGGTATTCAGGAATTTCCCTGGTGTGACTGGAGGGAATTTTACATGGCCCAAGGCAAAGGAGAAATAATTATATCATTAACCAGCACTTCTGCATTTCTCTCTTCCTTGCTATTTCAGAGCGATTATTCAAGTGACACTGAAAGCGAAGATAATTTTCTGATGATGCCACCAAGAGATCACCTTGGCCTCACTGTGTTCTCCATGCTCTGCTGCTTCTGGCCATTGGGAATTGCTGCCTTTTACCTGTCTCATGAGGTATGTTAAAACATCTCCTGCTAATTCAGAGCAGAGTAGCCATCACCCCACACCTGAAAGAAAAGTTCATAAAAACCCAAATTTGGGCAAGACATTCTCCAGGGTGGTGGGCAGTGGTTAAACATGATAGTGTATCCCCCACTTTGATATGTTTCTGTGATAGTGGTTGTTGTCTTGTGAGATACTTTTCTGAGGGAGGAGTCTACAAAATATTTTAGGTTGTAGTCAGCAGTGGCCAGATTCTATGTCAGGCTGTACAAAGTCTAGCTAGGCATTTTCCATAGATGTGACTTCTGTGTGGAAAACACCCTTGATATCTCAAACACTTGGATTTTCCACTGGGAAAATGCATCTGTTGATTCCCAAGCTGATAATCTGGAAAAGCAAATTGGGTAATGTCCTTCCAGGAGGAGAAAAATTATTTCTGTTCTGCAGGAGTGAATTATGTTTTCAGGAACAATTTACTTCCCCCCTAAAATATTGCTCAGCCTGTTTCTCTTGTCCAATTTTAATAGCAAAATAGTTCCTACCAGAGAAGTGACAGTGTTTTGGTTTGTTTCATTCATGAGAGAGGCTTACTGGTTTCCAGCCAGTGCCTAACAGTCACCTCGTGCCCTATCATTTGTTTCAACAAGTATGTCTTCATAAGTGCCTGCAGAGTAAGTGCTGAGTTTCCCAGCATGGTAGATAACGTAATGTGACAGAAAAGGAGTCACACTGGAAGTCTTATTAGTAACTGCAAGGAAACTTTCACTTAGATTTACTGATGGTAGCAATGCCTGTTGCAAATTATTCAACAGCACCAAAATCATTCACTTTCTCACCTGTCTTTCTAGTGTGCCTGCTGTGAGCATTTACCAACACTGGGGATTTTTCAGGACTGAGCCAGCACTTCAGATCTGAAGACTCCTAGTCTTCAGTAACAAAGGAAGAGAGGGCCTGTCATTGAACTTTGAAGGCTCTGAGACAATTCAGTCTTATCCAGTAGAAAATAACAAGTTTCCTTATTTGAGTGCTATTGATTTCCAAAGTTTGGGTCAAGGGAATTATCTGATGACGATGGCTGTAAAAAGTAAAGCAATCAGGTGAGATCTTCACACTTTTGTATCCTGCCATTTGGTCCTTCAAGCAGAGCTATTTGCCTGCAATTTCAGTGGCCCCATCTCTTCACACACATGGACTAGGGAGGATTTTTCACCAGTGCTGCGACCAAGGAGTGTTTGAGAGGTTGTCACCATTAGCACTGTGTTTGTTCTGTGCTGGCTAAAACTGTGCATTCATTAGTTTCCCACGGCAGCATTCCCTCAGGAGACCTGGGGATTGGTAGCTAGTTTTATCTAAGCAATGAAGACACAGCACAGTCCAATAAATGCAAAACAAACTATATAGTTAAGTACTAAAAAGCAGTAAGGCTAAGAAGCTAAATGTGCTGAAAGCCAGTGTATCAAAGACAAGGCATCCAAAATAGCTATGAACTGATCCCAGGAGCCAGCATGGATCCATGAGATCCTACTACCTCAGCTGGAGCATAAGGAAAGATGGAAAAAGTAACATGAAAGCAGAAAAAAGATAATTGTGCTGAAGGATTTAAGCCCTGGAAAATGGAAACTTACATGTTGGTTTGGTTTAGCATAATACTGGGGAAATGCTTAATGTGGCTGCCTATAACTAGGAGGCAGTTATAACTAGGAGCTGTCAGTAAGAAAGGTCAGGCAAGTACTTTGCTATTATTTAGTTGAGGGGTGATAAATTAATTAATCTTTTTTAATTAAACCCTTGGATTCACCAAGACAAGCTGTAACTAAATCCATGCAGGAGAAAGGACTGTGTTTCAGAGAAGTTTGACTTCTGCTTTTTGCTTTTGTGTTTGAAGCAGAAATTTTTTCTTACCTCCTCACTAAAAATGGTAATAATAACAATAATAAAATGCCACTCCAGCATACTCTTTTCCTCCTGTGTCTTAGCTCTCCCCAACTGCTGAACCAACTCAGAACTGCTTTTCCCAAGTCTTTTGCAGAGAGTTGGTCAAGTCTGTGCTCATCCCAGTCCAGCGTGGGCATATCAGTCTGTCTGCTTTCTGGGCACCTTCTCTGCCTGCCTTGTACTCCAGCACATTCCACATGGCCCTGAGAAACCACCAGCTTTCACTGAAACTGGCAATTCTGCAAAACCCCACACTCAAAAATTTGGCATTTTCCAGTGGAAAAATTAAGCTCAAATTAAGGCCAAAACCTTCATTAGTTGAGAATTGGCTAAAATAGTTAGTATAAATCACCAAAATCCTGCACCTAGCTGTGCTAATTAAGACAGTGGTATTGACTCATGCTTTGGAGCATAAACCATTCAAAATGATGTTCTATATGTGAAGCAGTAAAACATTATGTACTATGAGCATGTGATTTTTATTTATCTGTGTCTTTTAACTTGAACTCCTAAATAGCATTTGAGATCTGCTATTAATACTAAAGGGTAGTCTAATAATCTCCATCCTTTATCAAAAGTCAAAACTATAACTAAAGATCAAAAGTTGACACTTGCATTCGCCCCTTTTTTTGTAGTTTCTTGAGCTCTTGAAAATTTCAGTTTTTCAAAAGTCTCCTGTATAGTTCTTATTAAAAAGGCCCTGTCTGAAAAAAATTATGTCTAGGAACTTCAAAGGTTGCAGATGGATTCTTTGTGACAGAATTTAGCATGTGTGATTAATATTTTTTTAAAAACCTTTAAAAACCCTCTAGGTGCAATGCATTTACAGATTAAGGCCTGATTTGCAGAAGGTATATTTGCAGTGCAGTTCTGTCCAAAAGCACAAGTGCTTTCTGTTTAATCCTGCCAGTATAGTTGCAGTGCATGTGTCTGTGTCATGGAGTGAAAGAATTATACAAGGATGGATGTTGCAAAATTTCAGAGGTGATGTTTACAAATAGATTAATTTTTCTTGTGCTCCTTAAAAGCAATGTGCTTTTTTTAAGGGCTGTTTCTGCTCTATGTGGAGCTTACTGTTTTCTCTAAGGCTCTTGCCACTTTGTTGCTGCTGTCTGATTTCTTGGAGTTCATCTGTATGGAATGATGTAGCTGTGCAGGTGGAAACAAAGATGTGCATGAGGTTTAGCTGAGCCAGCAGGGAGGAATGGCAGGTTCAGAAATGCACTCTATGAAAGGAAGAACAATTCCATTCCATTGGCATATCCAATTTTCATGAGTAGGGTGTTGCCTGTTGATCTCCCTGTCCCAGGCAAATCTGGCTACTTTTTGACTACAAACAGAGCACATGAGTTTTTATGCTTTCAATTTTTTTGATCATCTGCTTTCCTAACAGCTTACAGGTGAGTCTAAAGGGCTTAGACAGAGGGTGTTTTAATGCTTTTGCAGAGGAAAATAGAAGTGTTATATGCCTTTCACCATAAAACACTCCTCCACAAACAGTGACTGATCAAAAAACCCTCACTATGTTATATTTCTTTGTAAATCTCCTCCCTCTGGAGTACTTTAGCTTTCTTTTTTTTTCTAGAAATGTCTAGCTTTGTAGATTTCTAGGCAAGTCTGAAGCTTCAGAAGTCAGGAAAAAATTTAAAAATATATCTTTTGTCTTGTCAAATTTACCATTATATCTACAAGGTGATTTATCAGGGCATGTCAGTATGTCTGCTTGGTGGAGGTTGATAATCCTGAAGGGTCCTTTCAGTCTGAACCCACTTTTTCTCTCTGCATTTATTTTTAGGAAAGAGAGCAATACCTTGGCACAAATTTCTTTCCCTTCTTTAAAAAGAAATTAATTATCAGAGACCTAAGTCTGGTGTGAATGAGCTTCACTTTGTACCTTCTCTCTTGTGCGACATGGGTGGTCACGTGGAGTCCTTCACCTCCTAGTAAGTCCCCACCAAAGGTTCTGAAAGATGCCAGCCAGACCATAGCAGAAACAAGGATATAAACAACACTTCTACCCATCTTCCATGTAAAGTTCTTGGATTTCTGTCAGGCTGGCATAGACATATACCTGAAAAATCCAACTGGATGCTTCTTGGTATCTTTAGGTGCTCAAATAGCTTCCAAACCTTCTTTCCTCCCTGGCAGCACATGAAACCTGCCAGGCAGCAGTCTGCAATCCAAGCGCAATGAGAGCAATTGCTTCCCGTCTGCTTCACTTACTCCGTGCCATAATTACCTTCCTTGCACAGTGATTGAGGCGTGCACAGCTCTGTAATTATTTCCCCAGCCCATGGATTGCTTGAGTAGGCACAGCTCCAAATACCATCGCCTGGATTGTCTTTAAAGAAAAGTCAGGACTGCGCGCCGCGTGAAAGGACTTTCTCTGGTTGTCATGCAGACCCAAGGCATACCTGAACAGGCAAAGGAGTAGCTTGTCATTCTTCACTGTAACTTCTGAACTCTTTTATTACTTGCTATCCAGTTTTCAGAGGTAGAGGCTTTGAAGAAACTGTATGTGGACATGTTTCAGTGGTCACTGTGGAGAAGAGAGAGATCATAGGATCATAGAAAGTTAGGGGTTGGAAGGGACCTCAAAAGATCATCTAGTTCAACCCCCCTGCCAGAGCAGGGTCCCCTATAGCAGGTCACACAGGAAGGCATCCATGTGGGTTTTGGATGTTCTCCAGGGAAGTAGACTCCACAGCCTCCCTGGGCAGCCTGCTCCAGTGCTCTGTCACCCTCACAGTGAAAAAATTCTTCCTAATATTTATATGGAACTGCCTATGCTCCAGTTTATAACCATTGCCCCTTGTCCTGTTGTTGGTCACCCCTGAGAAAAGTTTGATTCTGCCCTCCTGGCACTCACCCCTTACATATTTATAAACATTAATGAGGTCACCCCTCATTCTCCTCTCCTCCAAACTGAAGAGCCCCAACTCCCTCAGTCTTTCCTCACAAGGAAGATGTTCCACTCCCTTCATCATCTTGGTCACTCTATGCTGGGCTCACTTAAGCGTTTCCCTGTCTTTATGGAACTGAGGGGCCCAGAACTGGATACAATATTCCAGATGTGGCCTCACCAGGGCAGAGTAGAGGGGGAGAAGAACCTCTTTTGACCTACTAACCAATGTACCCCAGGATGCCATTGGCCTTCTTGGCCACAAGGGCACATTGTTGGCTCATGGTCATCCTTCCATCCACTGGCACCCCCAGGTCCCTTTCCCCTGTGCTGCTCTCCAACAGCTCAGTCCCCAACCTATACTGGTACCTGGGGTTGTTCTTTCCTAGATGTAAGACTTCACATTTGCCCTTGTTGTAATTCATTAAATTTCTCCCTGCCCAACTCTCCAGTCTGTCTAGATCCCTCTGAATGGCAGCACAGCCTTCTGGGGTGTCAGCCACTCCACCCAGTTTTGTGTCATCAGCAAATTTGCTGATAGTACACTCTACTTCCTCATCCAGGTCATCAATAAATATATTGAATAGTAGATAATGTTAGAGAATTACTGAATAGAGATAATGTTCGTGTCCCCACAGGGAGGGAGAAGAGAGTATAAACTTAACCTTTATCAGAAACCAGAGATTAGGTACTCAGCACACATGAAAGTATTTCACATTTTTAGCTTTTCTGCGTAAGATTTTGATGTCTAGCCACTGCTGAATAGGGCCAGGTGTTAACTGTTGCTTATTCATTAGAAATATGGCTCATAGTCCCCATCTGAACTGCGAAAACCATGAGACGGGACAACAGTGCGACCTGCCACATAGTGGGTGTAATTCTGACCCCCCAATCTGGCTGTTGATGCTGGTAAGATCTTTCCGTGCTTTACCAACCCACCCTGTTGTTTTGTTTTGGGGTTTTTTTGTCTTCATGCACCACTTTTATGCATCAGAAAACAGAATATAATAAAGAAGTTGACATCCACAGCCATGAGTGTATGTTTGTACTAGTGGTACCAAATCATGAGTCGATTTTTCACCATGTTCTTGGAAGTCACACCCTCTCCTCTCACTTCTCTGTGGAAGATTTGATTTGCCAACTGTCCTTCCAAGGAGGGGACCAAGCCAGAGACTCACACTGACATGCAGGTCCCCCACATGGTGCTGGAGCAGTCCCTCCTTACATGACTTCACCCCTAGTTGCCTATAGGTCTCAGACCCTTCTCTCACAGGGCTTAGCTTCTTACCTGGATGAGCTGTATGCTCTGGGACTTCACCCTAAGAAAGAGCAAAGTTCTTCCAGCCACATTTGTAACACAGAAATAGCTATGGAGGCCTGGCATGTTAGACATCTGAGGTTTGGCAGAGTTTGAAGCCTCTGAAAAAAAAGGTTCTTATGTGAGGAAATGTGGGGTGAGCATTGCTTGCAAACTACTCATACAGCTCTGCTTGCAAACTGTCTCTGTGAGTATGAGTGCATATGCCTGCACTCCTGTTAAAACACAGTGCTTGCAAGGATAAGCACTTCAAGATCATCGAGTGACACCATAATTTTAGCTACCACAAGACAGCTGTCTTTTAATTGCATATGGCTCTTCAGACGTACATAGCTTGTGCTTTGATTTGCATCTATACTCAAGCCTAGGACTGAGGAGCATGGCCTATGCTGATCACCTTTAGCTGATGGCTTTCACCCCTTGTCTAGCTTGTCTGCTCAGGGGGTTGGGTCAGGGGCTGCCTCTATGTGTCCCAGGCATTCTGCCCTTGGCAGGTCTGCTGACATCATTGATACTAACTGGGAGGTGGGTGTTCCCCTGGGGAAAGGAGCAATGCTGTGCACATTGGTTTCCCTGTCTGGGCAGCACAAGTTGATCCACGAGCGACAGATACAAACCCAGGAGAGTGACAACCATGCATGTTTATAAAATAGAATATTTTACTATTAGGAGGTAGTGTCTGTTAGAGGATAGTACTTCAAAAGAGATAAAACAGCCCAAGAGAGGCAAAGATGCTGCTTCTCCACGCCCTCAGGCCCAAGCAGGGGGAAGGCTGAAGATGCAGTCCCAGCAGCATTCACACGCAGAGCACAGAGGCACACAGCTTATTTGTATATATACATGGCTGGACACACAGATCACAGGAAAACACTCAGAGCACTCAACAAATAAAGGCATCAGCATCAGCCTCACCCTGCTCCTCTGTGAGCAGGATGGAGGTCCAGTTGTAAGAATATATCTATACCTATATCCGTGTAACTATATATCTATAGCACAGCTTTGTGGGGGTCTGGAGCTCTCCCTTAACACCGAGTGCCTCTGTGCAGGCTCAGAGTGAAAGGAAAGTGCTCAAAGGATGATGCCCCAGGTCATCAGAGCCCATGGGGCTTGCAGAGCATGTGCATGGCCAGGGCACAGACAAGACTGTATTCACAAGGTCTGGTCTACAGAATGTCCCTGCTGTTCACACTCCTCCCCTTGCTGCCATCAGGCAGATGGCACATTTGCCAGGCAGAGGGTAGTAGTGAATACTGAACAGCACAGCCTGTTCCAGCATAAAATAACATGGCTGCTGTTCTCAGCTGTGATTCAGAGAGAAACTACCTGCTGAGATAGCCAGGAACATATGTCACTATGTGAGAGTGCTGGGTATCTTGTTCTTCAAACAGCAGCTCTGAAATTGATGTCCCTGGCCCGTGATTAGGGACATTTGGGTCACATCCATTGTGGCTTTGCAAAGGATCTTGTCACATGGAACATTACCTTCCTGGTTTGCAACTTCTGCTCCTTTCAGAGAAGAGAGAAAGCCTAGTTCTCAACAGAGTGGAAGAGGGTGTCTCATGACCTTTTGTTTTCCCAGGACAGCTTGCTCTGAAGTGGGGTTTACTATCAGCACCTCTAAATCTTGGCTTTCCAGGCAGGAGCTGTCTGCCAGACAGCTGTGTGGATATGGCTGGGCTTTGCTCATATTGACTTTTCCTGTTGGGGTAGACATCTCCTGAGAAGAGATTGTGCAGAGAAGAAAATTGCCATTTAGAGGCTGTTGTGTGTCAGCAGCTGCTGATTTCAGTGTGCTGTGGGTGAGATCTTGCACCACAGAACTCTGTAAGTGTCTCATGTAACTTGCTTTTCATTTCTTTTTGTCCTTTAGGTCTTGTGGTCACACTTCCCAAGCCATGAACTACAGCTACAAAAAAGATAAGATTAATGAATGGCCTGATTGGTTTTGCCCTTAAGCTAATTTTAAATTGGAAAGATAGCTCGCAAGTAACATTCCCTGGAGATTTTAGTTCATAATGCAGGTGTTTAATTACAAGGAGGTTTTGAGACAGAAGGGATACCAACTCAAAATGTTTGAGGAGATGAGGGGTCTCTTTTATTAGCAAGAAGATCCTGCAGAATGGCACAGTTTGTACATGAATTGTTCTGTGTCAGACATTTATGCTTCACACATCATGCTGAGCCAGCCAGAGCCCCTATCAATATAGTCATACTTCAGGGTTATAAAACATTATTCCCTCCAGGAATCCTCTTTTTTTTCACATGCTTATGAGACTGTGAGAATTGTTTCAGAGCAGAATAATGCATTGTCAACAGGTTACTTGCACACCTGCCACTTGTGTCTTCGTGTATATGTAGTATTCACAAAATAATTCAGAGGCCTGTCTGGTATAGGCACCTAAAGAGTAGAGTAATAAATCTTCAACAGCAGTTGATGACAGGGTTCAGGCCCCTGACATTTAAGCATTTCTCACTGAGTTTAAACAACTTTTTAGTCTCAGGCAGTGTTTCTTTGGTAGTTTTTTAGCTTAGACAGCAAGGTTGTATTTTGCTAACAGGGACATAGAGGGTCTTTTTTTTACTAATCTCCATATGTCCCGGTTAATACTTGATTTTTCACATCTTCAAAGGTAAAGTCTTGAGGACAGATTATATTCCAGGAGAGGACAAAAAAGAATCCAGGGGTGCAAACAGGGCATATGATTTTATACCTCCCTAGTAGGTCACCATGCTGAAAGAGGCATGAGAAAAGTACAGACCCATTGGAGATCTAAGAGTGGAACATGGCCTCTCCATTCTGGCCATCCTAGTGGCTGCTTCTGTTGTCAGAAAAGCCAGAGATCTTTGGATGCTGCTTCAGAAGCCTGTTGATATGATGAAGCTTCTCAGATCCTAGGTGGTCACTCATGTCCCTAGAATTCTTCCATGGCAAGGAGAACAGAGCTTATGTCTAGAGTAGTTCTTTGGGTGCTGTTTATATAGTCGACATTTCTTTTGTCTCAGCACTGTGTCAGCACCCTTTTCCTAAACAAAAACAATTGAAAAAAGGCACACATGTCTGACGTTTTATATATGCAGCAGTAAAGGAATGGATGTTTTCAGTAGCAAAGACTTAAGGTTAACATTTTATCAGTCTGCAGAATGCTCAGGTATTTTATTTTCCTTCTTCTCAGAGATCAACATCACATACCAAAGACCTGGGGCTATATTCTAGTCTTGAATATACAGCTAAGTATATGTATACTGAATTACTGCCTTGTTTGGATGAACAGCAAAGTGAATTGATAATTTCTGATTACAATTTACCTATCTCTTTCAAGTGGGCTGCAGAAAAACACTAGTAGAACAAGTGTAGACTTGATTCTGGCAATCTAGGCACCCTCAAATGCCTGCCAGACAATTGTAACTCTTCATTGGATTGATGAACTTCTCAGCAGTAGGAAAGAAATAGTTTCTAAATATTTATTTTGGGATAAACTATAAGAACCTGGTGAGAAAGAAGGGACTGGGACCCACCTGCAGCTGTGCAGTTTATATCTAAAACTGTGCACTGAATTTTCATCAGTGATGACTGTGCTCTTCAGCCTAAAATAAATACTGGATTACCCATTGTATCAAACAAACAAGGCAGGACCTGGGAAAGGAAAGCAGATGTTGTACAAACAGATGCAATATCTGAGACAGGAAGGGAGAAGACCTTCCATTTTTGGCTGTTGTGCCTTAGCAGCATGAACCTCCTTTGTGGTTATGCACTGAGGTGTTCCTCCAGGGAAAATGGTTGCTATGGCTGTCCCAGCAGTGAGCCCTACAAGCTTGCCCACTGGGTACAAGGGTTTCTTCAAGTGAAAACTAAAGCTGATAAGTCATATCATGGGACCCTGGAAGGTGGCTTAGTAAAAGATGGATTCCAATTGCTAGTGGCAGTGTCCAGGGGGACCTCTATGAAGTTAAGCTCCGTGCCAGCCAGGAAGCTTGAGAGCCAACAAGACCAACAGAAAATAAACCTGTCCTACTAAAGTAGATGTAGGGGCTGCACTTTGTTCCCATGAGTCTGGACAAAATATTGAGCCCAGCAGCAACCATTTCCCTGAGGCAGCCACCAGAAATCTGGGCTGCTGTGGGCATACAGATACACACATACTCACCTCCTCGCCCTGGCCTAGATCTGTAACAGTCTTTATCTCATACCATACTCTCTGTGGTACCCTTTTTCCATCCCTTGATTCATATGTGCCTAAAATGGCTGAAATCTTTCTGTAAGAAGTTAAAAAATGAGTTAATTATCTAATATTATTGTGTTGTTCCCAAACACTGCTTCCTAATAAACAATAGCATTTGCTGGATGCTTTGCCTCCAGCTGTATCCACAGATGTAGGCAGGGCATTAAAATGCACCTATCAAGGCATGTGATCTTAATGTACTGTTGTACAATAAAACTAATGTAGTATTTATGTGCTTGGGAGGGGAAAACACCACAGTGTGAAAATATTTATTTTCCCTTCCTCTATGCCAGTTTAGTATTAAAATACACGCATTATGGAGCATAATGAGCAATGAGCTGTGAATGACATTTCCATATCTTGGCATTTCTTGCATTATTTCCATGAAGTGTGAAAGTCATGGTTGGATGAGTGAATGCAAGCCCATGCATGTTTATAGAGAGACTCAGCTTCCTATAAGAGAGCGAAGGAAGCCAGACATAAAAGAAGAGAGGTCATAGCAGGAGGTATGGAATTGACAGTCCCTGTTGAAGCATACTCCTAATTCTGACTTGCTTCGAGTGAGTACTTTTCCATCATGAAGTCCAGAATAAAGGATGCAGCTCAAACCAGCTGTTACCCAGAATTCCCTGTCCCTAGTCCTAAAGATGGCCAGTGTATGTTAAGTGTCCATCCCAGCATTATGATGTGTATCACCATGAGGAACCTCTCCATACAGCTACTGTCTCTAGCTGGAAGTGTAGAAATGTGATGGTGGGAGCAGGATAGAACAAATCTCTTCTTCCCAGGTCCTCTTAAGGAGCTACTTCTGAATTTGGACTTTTTATTGCTCACTCATCTGATGGGGGGTATCTGTGGATGGAATCATGTCCTCTCTTCACAATGGGGACCAAACATTAGAGGAAAATACCTTGTCCATGGTTCAGAGACTAGTAGCTGCTCCTGGCACTTCCCTACTTTATGGCAAGGATATGCTACAAAAGCTGAAGGTGGCTCTTTAGCTGGTAATGGCAGGCAGAGTAATTTGCAAAGCCTCCCCTGTGTGGTAACCCAGGAACTGCAATTCAGTGTCCAGAGACATGTGGGCCTTTGAACTAATTTAAATAGTAATTGTCCCAGACTGGGATTTCTGGATTTCATTCAAGACACCCCACTTGTTAATTGTGCTGAATGTGTCCTAATTTGTTGACCTTGTCTCACAGATGGCGTTGTTCTAAGCAGGTTCCTACAAACTGCAACAAATTAAGCAATTAATTAGGAGCTTGCACTTACACAGAAGCTACTGTAAAGCGATAACTTCTGTGACCTTATGGGACCTTGCCACAGCATTGGTCCAAAGACTGTTCAGATTGTCTTTGAAAACTTTCAGTGCATTCCCCTAATCTCAGTTTCAAGCACAGCTGTGACAGGTTGGCTCAGCTTAAGCTGGACTCACCCTGAGCATCATCTAGGCCTTCCCTGATGTGCCCTCAGGATGTGTCACATTTGTTTCCCTCCTTCCTGGTGAAGACCACCTTGTCCCGTGACATTCGGTGGCTATTCCTAAGTTATGGTGAACACAAATTTCTTGTTTTCCAGGACTTTCAATATTCCCCAAATGATAATGAATATTAAAATCACTTGGGCATTGGCTTATTCTTCCATATCTCACTTTGTTCTATCATCACTTCAGCCGTTTTTCCTCCGGTCAATTTTGTTTCAAGTCTTCAGATATCCTGATTCTAAGTGTGTCATAGAGGCAATGCCTTACAACTCTCTACCACACTTCTAATAACTTCTGTGTTGTATAATAACAAAACTATAATACACACTTTCTGTATCTGCTAATGGGAAAACAGACCATCATAGAGGTTTCCAGTGCATGCATGCACTCTGGCTGGAAAAGCAATAAGCAACATTAGCTTCCCTTCATTTCATTATTAACATCAAGCAATCTCAATATATTACAGGGTGTTGGGTTCAGCCTCGGGAATCAGTGACATTATTTGCCTATGAATTGCAAGTGGAGGCTTATGTTCTCTGTACATTTCTTAAAATTACTTAGCAGAAATGTTGAAAAGAGAGAATGAAGTGGCATTTAAGCAAAATTCAAGGTAAGGTCTAGAAAGAACATTTTATTGTGGCTTTGGATGAGTGTCTCAGTTCAGGGTACCTGTATTCCTGTGTGAACTTGAGACCTAACTCAACCTTTGCTTTATACACAGTGTGTCTAAATGGGGCTTAAGAGTGGCTCCCCTTCATTGAGGGAAATTAAAAGGCCCTCATCTTGTAAAGGTTGTAAGAGCGTTCCTGCATCTCCTGATGATGTCACTCTCTGTGGATGATGCCTTTCTCTAGGATCTCTTGCATCCATAGCCACTGGGTACCCAGATCATCCTGTGCTTGGGCACATGACCAGTTCCAGTATTCAAGAAAAAGAAGCTGAGTAAACCCAGTAAATTTCCGCAATGTTCATTATGACTAGAGGTTCCTTACCTCATTAAGCCATTTGGCCAGTATGCTGAGAAGGCACCATTTCTTCTCCTGGTAGCAGGAATGAGCTAGGAACACTGCAATAAAAGCACTTGCTCACTCTTGGAAGTAATTCTACTCTCCTGAATTTCTATGGTGATTAGACCTCTAATGCATTTAATAATGGCACAAGTTTCAGTTTCATCTGTCAGTACATAAAGCAGCAGTAAGTACATTTGAAGGCTGCCTATGGCTCTGCCAGATTTGGCATGGAGATGTCTTGTGGTATGGCTTTGCCTCGAAAAGGGCTGAGCCTGACTCTTGGTTCCGCTTCATTTGCAGAAGAAAAAAGGAGGAGCATCTGCAGGATGTCTTTGGAAAGGGCCCATGACTAAGACCCTCTGGCCATGGTGCAGCTTTCCCTTGTGTTGCTATCCTTGCAGTCAGGTTCTAAATGCCTTGGTGTTGCTCTCTCTGCCTTTTGTATCCAGTGCTCCTTGGATTGGAAATTTCCCATTTACTGTGGTCCAGGAGAAATGAACAATCCAATCTTCAAAACCCATTAGGGATTAATTACAAAAAGCCATAGTGTTTTAATTAGAGCAGCATACCTCAGGCAGCTCATCTCTGTAATGCAGCTTTAGTGTCAATGTCCTTTATATCAGAGATCTTCCCAGAAAGAAGAGAATGTGTAGAAGGAGTAATCTATCCTGCATGAAGCACGAATAGACTGGCACACTCTGCTACAGCTATCTTGAAAGAGAAAAATAGCATCCTGCTGGGTGCAGTGCAGTTATACCACTGCCAATCTGTAGGTTGAGCTTACTTTCTTGTGCTATCCTGATAAGCACTGGGGTGATTTACATGGTGAGAGACATGTAAATGACAGTGCTGGAAGATCTGGAAAGGGAACAACAGAGTCTGGCTGTGTCAGAAGGGAAGTAAATCTGCCTTGTCTGTAGTTTTGCATACAGCAAGACATTTTTCTCTGGGGAAAAGAGCAGACTGGCCCCATGGAGCTGCAGAGCCCTGTGAGGCATGGCAGGGTATGTCAATGGAAGTTGCTGCAACCAGCACCTGTCATTTGGTGCCAGGGGCTTTTGGACCTTCCTGCTTATCTTTAAACCCCAGAGAAGCAGAGGAACATGGATCAAATTGAATGCCAGTGAGATTTAAGCTGCCGAGTGATTCATCAGCATTGGAAAAGCAACCTTATATTCGTTAGCCACTTCATAGGCAAAAAGTGTCAAAAGCAAACCCACTGAAGATGGGAGATTTTTGTTTTCTCTCATTACCTGGCACATCAGAGAGGGCCCTCTAGAAAAGGGGGAGGAAAGAGTCAGTTGATGGTGTGCTCTTTAGTAGGAATTCAGGGAGGTTTCCAGACAGCAAAGGCAATCAAGGCATTTGAACATGTCCTTCATGGGAGTCCAACAACCAGAAGTCCAAGCTGGTACTTAAAAAATCCAAAGGGGCGAACACTTAGAAGGAGGAAAAACAGCTGCCTTCTCTGTATAGGCCAGGCTTGCCAATGCAGACGTCAGAATCATATCTGAGGCTTCTAGCTTTAGATATTAAAGATGCCACGGTTTGTCATCAAGCCCATAAATTCAGGAGGTCTTTAGAAAAAAGAAAAAAAAGGGTCAAGTGGTGGGAATCTGAACTTCTCTCTACATTGCAGATCAGACACACAGCTCCAGGTAGAGCTGGGGCTAGGGGCTGGGCGATGCCATGTCTATTTTTCCTGTGAAATAGGATACATGTGAAGATTATGTTGGTTTGTTGTTTTCCATTATATGATTTGGGGCTAATAGCTGCTTCCATTCATTTTGGGAAATCAGTGAGACCTGAACAATCTCACCGTGAGCAATGTCATGGTGAAACCTGTAGCAGAGACTCCTGTTTCCCTGTAGTCATGGTTTTGTTGCAGGGACATGCTATTATCACAAAAACCCTTCCCCCTCACCCCTCTGTAATAGCTCCCTTGTGGATATGAGGCTGTAACGTTTTTGTGACCACGAAGGAAACCGCATGTTTGAAAATGATTTGATAAGGCCAAAATAATTTACCACCTACCAAGTGTGACATATTTCAGCAACTGCTAATTAAGCTGAGAGATTGCTGTCACAGCTCCGTGCAAAGGAAAATCACAACCTCTGTGAAATCTCTTTGGCAGAATGTGCATAGTCTGCTATCTCCAGTATGAGCACACGGTGGTGATAGCATTGTCGACATTAAATCACCCTTCTAGTGTGTTCAGCTTCTCTTTTAATCTACAAGGCCATACCTCACCAACCTGGAGCCTTCACCGTATGTGCTTACATCTGCTAGCAAAGCAAGTAAGATCATTCCTCCTAGCAATTGCTGTGTTGGGAAGCAAGGGCAAAATGTAGAAATGCCACCATTTGTAAACTTTGGCAAATACGTGAACTGCTTAACCTGTTAGGTGTCCAGGCTGGGGACATGTGTTGTAACAGTCAGGAGGATGATCCTGACTGCATCCTGCTCCCCCCGCTCCTGCAGGATGTGGCTTTGTACCACTGCATGGGTTGCTGGGAACAACTGCTTGTGCACTGTGTGACTGCATAATTAATCAGGAGAGAGTTGGGATATTGAAGGCAGTGGTGCTATTACAAGTGACAATGACTAGATACCCAGCCTGGTATTTCTTTTGCTGCATAGACATGGAAATGTTGTCTAGTTCAGGTCTTTCTCAGGCATCCACATTAGGGATGCCAGAGCCTCCATTTCAGGGTGACCAGATGGAGCTGAGAATTATACTAACCTCAGCCCTGAGAATAACCTGAAATTGATGCCACTAGCATTGATAGATCTGGGGGCAAAACTTTGGCAGGCTCTATAATAACATTTTTTTGTACAGAAACTTTCATTCATCCCATGCAAATAGTTTCTTAGTGATCTCCCTCACTCAGAGGCATGAGGAAGCAGCAGGATCAGGGACACCCATCAGGGATGGGTAACAGGAAGCCAGGGATGATGTTACATCATGACAGTGTCGTCATCATCAAAGGGAGTGATCCCACAGCACCTGACTACAGAGCCCATTGCTGCACTCAAAGCCCAGATGCCAGGTACCTACCCTTCTACCTTTGCAGAAACCACAGGGATTATATTTGGATCATGCCTTTTCCTGGAGACATGGATCACTGATTAGGGAAAACGTTCCTATATGTAGGGGCTGAGTTATAATGTCTGGGCTTTTACAAGATGGCACATATCAAAAGACCTGAAACCTACTTCACAATGAGGAGTTCAGAAGAGTCATTCAGCAACAGGAGCAAATGGTGATTATTAATTTAAACAGTAGATCTGATTGCTCTTTTGCCATTTTAGCATATTCCCAACTTGATGAAAGATGTAGATTAAGATGCCTTCCAGCAATTGGTGTCTGCTTTTCACCTTCAGCCTGTGCCTGTGAACACCTGAAAACAAATAGCTCTTTTAGCTTGAGTGGGAGAGTTAGTGGTAGGAAACTTGGAGGAGAAGGGGTCAGGCTGTGCAACAACCAATGGGGGTGGGGACAGAGCTGTAAGGGTGTGGATGGCATTGGTGTGAGTGGTGCAAAGCAACAAGGTCAAAGGGAGATTTCTCTACGAAGAAAAAGGAAAATCTGTCCATTTGTGGGGAAAGAACTTTTGTCCATTTTGATTAGGAAGCTCTAGAGATCTAGGGCAGGGAAGAAGTCCTGGCAAGATGTAATGTTTAGTTATGGTATCTCTGAGGTTGTTTTTACAGCCCTGCAGATACAGAAGCAAATACATGTAGCACTTATTTTTATTTATTCTCTGCACTACATGCATGACAGAAAAGTCAAAGCAGAAACCTTGACATGAGCTGGGAAGTTCTTTCCTCATTGCTAGCATTTTAATCACTATAAAAGGGGCAAGTCAACTAATGCAACCTATGCTCACATTGGGAGGCTCCATCTGCTCTCTCCCCACGTGAAGTCTCAAGGGTCACTGAGCTGTCAAAACTGAAGGGGTAGTCTTTCAAGATGAGGTGAATTATATTCCAATATCTCTGTCACAGTAAGCATTTACAGATGAAACTGCAGCGCATAGCTGGTTGCCACTGTCTGTTGCTATGTCTTTGTCTCAAAGACCTTCTTGCAACCAGGCAGTGTTTCAGCCTGCATTGGAGCAAAGGAGAAGCAGAAGATGGGCAGTGCTCCTCCTTCCCTCACTCTTGGCAGGTTGTGATCCTCCTTTTCTGCAGCAAAGACCTGGACCATGGCTGGGATTAGGAGGTGTCAGGAGCAAGAGAGCTGTGCTTGGGGGAAGGGCTCCTGTGCTTCAAGGGAGTGAATAAAGGAGGGGCATGTGCTGGGAGGCAGGTGAGCCCCTGTCTTTGTAATGTTAATGAACAACATGAAGTCCTGGAACCAGCTCAAGCCTCTTTGTGGGCCAGCACAACTTCATATGAAATCACGTGTCACTGAGAGTTTCACTGTGCCATAAGGTCCGCTGGGGAAAATCTTGACTTCTCACCTTAAAATCAAGTAAGTAAGTGAGAGCATTACTCTGCAAAGCATAAACAGCCATGCCAAGGGGATCTCACTATGTAATTTTAGGTAGATCTAGCCGGACAGACGTTCTTCAACTAAGCAGAACAAAAAGTGCTGTTAAAGGCTGCAGTGAGGTATTTCAGTTGCTGTTTGGCTCTGTGTATGACTGAGACATTGCTGATTCGTTTGTGATGCTTGAAATTCTATTACTTTCTCAAAGATCAAATTGTTCTGCTTTGTGTGTACAAGAGAAAGCCTCCTGCTTTTCTCTGGTGAATTGATTTAGGAGAGAGTGGAAACATATTTTAGAGAAAGCAAGTTGAAGGTTTTTTGTGAATGATAAGTGGCTGAGCATAATTCAGTTTATTGCTAATTCCAAAGAAAGGAAACAGTAGCATGATGTCATGTCTTTTTAATTCCATTCAAACATTTCATCTGCTCTTTTTCTGACCAAAATGACTCATAAAATCGTAGACATTAGGCATGGCAAAGACCTTTAAGCTCATCTTGCCCATCTGTCTGCCCCCACCATCTCATTATTTAGAATGGTAAACAAGAAAACCACGTTACAGTGAGGCACAGTGTTCTCTTCAAAAATTGTTTGTATGTATCACCCTGGGTCTGTGAGTAGGGAGCCTGAAGTTGACATAAATAAAGTGAACACCACGTGGCATCAAATGAGGCTGAAACAGATCTCACCTTTCTGGGCTGAAAGAGTCTTTCCGTAGGGAAAGAATTTGTTTCCACCTCTACCCCTTCTTGCTTGTATTCTTGCTTACATGACTTCCCACAACTGCTTTGTCATAAGTCACTTTTGGTGACTCTCTTTAGATTTAGTGGTTTGGGGTTTAGAGCTACTGTTTTTTCATGAAACACTGGTTGAACTCACTGGGAGCAATAAAACCACAGAGCATCCCTGCTGAGGGGGCATCTGTGACTGGAAATGCTCCAGGTTCAACAGTCAAAAATAATGGGCTGATAGGAAGAAAGGTGATCTGCTAGAAATCCAGAGTTATGAGAGGCAGGTCTTGAAACAAAAGTTGTTGGAGAGGAAAGGGTCATATCTGGCATACCTGGACACCCTAATGCCCCTGAGATAAGACTAAGAGATGTGTGTCGAGTCTCTGCACATCACTGCCTTTCTGTGGGGCAGGGACCATCCTAAAGGGCTATGGGATTATGGCATGCATACTCATATCTGGAGCTCCTAAATACCACATATAACACATACCATATAGATATATACCACAGTGAAGAGGTGTATTTATTTAGCACATGCCTTTCACCCGAATCTCTCAGTTAGAAGCTGAAATAACACATAAACCAGTCATACTGCCTGCCTTTCTCCTTACTCTTTCATTACTGCTGTCCTGACATCTCTGCTGTCACTCCTGACAGCAAGCCTAGGTTCTTTGGTTGCTTCTCCTGAGAGCATTTTTGCAGGGGCTGGCAATACAGCTTTGCATCAGCAAATGCCAGCATACAATTTGGATGCTCACCTTATCAGCTTGCTAGTTTTCTGGCTACGCATGTTCTCTAATGTCATGAGAACCCCCTCAGAATTGTTATCCACAGGACATGTTAAGACCTAGTACATTTCTAGTGATGTGCATCTATTCTGCTCTCAGGAAGCTTGACAAGTTCACTCCTCATCTCCCAGGATCACTTTTGCAGTGGCTTCAGCAGCATGTAGACATGGGCTAAGCCTTCCCTCTGTAGTATGGGTGGCTGGGGCAGCCATCCCCTCAGTTGAGCCTCCTCCATAGGAATGCCCTGACTTGTCTGATCATCTGTCTGTGACAGGGATCTCTGTGAGAGCTTGGTGCCTCTGAGCCTCTGCAAGGAAGGATCATTAACCCGCTGCCTGCCTGCCTGCCTGTGGAAAATGATATCCATATGCGTAGCAGCAAAGGATAACCAAATCAACACCCAGTCAGACTCCATTAACACAGCCCTCAGGGGGCAAATGCCTCTTAACATGAAATTACGTGCCATTGATCATTTCAGCACCCAGGGCTCCTGTTAGGTTCACAAGCCAGTTTTCCTTTAGTGAAACGCCATCAAACAGCATCATTCATGGCAAATGAATCTGCTTCCTCAGAGGTGAGTGTGAAATGAAGAGTTGTCTGTGGGCAGTTTCCATGCAGGTGCTGCAAGGGGCATAAACATCCCCAATGTCAGGAAAATGCCACCTGCATCCTGGATTGCAGGCATTCCTGTGCAATGGTACATGTGCCTCTGTTTTGCCTCCTCCACACTTACTTTCAAGCCCCAGCTGGGAAAATGGGCAGGAAATATGCTGAAGTCCCCAAACTCAAGACAAGGTTACAGTGATCTCTCACCTCAGAGGGGAGGCCAGTGGCGCAGTGATAAACTCCATCAGCTGCTGCTCTGTGGTAGTATTAACACAGCAGGGTTGGGCAGTGTGTATACAGGTTAGGAGCACGGGAACACCTTTCTGGTTTAAAATCCCAGCTAGGAATAAAGGCAAGACCTCTGGGATTTCTAAACCAATTTTGTCATGGCTTCCATCTCCCTCAAATCAAGGGTAACCCTTGGCACTTCCTTTTTCATCTTCTAAATTTCTTGAGTAGGTCTCCTTACATTGGGAATGGCACTGCCAAGAGATACCCCACGCCCCTCTAGCTCTGCCCCATCCTTAGAATATCCCTTTCATCAAACCCCTTCCAGTTTCTTCTGACTGCAAGGAAATGTCCAAGATGGGTAGCCATTATACAAGTTTTTGGGGTTCCCACTTAAGCATTTGGGGTTCTGACTCTCTAGGACTTAGCTCAGCCTCCAGCTCCCAGAAACCTCCAGCAGGAGACAGCAGAGGAACTCTGTGGGATGAATCTGCAGGACTTTGTTTACACAAGGTCCCGTGGGTCAGCTTTCATGCCAGTGTCTCTGTGACAAAATGAGCTGCTGGTCCTTTAGTCAGCAGGGACTGTCTAGGCTGCTTGTGTAGGAAGGTACAACCCAAGCAAGGGAGAAGTCCTTTCTGTTACCTCTGCCAGTGAATTCGTGCCAGTGAAGGCAATAATGGATCCCCTTTGGCTTTGACAGTGCTGATGATGCTCGTGTTAGATCACTGTGAGAGAGCATTACATAGCTTTATATTTGTGATTTACATAGATTGCATTGTAGAGGTTTAATGTCTAATATATGCATTTGCTGCTCTGTTGGGAGCTGTAAAGAAGAAAATCATGTAATAAAGAGCCTTCTGGTCCTGACATAAAATTGAGCATAATACATATTATTATCTGTGCCTGTGCCAGCCCTTTCTTCTTGCTGTTGCCTACATTTTCAGTGTGTGGCAGTGTTTTCAGCTCCTAAAGGCAGCTAAGGCTCCTTGTTGCTGTAGATCAGAGCAGAGGAAAAGTCTGGAGAAGAGGTGAACAGGGAGCAATGCATGAGTGCTCTGCAAGTGTTAGAAGGGCGGGTGTAAACACGGCAGGAATACGTTCTCTACATCCACTGCAGGATGGCTAAAAAATCAGTCCTAGGTTGCGGTAAGGTGGGACACGGTTCAGCTTCAGAAAAAACCTTCTAGAGTGGAAGAGGGGGAAATGCAGTAACAGTTCACCTAGGCTGAGGATGGAGAACAGTTAAGATGAACAGTCAAGAATGGCTTTGCAGCTTTTATAGGCAGCAGTTGAGATTTCTACAAGATTATTATTATTGTTATTGGTTTTGGTTTTGTTTTTGTTATTATTATTTGGGTTTGCCCAGATCCTCTCTGATGCTGTTTCGATATACACTGGAACATATGTTATTATACCTCTGCTCTGTGCTCTTGAACTCATTTCAGGTGGAAAAAACCCTCAGTGATGTTTTTCACACACCAGCAATCTCCCTCCTTCTTGAATTAGTTTGTTGGTTACTTGATACCTGGTGCATTTCCAGCCTTTTCTGATCTAGCCTTTTTACAAATTCCAGAGTGGGCTACTACTCCTGTCAAGATTACCACTCAGCTTATATGATGCCAGCACTCTTTGAAGCCACAGAGGCAGGTGGATGGAAAATAAAAAGTAGTACCAGGAGTAATACTTCAAGGACCAGGGTAGAGTTTGCAGTAAATACCTAGTGCCTGACTCTTCCTACAAGTACTTTCTCCATTAACTGGAGCAAAAAAATAATTTTCCATCCTGTGAGCTGTCTTTCCAGACTTCAAAAATTTTCTTTAGCATCCTAAATTCCAGTTCTGAACTTCTAATGTTTTTCATTAAGAGATAGGAAAGAGATTTCCAGATCTGGACACCATGTTGTACTGGGTGATAGTCCTCCATTTGCCATTTAAAAAATGCATTTAAGACTCTAGTGTTTAGGTTTCAATTTAAGTTCTGTACTCAGTTTCTGAGGAATGGGAGAGATCAGGACTCTGTTCTGGTTCCTTCTGAATTACTTTTGTTATCTGTGAACTGCTCCTTGTGCTGTCTACACAGTAAGACTTATTTTGAATCTCTTACCTTGAAGAATAATGTTCATCTTTGCATTGTTCATCTTTACTCTATGTCTCAATTTTTCCTGCAGATTTTGTGTCCTTTGATTGGTGAAGGTAATCTCATCAAATGGACAGGAGAGCTGTGTCCCATTTGTAACTTGCTCAGATTTGCTTGGTCTGATGTCATATGGAAACTGTATATAATGTACTATTTTGGCAGCTTTCCTACATGATGAACTAACTGCTTTTGCAGGATTGCTGAGTTTGACTGTGTATTTTTGGACTGACGTTTACTTATTTGGGGTTTTATTATGTTAACCCTCCATACTCTGAAAATAAAAAGTAGCTTCTTCCAGCAGGAGGAAAAGTCATGTGAGTTTCTTAGTATTCAATAAACCCATACTGAATGACTAAGAGTAGTTACCAGTTCATGCCAACAGGCTGTGTTAGGATGTTTATGGTCATCAAAAAGGCTTTGACAGCTCAGCCAAGAGCAGAGCTTTTTTTTTTTTTTGCTTTTTTTTTTTGCTTTTTTGCTTTTTTTTTTAGCTCCCTGCAGAAAGAGTTCAACAAGAAAAAATGAAAATGCTTGGGTGAGAATGCACAAGGAGGCGCAAAACAAAAGAGAACCACCCAAGTTTGTAGCTGAAAGTCTACATGACTCCATACAGATTTACTATTCTTCATGGAAGAGATTGCCCAAATTGTGTCTGCTCTGTCCCTGGAAGTGTTCAAGGCCAGACTGGATAAGGCCTTGAGCAAACCTTCCTTAGTGGAAGAAGGAAGACACCTTCCCTGCCCATGAAGGGGGATTGGAACTGGGGGACTAAGGTCCCTTCCAACCCAAACCATTCTGTGATTTATATTCATGTTCCTGAGTATTGACAGGACTCCCTGCAGGAACATCCCGGGGCTTCCTGGCCATGGTGCATGATACTGTAGAAGTAGTCCCAGTGGCAACTGTGATCTTAGCTGAGAGGGAGACATTCAGCAGGCAAACTGCAGCCGCCTTGGAGCAGCACCGCAGCAGAGTGTTGGAACTGAAACATTTTCATTTTCTTGGTGCTTTTTTTCCACATTTCCTGGAAGATCTTCACAGAGACTAGTCTAATTCTGTCAAATTTTATATGCAGGCAAACAACATAAAATATACTGAGAGAAACTCTTCCCAGCCAGGCTCTTCTGTTTGCTTCTCTAAATCTAGGTTTCTGCCTTGCAAGTTTACTGGTGAAGAAAAGGCTATGACAAATCCCCCTCAGGGGTCTCTTTCTGGGCTGTTTGGGTTATATAGCTATGCCAGTTGACAGCTATTTCCTCCATTGCAACTTATCCACTTACAACAGGAGCACTTTTACAGTGTGCTCCACTAGGAGTCACAGCTATTTCTATCACCCTCTTTTGCAAATGCTGCATTCTGCACATCCCCCGTTTGACATGCACGTCCTCTTTGCCAGATCATGCAAGCCAACAGCTGCTTTTGCAGCACCCCTTCTGGAACATTGCTTGAAATTACAGAAGGCAGATATGTTTATTAATATTTAAGATCTGTCAGTGATTATATTAGCCAGGCTGGTGGTTCTGCTGAGATTTTCACCACAAAAAGAATTGAACAAAGGAACAAAATGAACAAAGGGTTCTGAGATTTTTAAATCACTTCTGTTCCATAGCAACCTTCCTTGAAAAGTAGAGGACTGTTTAAGGGAGGTAGCATGATGTCCTTTTCCTGCTCTTTTACACTTCCCAAGACATAAAGTACTTCCCACTGCTGGAAACCAGGTATAGAGAGCCTTTCCTCAGCTGTTGTGTTCATTGTTTCATGTTATGCTCTTAGTTTTTTCTCTTTCAAACTTGCTGAGGAACAGCTGTACTGCTGATGGAGTGAGCAGTGAAATCTAGCTTTTTTGTATCTCAAAGGGCAGTCTCTTCCCCAAGCCTGGCAACATTAAAGATGAGACTTCCAAGGATTTGGATCAATACATACAAAATGAGAGTACTGTGTTCAATCCTCACTTGGGTTATTTGGCTTTCATCATGGGCTGATCATCAAATGGGTTTTGTTTCATAAGGTGGAACTTCCCTGGAGGTGTCCTGTCCTTGGGCCACCTGAGGTCTGCCCACAGATGGCATTTCACTGCTGCATCACTGGGGTGAGAACTAGCAGAGGTCTCTGGGAGCTTGTTGCTTGGAAGAGACAGGCTTTTACTCTACCAGCTGTTCAGAATAGGTGAGATGATGCCAGAGGAGACCCTAGGGAAGACCCTAGGGATTTGTCCCTGGTTAGTTCACTTGTGAAGTTTGCTTACCTCTTTCTGCCCCAAACCTCTTCTAAGTTTTCTGTTATCCCACAAGGACCCATCTGTTTCTTTCTCTTAGTAGGGCCCTCCCCTGTATGTCGCTGCCAATGCTGATAATGCTTGTAGGGTATCCTGGGTTTTCTGGGTCATGTTTTGCCATATCTCCTGAAGGACTTGACACACACTGGCCCTCTGTCTCTTTCCCCATCTGCAGAAGCCTGTCCTGACCTCTGTGTGCATGGATAGAACTTGGGAAGCCCTGCATGTACCTCTGCAACAAGCAGAGGTAGCATTACATGCCAAAGACGTGAACAAACTCTAATGCAGTTTAGGCTGGTGCTTCACAGCATTTGCATTTTTCTCCCAGCTGCAGCTGTGCCACATCACCAAGTATCCTTGCTTCAGAGGAGCCACCAGTTCCTCTAACAACTTTCTGGTTGTTTAAGCTCAAACATCAACCAGAACAAGAACAGGCCACCTCAACTCAAGGCTGGGACTTAGAAGCCCAAAGGTTTTCTTGGCTCTACTGCATGACCTGAGAGTTTGCTTTCCCCTTCTTTTGTCAACTGCACATTAAAATTACTAATGCAAAGGATAAGTTCTGATTTTTGAGGTGAGATCCCTGACAAGGTTTTTTACTGTCTTTGCAGTTGTCTAAGGGAAGGTGGGAGGAAGAGCTGGTGCAGGCACCAAAAGGTGCCTCAGATCCAGCTGCTACTGCCTATGTGGCTTCCCAACAGACGTGTTGCTAAATTCCCAAAAAAGCCCTGCCAATGTGCCATCCTCTGTGTGGGTGGGTGTAAAAACACTGTTTCAGAAAGTTTTAGAGGAAGTTTAACAACAGCGAGGAAAGCTGCAAGTCCATGCTGATAGCCCAGGCCTATTTGCAAAACACAAATGCTACCCCCACTTAGCACAGAGATCATCTGACAATGGCAGGAAAGCTGTGATTTCTTCCCTAAAAAGAGGAATGATCCTCACTCAAAACTTGATCCAAAAGGTTTTGAACTCTTTTCAAGGCCAACATCTGAGTTACAGTGATGTTATTTGCATATTATGTACATGTATGGTTATGTATGTTCAAGTGCACATAGGTTTGTATATAATCAAGATGTCACTTTGCAATTAATTCAAGCACAGGTTGGATACATCCCATGAACCAGTCTCAAGAGTCAAAGGAAGAGCTGAAGGCAATTATCCATGCTTAAAACTGTGAAGTGATTGCTGAATCTGGTATGTGTGCCATGACCAGGGTATCCCAGCTTGCTCTACCCATGAGACCAGTGATGATCAAACTGTTGAGTCCAGTGTGGCACTTTCTCAAAAATTCTGAGGATGGGTGGTGGTCCATGATCCACTGAAGTGGAAACCAGTGCAATATATAAAACTGACTACATCCTTGCTAATAGATTGGACATGTCAAGAACTGTTCTCTTGCTTTGAGGTCTGTGGGTAGGAATGGTCTAGGCCCGTTCTACTCTCCTACCTTCTGTCAGGGTCAGTGCATCAAAGATGAACATCGGGAGTGCTCCTTCTCTAACTCCTTCACCATGCAGATACATTGTCTGTGACACCAATACCTGCCACAGTCAGAACCACATCAAGGACTTTTATAACAATATACAAGTGTAAAGTTCCAGTGCTAAAAGATTAACAGGGACTTTCTAATGGTATTACAGACACAGACCATTGGGTTTCTGGCTGCTGTTGCCCTTGCGGGATGGTGCCTGAGTCTCTTGCTGGTCAGTGGGTAGTTCTCAGAGCAGTTCTTCATCCCTGTGTGTTCCATCTGTTTGTCTGTGTGCACTTTTCCAGTTGCACATACATGCTGCTTTTCCTTCTTCTGCCTTCAGATGTATCAGTGAAGTAGGACCAAGGGGCCGATAACACCCTTGCCACCGGCCACTGGAGCTGGTGAGACACAGTACTGGGATTCCCATGGGTTTGATAAGGTTGGTGTAGGGCAGGGTAGAAATCAGAGCTCACAAAGCACTCATTTTTTTGCTGGATCAAAGCACCCTTGACAGTCCACTCTGTGATATGGCGACCTTCCCATTCTGTTGAATTTTTCAGTAGGACTTTTTCGGATATAAAGTACAAATGTCAATATATTATGAATTCCAGAGAAGTTAAGGGTCACCAAAAGGAGCTGTTTGCACTCTCCTGTTGTTTATTCTGGGGCTTTAGTTGCAGCAGGGCTTTGTAATTTTTTTTAAGTCTCTTGCAATTACAGAGTACTTCCCCAGTGCTAGAGTTCATAAACTGATTTCTCTCTCCTTCACCCTCTCCTCTTTCACTTCCCCTCCTTTGCTAAAATCTTGACTGGCATAAGCAATTAGCCACCTCTCTCCCCTCTGCACTTGCCACTGTTCAACTCCCAGATAAGCAGCTCTATGTAAAATGAAAATATCAATACTATCCTAACCATCCACATGTGAAGAGGAAGTATCAGTGACCTCCTGAATGACTGATATTAAATACAGACTTAGTCTTCAAGCATCATCCTTGATGTCTCTTGCTTGGTGGCTCTTCCCCCAGAGACTCAACTCCAGTCCCTGTTTGTCCCAGAAGAGTGGAGTAAACACCATGAGACAACCAACAAGTTAGGGGATGTCTGACAGCAAGATTTCCAACCTTTCCTTTCCACTCATTACTTCCAAGGAGTAATATCCAGGTTTGGCACATGGAGACAGATAAGCCCAGATCCACTCAAGGACCAGCAATGGAGAGATCTGTCTGACAGACTCACACATTACCATGAATGGGCTGCTTTTCAGTCACCCACTTTGCTACTTTAGAGCTAGACAGGTATCCCTGTGAAGCAAAAAAAGCTTTGCATGCTGGTAAGGCATCAGATTTTAACCATCGTTAATTTCAAGCCCATAATCAGTGTAGGAACTACCATAACAACTCATCCATCTGATTTCAGAAGCGGAATTTGTTGTAACAGAAAAATGCTCTGCTTTCCAACATCAGATTATGAGCCTTGATTTTGAGCTGTACATCCCTGGATTTCCTTGGCAGACCTTCACATGATTTTGGCTTGCAGACATATGTCCTGGATGCTCAGGCTGGCTCCACATGGGTAGGCTGTGTTGCTGAAGCATGGCTTTGTAGCTGTCATACAGCCCTGCTCTCCAGAAGCTGATGAAAAGCCTGACTTGCTGAAAGGAGAAGGGCATGCGTCTTACAAAAGTTCCACTTACTTTATATTCCTCAGCAACCCTGTGGCACTTGGCATGCAAAAAATGCTATTACTGAGGTAACTTAGCGTTATTTTTAATAGCAGAAACATTGAAAGCTGGCAGATTGTGTATCATTAGATGCTGGGGAACCCTTCCAAGAACTTGCTTGTTCATGTGTGCTTCTATTGAATTTAAAGAAAAGTATATGTTGTAATCTATCCTTTTACAAGATGGAAGAGCACTTACTTGGTATTAGTAAGTCAGTTAGAATAATTAAAAAAATAGCAGCAGTTGCAACTTAAATAACTATATCCTTTTCAAGAAGGAAACCAGTATGCATTATTAACTAACTGTATTATTAAAGCTATTGCACAGTATTTACAGTAACACCAGTTTTACGTTGCTGATTTATTTATCACTCATCCCCTCACTTCAAGACAGGTATTGCTTTTAGTGGGGTCTAAACTGCTCTTTCTTTCCATAGATACATTATTCATGTCAGTGTAATGCAAGTGAGTATAAAAACTGAGACCCTAAATTAAGATACAGACCTAGGAATGTCCCTGACATTGTCTTGTGTGTAACTGGCCTGTATTGAATACTCTATGAGATGCAGTTATTCCACCACTAAAATGCCTTCTACCCCTGAAAGACGCAGCTATACAAATGCACAGATTTTCCACTAAAAACTGGAAAAAAGATATAAAATAAATTATTGAAACTCCATCCATTCACCATAATTTGTATCATGAACTCTCTTCTTAAAGGCTGAGAATAAAAAAATGCTGCTTTTAAGAATGGTGTTACTACACAGTAATAGGTCAGTGTGTCAAAAGTGCAGAAATAGTCTTAATTTTAACTCAGACACAGAACAGTGGTAACGGTTAATAGAACACATTAAAAAAATGCTATTTTTCAAATATTTGGATAAGTTGATGGCTGGGGTTAAACCACAACATATATTTAAATATTGTAAGGCATTAAGTGACAATATTTTGACAGTTCAGTATGTTTCAATTAACTATTGTGCTGCTGCTTCCAAGTCCAGCACAGGGGAAATGAAGTTTTTCCACTAAGCTTTAGGATGGCAGCACTGAGAGGGTAGCTTCTTTTCTACATAGGCGTTTTCCTTGTTTAAATTAAATACTGTAATAAGCACATAGGCTTGCACTGATTCAGAATGTGAATGTGGGTGTGGATGTTTTTCCCAAGGTGGTACATTTCAGTCACATTGTTTGAAAATGAGCCACTAAAATTGTCTCACTACATCTGATTCACCTTTCTTCTGCCATTAGGCTGTATTGGGTGTGCAAGGGGTCCTGCATTTGCATCCTAGAGAAAACAAGTTTTGCATTAGATCTGGATAATCCCAGGGCCTTCTTCCAAATATGAAATGGTTTCTGCCCTTGGAAGTTCAGGCATGAACTCCTTCCTGGCTTTCTTGCAGCAAAATCATGCTGATTGCTGTTGGTAGGGAGTGTTCCAAGACAGGAGAATCTCTCTGCTCTCTACAGAGTACTTAGTCCAAGAGGGACAAGTATGCTAGTGGGGGGGACACTGGCCCATAAAGGGCACTACTGTCTTTTGGGTTTACACAAATCTTCGTATCCTTGTTTGCTTGGGTTTCAATAATTTAAGCAGTGCCTGTGTTCAATTTTCTCCAGTTGTTCCATTCCCTTTTAAATATTTGTTTTGTAAGTGCCAACAGGACCTCGTGGCACATAGTCTCATGAGATGCATTTCATCTTTTATGCTTTGCTGCAGGTAGCACTCCACCTTGCTTCCCATCTTTGGCAATACCACGTGCATGTCCCACCTCATCTGCCCATACACTACAGAAAAAATGCTCACTGGGGCTTAGTGAGAGACCTCCTTGTGCATGGCCATTTCCAGCCCAGTGGAAGCGTTCATGTGAATGTGTCAGGCTCCCACTTCCCTATCCCCCATATTCTTCACAAATTCTCACAAACTCACACTGTTCTCTTGACAAGGCATTGAAAACTTCAGAGTTTTTATTGGAAATTACAAATGCAACAGTAAACCACAGTAAAATATTAATGAAAGTGAAGAAGGAAGTTGAGCATGAGAAATGTTATCCCTAGGTGAATAGCCTTATGACAGGAGTAATTTAATAACCTGTTGGAATAACCTTTCCAGCAAGGCTCATTTATGGATAAGCTTCACATTGCTTCTATGAAAGGAAAGCACTTCTTGAATAGAAAGGGGAAAATTGAGTACTACTCTTGTCTGTAATTGAATTAGTCAGTCTGCCTTTGCAGTTGCTGAAGTAGGAAATCCAGTATTAGAAAGGAACAGCTGAACAGAAGAAGGAAGACATGTCCACACATAGACTGCTTCAAGAGGATTATCGTATCTTATGTACACTCAGGCAGCTCCTCTCTGACACCACAAGCAGATTAAAAATTTATTTTCCAGACCAAAGCTGAGAGATAGCAAAACAGCTGACCTCAATATTAACAGAATTCTACAAAGAAATTAATATCTAAAGAAATTCTCTAAGGAATCAGATTTAAAGGGCTTGTCTAGGGAACCTGTTCACAGTTTCTCAAGCCACTGGGAAGTGTCCCATGTGTTTCACCTAGCTTCAGATCAGACCACAGAAAAGCCAGAAGTAAACAGGACAGGACATTTTGGAGAAAGAGCCTGAGCTTAGGACCCCACCTGGAGCCAATCAGTAGACCTCATAAGCTCTACTGTTGGCAAATATCAAAGAGCAACCGTCCCTGAAAGGCTGTGAGGCTGGTCATGTAAATTCACATCCCTCCATCCACCTTTTGCATAGGGCCACAGCATTATACGGGTGCCAGATGCTGCTCCATGGAATGCAGAGAGACAACACAATGATGGATGTGAATCAGTTATCAATTAACTCACTTATTTAAGTTATCCACTCAAAGAAGTACAACTCCCTTGCTTTACCGTCCCATGGGCACTCTGGCAAAATTAGGGACTGTCCTGGTTTGGGCCAGGATAAAGGTGATTTTCTGGTTTGTACTTTTGCTTTCATCTAAGTCTCTTGTAAGTAGTTGCACTTGCTGAAATTCACAGCAAGTTTCTCAGACAGTGTCTGCTGACTGATAACACTGGATGTTTATAGTTACTGCCAGAGACTGGTGTGCAGAGCCAAGGACACTGCTCAGCTCTGAGGAACATTTTACCCTGCAGAAGGAGTAAAGAGGTCCCACCTGAACCCCTCCTTTGGGGAGAACCAGACAAGATAGATGCCAGAACTGACCAAACAGAGTATTCCATCCCATACAAGTCATACTCAGTATAAATTTGAGGGATTACAAGGGTCAACCCCCCTTCCTGCTCTTCCTGCCCTTTCTTCACCTGATCCCTGTTTTGATTCGGCATCCTGGGAGGATTCCGTCTGTCCATCTGCCTGTGGTTCTGATCCATGCCAGCCTGAATCTGTGTGTTCCTGCCTCCAGCTCCCGACTGCTGCTGACCCAGGAGTCCAGCCTGGACTTTCCCAGGGCTGCCCTGCAGCCTCGGTGGTGACGTGAGAGTTATTGGGGAAAAAGGGGGGGAGGAATGTGGTATCAATTTTCCTGTATATTTGTATATTTATATATATTTAGTAATTTTTCCCATTTATCGTTGCTGTTTCATTAAAGTTTGTAGTTTAGTTTCCAACCCATAAGCCTCTTGCCCTTATTTTCTCTCCTTTCCTTATCAGGGAGGAGAGGGGGATTAATAGAGAGCATCTCTTACTTGGTTTAATTGCCGGGCCAGTGTTAAACCATGACAGGGACCAATGAAAGAGAGACAAACAAAGCAAAGAACTGTCTGAGAATATATATATGCTCTCACACTAGGACTCCAGTGTTTCAGAAAGCCAGTGTTTTCCTCTGGAAGTTTAAAACTCTCCAAAAGCACTGGGAATCTTAAAGCAGAGAGTCAGGTAGCCTCAAATTGCTGTAGACATCCTTTTTATTACTTTTCTTTCTGTGGGCAAGGGCCAGAACCTCAGTTTTCTTTCATATGAAGTTAAAGAGGAAGCAAGATGATTTTTAAAGAGCACTGAATTGACTCAGCCTACTTCCTCCAACAGCAGCAACAGAGACTGGAACACGCTCGAGATTGCTGTCATGACCTGGTGCTTTGCTCCAAGCCACATGCTTGCAAATAATAAAACCACTCTTTTTCCCTAGTTGAAGGGCTTGTTGAAAGGGGGCTCATTCCAGCCTGGCAAGACAGCTTCTATTTTCACTATTGATAGTTTTCTTTCCATGGAGTCACATCAATGTCTTTGCCTCAGCTCATTCACAGTTCTCACACCATCCAGCCCAACGTGGCGATGGCCAGAGAATTGCTCACCTAGGTGCTCCAGAAAGCAACTCCCTGGCTTCGGTACGTATGTGAGATCAAAGGCGCTTGGTTCATCACTGATGACCCAATTACATCTTAGCAATGTACTTTTTCTGCTTCTCTGATCCATAAAATCGTGCCTGTGTTCTCTCCTTTCCCATGCAGATCCTGCATGCCCAATATTGCATACAGTTTTTCATACAGCAGAAGATATTATTGTATCAACCCCAATCACTTGCACTCATTGCTACATCATTTGCACAGTCTGGGGATGAGTCTCCTGTCTGTGTTGTCAGGGGCCTGGAAAGCTCTTTCTCCAGTCCTCTGTGATCCACCAAGGTGATCCTCCAAGTGTGTCATTCCCACTGGGGGAAAGAATTTCTCCCTGGGCCTTCTCACAAGAATAAACAATAAGAATGTTGTTAGCAGCCTCCTACGGATAGTTTGGCCACTCCAGCAGCTAGCCGAAGTGAAAAGCATCACACAACTTGAGCAAGGGGTTTTGGTGGGTCCAAGTTAGGACACACCACTGGTAGCGAGACAAAGAAATGCCCCAAAACACAATGCTGGGCTCCTTTAACCAGCTTCTTTGGCACTGGACAGGGAAAACATATCCACAAACACTTATCTCTTCCTCCTCAGGGGTGAGCAGGGAAGACCCTAATTGACTGTGATTGCTCATTTCCCACCAAATGAACCCTAATCATCCCCCCTTGTGTACCTGGGACAAGTGTGGGCACATGAAAGTCATCTGCTGGTAGTAGGGACATGACCTCACTCATGGGCTTAGGCACTTGTATTAGGTAGGCACTGGAAAGAAAGCTCTACAGTTTTTTGGTTTTTTTTTTTCTTTAAGTTGCTGCCACTGGTCTCAGCAGCATTTCCTTTCCCCTGCTCAGGGCCCTTTGCTGCGTTAGCTAACAACTGAACTGCAGAAGGGAAATTTCAGTCTGTGGTCCTACCCAAGAGGGGACACAGCATAGTGGAGAGGTAGAGGCCACATCCAGCCCACTCTGGAGTCCTACACAGACCAAGGCATCTGTAGTGGTGTGGACACCACTAGCAATCTGTCCTGCTGCTCAAGGCTGTCAAAATCTCAGACAGTTGTGGCTGTTTCACACCATCTTCCAGACATGTCAGGAGGCTTTCTGGCTTCAAAAACCTCCTGTTTTCTGGAACTCCAGTCCTTTCCCAGATCCCAGATATCTCTGTACACTTGAAATCCCTCTTTCTGCCTGTTCCTAGCCTGTGGGAGTTATTTGCTCACATCCCCTGAAACTGCTCAACTGCTGTCCACACTCCAGCATGCAGACACCATAGAATATGTCTTATATCTGTCTCACCTGGAGGTTTAAGATGTCACAGAGACATTTGCTGAAGGAGTCAAGGATAAAGTAACGCAGAATTCACTTTCATCAGGAGCTGGTGGAGCTGTGCCCCGTGAAAGTGATTTCCGATCTCTCCAAGTTTTGCATATATTGTTTCCATGAGGAACTACACAGTAACTCCACAGTGCAGGAAAAGCTGTAACTATAGTTGTACTAGAAAAAAATATTTCCTTCATCTGCAGACAGTTTTTTTCTATAGTGGTAGATGGGAATGTAGGCAAAATCACAATATATCTTACCTGATACCGAAAGAGTGATTTTGCAGTTAGCATCCTTGCTAGTTTGAGAACCTTTTCTCTGAACTGAAAGGGAACTAAGGCTGAGAAAACACCCTGCAATAGCATTTGTATCCTGTACCCAAAACAGTTAGAGACTGGCTTTGTGCTGTTTTCTAGTGGAGAAGAAAAGAATGGGCAATTAACTTACAGTCACTTTTGGTACGGTCACTATCTTTTTGACTGCCACCAGCACTTATCTAGGGTAAGGATCCTTATTGTGCTAGGTGCTCTACAAATGATACCTAACGCCTTGGAAATGATAAGAAAAAAGCACAAGTCTATCCCCAAGGTCTTGCAGCTTAGAAAAAGTGGGAGAGAGACAGGAAGCAGAAGGAGACAGTGGGCAAGCACCAGACACCATGGCAAAGGATCTCTTTAGACTCTGGCTGCATAGCTATCATGAAGTAATTTCAAATGATGAAAACATGTTTATGAATATTTTAGTGGAATATTTTCAGAAGGTATGTATTTCAATCATGAAGCATGAAGCGTGTATTAGCCCAGCAGGGCAGAGAGATGAAAAGCAGAGAGAAGGGGGAGGAGAAGAGCAAAGAATCTCTGAAATAATTAATGTTCAAACCCCTCCCCCTGTGAATTACTTCCTGCAGAAATCTCCTGATGGACAAATGCAATGGAAGTATTAGACCAGGACAGGATTTGTGTCTTACTAGTGCAGTCCCCCTTCTGTAGCTCCTCTGTTGTAGTGTGAAGGATGTTCAAGCACACACCCCATTTGCATCTGCATCCAGACTTTTAGCTGCTCACTTGCTGCTGCTCTGGACATGGCCCATCCTCTTCCATATCCTTTTGTGCAAAACTGCAGCTGCATGAATGAGATGGATCTGTTGCTCCTTGTAACCCCTCACCACATGGTTGAAATCACTCTGAGCAAGGTCTGAAGACTTGGTCCCCAGGGGCAGACCAGATCTATTTTTCTACTCTACTCTTACTCAGGGACTCTCCTAGGAGTCAAATTTTAGCAGCAGTCTGGCACTGCCTGCACCCTCCCTCTGTCCCCAGCTGGCTGAGCTCTTGGGAAAACCCTGGCAAAAATAAAGTCAAGTTATGTGGCCCATGAGCTGTCAGATCCCAAGGCAGACTGGTTCTCAGGCTGAGGTAAAGCCCATAGCTCAGCTCTCAACAGGCTGTTGTCCCTGTTCCCAGTGTTATTGCAAGCTGGGGCAGGCAGAGAGCACTGACCATGTTCTGTCAACAGTTCAGCTGGCAGGTGTAGTGTGGGGTGCTGATCTCTAGCACAAAAAGTGGCATCCTGTCTTTTATCAGGCATGTTTTCAACTGGGTTTTGCAGGAAAAGCCAAGGCAGCCTCATAGCATTCCTCTGCCTGCCTATGTGTGATGGAGTAGTCCTGGACATGAGATGGCTAAACTAATGGGACTTAAATGTGAAAGGGATTTTCTCTGTTGCAGCTTTCATCCTGCCAGATGCCCAGGGTAGCACACTCTGCTCCCAGTACCCTAAAGGGATGTGACTGGAGAGCAAGAAGCCAAGTCATTTCAAATCAGAGGGAGCCTGCTCTGACTCCTGAGGTCTGCATTTCACAGAAGGAATCCTCTGTTCAACCAGGGCATCCTGCTGAGGCTTTTATCCCTCTTCACAGACAGAATGGGGCATCTGGGTCGAGTCCTCCCACAGTGAATGTGTTTGTGCATTCCCTGTCTCTCCGATGTAGTCCCGCTCGGCACAGGACAGGGAGACACACACAGACACAGCCTCCTTGCTGATGGGGACCTGACATCTGCAGCAGCTGCTGTTCAAGCTTGATCTTCCTGCTGCTACACAAGCCAACTGACTGGAGAGAGGGAGCTTTTGATTTTCGTTTCTCATTACTTTTGGCAAAACATAGCAATGCAAATTAAATCACGGAGACTGAGACGTTTGCTGTATGTATGCAACAAAATGAAGGAGAGGGAAAGAAAAAGGAACAGATTCTGTGGTTTTGTTTGTACACTCTGGAATAATTTGATATTAAAAAACTTGGCCAGGTTGTTGATGACCCCTCAGAGCCACTAAGCAGTATCCTTATTAGCCAACTGTGCTGTCTCTATTGGACAATCAGGATTTATGTTTATATGCTAATGGATTTACACTGAGGAAGAGCCCTACCCCTGTGGACCGGTTTGTTAAATAGAGAAGAGACGTTTGGGATAGTCTCTTCCTTCCACCATTTGTCAAGAAGACACCAAATATTATGGCTGGGGTCCCCATGAATCAAAAGTAAAATGGTCCCAGTATTCCAGTGTAAGAATTGCTGCAGCCCTGCTCCATCCTGCTCCTTTCTCTTAATATGGCAATCAGAGATTTAGGGAGTAAGCCTGCATTTAGAAAACATTATAAGGTGGTTACTTGCAGGCATTAGTAAAATGCTGTAGAAAGATCGAGTACTAAAGCTAGAGAATCCATAAGGATGTATGTCTCAAGCCAGTTTGCTTTCTTTCTGAGAGCAGGAGTAAGAGCTGAGTCAGACATGATGAAGGCACATTAGCAGGATATTCTTGCCTTTGAAACCATCATCTTTGTGCTGCAAGACTTGCAGGGGTCCCTCACTCTTTTGATTAAGGCACTGCAGGTGTGGAGTCTCACTGGTCTTTTTGTGATGCCTGCAGACAAACTTGGTTAGGTTTTTTTGAGAGGCTGTTACTAGTGCTCAGGCAGGTGACTCACTCCTCAGCAGCAGCTTTTCTGAAGAGCTTCTCTGATCTCTCACCAACTTTCTGCCCTGCTCACCATGGAGCTGAAGAATAAGCAAAACCTTTCCAGCTAGCTCACACTGGCTGCTACTGGGCTCCTTCCAGCTTCCCACCCCTTGGAAGGGATGCTGCCTGGATGTCTTCTGTACACCCACACTTCAGCTCTGCAGAGACCTCTTTTCATGCTGAAACACACAGCTTAAGAACCCACCATCCTGCATCTCCCAGCCTTCAGACAGCCTTCGCTGGATAGAGAAGGATAGAGATCATCCACAAAATGCACAAGGAGAGCTGCTGTTTGGGTAGGAAAAAGAGAGCATGAAAAAAATGATAAGAGAAGCATAACCGAGTACAGGAGATCAAGGGAGAAGAAGTCTCCAGGGGAAGAGCAAGGACTGAGATAATCCCCTTTGACATACTCCCCACGCATGCAAGCCACTGCACCATTGAAACACAAGACCATCTGCCTGGGAGTACAGAAGTAACAGGATAGAGGACTTTTGTACATAAGAGATTAGGGGCTGGTATCTGCTGGCATGACAACACTGTGATGTGTTATTGCTGGAGAACATGGAGTTCTTGTCTTGCAGGTGCTGAGTCATAGAAAAGACAGAGCAGTCATTACAGGGTGTTGACAGCTTAATACAAGGTTAGACCTTCCATTTCCATGCCAACAGCAATGGTGACAAATACAAATTACTTTTTTGAGGTCAGCTGATGAATTTTTCCTGTAGTAAAAAATGAGATCTTGTTGAGTCCTCTTCTAGAGGAGAATAGACTTGAGTCAAGAGATGAGCATGCCATACCATTTCTTTAGCCTGTGCAGAGGTGTAGCTGGCATTAGTAGATGCTGGTAGGTGTCTGGGTAGGATGCCTGTCTTACACTACGTATTTTCTCTCCTTATTCATTATTTCCCCATCCAAGTTTTGGGGATTAGGTTTGAAGGATAAAGAAAATCTTTGTACTTCAGTGATCGCATCACCAACCAAATGCAGTGTCCAAATCCACCCCACAATATGAGCAGACCAGCCATAATAATTATTTTAGTATCCCTCTTCTGGGTGTTTTCCAAGGTAACAGAGTCAATATCAGGTCTCCATCCAGCAACTGGCACAGAATACCCCATAGGTCTAGGTCGCGTCTTTTCAGGAGGGTCACTGCTCCACAGGAGTTTGTTCATTTGAGGCCATCCCAGCCCCCAAAAGGGGAGCTAACATCCTTAGGAAAGGTCATGCTTCTGAAGAAGTAGGATGTCTTGGTTGCTGAGAAGTGATTAAAAATTGAACAAATGATGACTGATACTGGAGCCAAATGCAAATTTTTCTACCAAAATTTTGTATTGTTAAGATTGTATTTGTGTGTGTATGGTATACATTTCAAAAAAAGAGTTGTTTTGAGAAGTTTTTCAAAAAACATTTTGAAAAGGTTGAAGCATTGGTGCATCCCACATTTTCAAGCAGAAAAAAACAAATCATTTTTTTCAATTGGAAAGATACTTCTCATCTGAAAAATTTGGTTTATGTATGTGTGTGTATGTATATACATATATATATATATCAAAAAAACCCCTCAGAAATACTCAAAAGCAATGTGAAATATTTCAAAATTATCTATATAACAACAAAAAAAAAAGAGTTTCACATATATGGAGATATATGTAGGGAGGCCTTTATGACCTTCAACATTTTTCAGGGAATGGACCGTCAAAACCAAACCCAACCAAAACATTGAAACAAACAAACAAGTAAAATAACACACAAAAACCCACAAAAAAACCCAACCCACAACAGCAGAAGTATATACAAATAAATGAAGTGTTTCATTTGTCCAAAACATTTTGTTTAATCTATAGGGGAGAAGTTAATCATTTTACTCAGAAGGGACATCAAATTTTTAAAATCAAAACAGGACACCAAAGTGTCTGCTGGAAACAGTGAATTTTGCTCAGGACTGTTTATGTCTCTTCCACTGCTCACAAGGGATCCCAGAGCTGAGACACTTGAAACAAGACTTTGATGGCAGCCCACAGGTTTGCTACTGTCATCTGGGCTTGTAGTCAAAGTTGGGAGACAGATGTTTGCTGATCAAGAGAGTAGGGACCTGCTGCTGATGTTGAAGAAGGGAGGTGGGAAGAAAGATACGGGACTGAAGTTTGGATCCTGTTTTTCCCCTGGGCTCTGTAGGGCCATTCCTGAGACATCCTTCTTGCCCTTTGAGAAGCAGACCATCTGTGATTTGCAGGAACTGAATTTGCTATTGTGGCTCAATTTCTCATGTGGCTCAATCTGTCGTCTGTGAGGGCATTCCCAATGCAAACAATAGTAAATCAAGACGAGGCATTTCCTTGCTGGTACCATACACGAGGGAAATTTGCATCTTGAATTAATTTTTTGTGGCCTTTGTAACTGTCTGTTTGCCCATCTGTCCATCAGCCCTCACTGATAACTTTTTAATCCATTGGCCAATTTTGCTCATCAAGTAAGAAGGGCAGTAGGGATCACATAGATGATAGAGTCCATTTGTTGTCCAAATAAGCAGGGGGGAAGGCAAGAGATGCTCATCCCATGCTCAGCTCAACCCATTCCTCATGCTGGGAGCTCTCTCCCACCATTCAAGCTGCATGGATACATGAGCTATCTAGCATTCTTGCAAGGGAAGGAGTCCCTTCAGGGCTTCACACTATGTCAGATGGATCCTTCTAACAGCACCCCACAAATGAATTTGAAGTCACTTTCCACTGCAAATGAATCTCCTTGCCTCTTTTCAAAAACTAAGTATTTCTTCACTGGGAAGAGCAGCCTTGATGGTACTCTGGAGGTGAACTTATACCAGAGCTGGCTGATAGAGAAAGCTGTAGGAGTGTAAACCTCTTTGCCTCCTAAAGCAGCACAATTAAACCAGCAGATGCTCTCTGTAGTTGCCTCTGTGATTCAGTTAGATTTCCTTTTGATTGATGTTAAAATAGAAAAGTTTAGTGGCACTGGGATACCTTTAGGGAGCCTGGGTTTGCTGCAGCTTTTGGCTTTTCTTGCAGGGTTACTCCACTTCTCTTTTCCTGCCTCATTTTCCCTGCTTTTATATGAAGGTGGTTTCACTGATTTAAAAATATAAATGAAAACTGGGCATTATTCTTTGATTTAAATTAAGCCCAGGGAGGAGAATAAAGAATGGAGAGGTTGTAGAGACATTGGTTAATGCTGGCAAGTGATGCAGACTCTTACCCTGTTGGGTGTTTGGTACAGGGGAGGGGGAGAAAAGAGGACTGAGGTTTAAAAATAGAACAAAGAACAGATGCAGTAAAAAAAAAAAAAATACATTTTTGTGACTTTTTTGTGACTTTTTGTGTCACTCTGGCATTTTTTTGCCAGGCCCTTTCGTATAGAGTTTTGGAACCATACTGAGCAACAGTGGGACAGTGGCTGCTGAGGGGTGGTATGTTTGCTATATTTGAGGTTTTTGGTACTAAAGCAAGCCCATAGCCCAATTGTTGTTGGTGCTGTGGGTAGGGTTATATGTGAAAGTTAGGGCCAGCAGAAGTGTGGGTTTTGTGTTCTCTGAGGAACTGGAAGGAATGGAAAGGGGAGAAAGGGTCTTGTCACATGAGAGTAGCCATCATCATTTTACCTCTAGTGACTATCTTGGCATGGCTGAACTACTCTATTGAAAAGTTGAGTTCATTCAAGGTAAACCTGTTCCTTGAAGGAAGAGTAAATTAGCTCACATTCAATGTCAGATGCTGAAGAGTTACATGATTACTTCTTACCTTCCTAGTTACCATATCAAATGACAAAATGTTTCTCAGAATTGGCTTGGGTTGGGTTTCCTGCCTAGAAAGATGCCACCACAGAACCAGTGGAGATCAGAGGAATTGCATTGCAGAGTTTGCAGGCTGACTGGCAAATGCCACACCCAGGGATTAATCCTCAGGAGATACTCCATATAACTGCTGTGGTACCCAACACATGTGCTGGGAAACCAATCTGGGAAAAAACCTGCCCTGAGGAAACTGAGCTCTGCCAGCAGCAGATCAGAAAGAGCTACTCTTAATGTCCTTCATACATGAAACTGGCAGTAGATAAAGAACAATGTAACAGATTATGTGTAGAGGAATCATGGCTGATTGTGACACAAAGCTGAGAAAACTCTGATATCAACAAACAAGGCTGAACCTTTCCTCAAGAGTTCTTAAACCTGCCTCAGAAAGTCATTAATGCCCTATTAGATAGGAGATTGTATTGATGTAGGAGATTGCCCGATCCAGATCAGGCAACAGGGGTAGGGTCACCATGGGTAAAAAATAGCTTCTGATATCCCCTGAGCTGACAGCATTTTCTTGACATTCACAAAATGGAATACGGAAACTAGGGATAATCTCCAAATTTCCCTTCCTGAGTAATTGTCACATTTTAAACTCTGTCTTCAAACGATGAAGAACCAGTCAATAGGAAAAACAAAGGAGCCTCTTCAGGCCTGAATTTTTCACTAGTAATTGGTTCATAAACAAGTGGTACCTCAGTGGCTGCATCCAACCTCTTAGGCAGATCATGTACATGTCTATGTGTGTAGACGCAAATCTGTGTCACCTCTGTGGGTACATGTTTGTATGTGCATAAACTAGGCTTCATCACGTGTCAATTTTCCTAAATTTTCTTCTCTTTCATCACAAAAGGGTATCATCTGCTTAAGGGCTGAAAGCAAAGGAGAGTGGGGGAATAATCTTCTTTACCATAAACATCCAAATTTCTGTATATGCCAGAATTGCTCTCACATCACAGGCTGAGGTCTCGTTCTCTGAAGTGCAATCAAATGAACTGCTGTTGCTGTGGAGCTTGTCTAAAAACATCTCTCCATATTCTGCTCATTCAGGCCTTTTATGCCTGCTGTTCTCATTATTATGCTCTTGTTTTTCCAAGTGCCGAAATCTCACTCGGACATTTATAGTTGTATCTGCACTTGAATACACAATCAAATGCCAAAGGCAGAACCAGCCGGGGGCTTAATCATGTCCTCACCTACGTCATATTTTCAAATTCCAGTAGAAAATATTGATATCAAAATGATCTGATGGCTCAAAACCAGATGTTATGAAACGATCATGCAGAACAGGCTGACTCATGCTAGTCTGCATCTACACCCTCTTCTCGCCACTCACACTCTTCCTCTGAGTCTTTCATGGGTTTCCAGGAATAAATATCGTTTCAAATACATTACCTTCCACCAACAGAGCACCATTTAATTTGATAGAACTCTCTTTAGTCAGGACACTTGTTTTCTTCTGATCCATCACCATTCGGCAACTTGGTGCAATTTTGACCAGGCTGGAGGTTCCTATGCTGTTGCAGTGCAAAGAAGGGGGTGCTCACAAAGAAAGAAATGCCACTTGAAGGGCTTTCTGGAATAACATTTGCTTAAACTACACTTGTCCTTAAAGTGTAATGCAAGAGGGTACTCCAGACATAGGATGGCCACCAATCTGTCCAGCCTGCCTGGACACAGGTTGTTCTTTCTGCCTCCACCATGATGGACCTGTTTTGGGATAGTCATGGAAAGGAAAGGGGTGAGGCAGATCAGAGGAGCTGCTGATGTGTCTGCTGCAGTGCACTCACTGCATTGCACAGTGATGTGCTCTGGCTGCTGAGAGCAGAAGCCTCTTTTCTAAAATAAGGATTTATTGTTGAAAGAAATGCTTCGGGGGTAAAGTTTTCACATTGGATTTTGTTCTGTCACTCTGAAGTGCAGCAGAACTCTTTGGACATCTGGCAAAGCCTCGAGCAAAGTAGTAGTAGCAGCTGCATATGCTAGTTTATCTGTCCCCTCCCCGTGTGCTAATAGAATTCTGGTAACATGCCCATATCATCCTTTTGTCACTGCTACCCAAGTCCTCATAGTATCTCAGCATGCCCCAGAGGCAGTTACTTGGGTGAGGCATTTGCTATCTCAAGGTCTTTATCAGCCATCCCAACTGAATCTCAGTGCTACCAGACAGTGAGAGATCATGATATGGTCAAGATCTTAGGCTTTTTATCTTCTAGATGCTCAGAGTGGGGTTGATCCCTCACTGTGAGAAAAACATAAATCCTGAGCAAGTTATCTAGTCTCTGCCTATCAACACTGGAATGTGGATAGGAATTCCCTCATGATCCAGCAATTGGTTTTAGATGCTGCAGTCAGAAGGCTAGCTCAGGGTAGGCTGGATACTGTTTCTTTAAAAGGAAAAGAAACTTAATCATCATCAAGATTAAGTGCACCATTAAGCCCAAGAGTTTTGTGTATCTCTTTCCAAGTGTCTGCATTTCAGGTGATGCCTGCTCCCCACTGTTTGCACAGCAAGCTCCAGAGAGGGAATTGCTGCTTGAGACTTGTGTATACTTCCTGGTCTAACTCCTCTGCAGAAATGATGGAAACCTCCAAAAGAGCTCTTCAGTACCTGAAAGGCAGGCTGCCACAGGCTCAATTCCTTATTACACTACGGGCACAGTGGAATTTGCAAATGTTGACAGAGCAATGAACAATTTGTCGTTTATTTAGATCACCATTTCTGACTGTGAAGCTGTTTGGTGGAACTCCATAGTCCCTTCGATGCTCTTCTCAGGACTGAAAACATTCTTGCCATGCCCTAACCCCTAGACCAGGTGACTAACAGCCCCATGATTTTCCCTGCTAACTCACACTTCCCTGTGTCATTCATGGTTCAGAGGTGAATCCTGACTTCACCCTTTTCTGTATCTTTAAGTAAAGAATTTTTCTCACCATAACTGAAAACAAGGATGTAAGCCTGAAGGTGGAAGATATTGCCCAGGAGATCAGCAGAAGTGCAGGTTGGGCAGATTAAAAACAGTAGCCAGAGCTTTTGACTAGAAGAAAGATAGGAGAAGATACAGAGCAGAAGGATTTTCTGTATGAGTTGCTTCTCATTCTGTGGCATTTTTTAAAGAAATGATACTCAGGATCTGGACAGTGGCTGCATGGAACCTTTGCATCCCTCCTCTCTGCTAGCGATTTCTTCCCATGAAGAGAAAAGAAATACTCACTTCACCTGACAAAAGGGGTCAGGATACCCTGCATGGAGCTATTCCTGCTCCCCAGCCTCAGGGAGATGAGGCAGAATTAATAATTTTGATCAATGTGCTTCTTGTTTCCAGACACAGCCTATCAGAAGGTATTTTGTGAGTGTGATATATGAGTCACTGTGGGATGCAGCAGAATTTTTGGCCTTGCAGCCGTGGAGGTACAGTATTCATCTTCTCTCAGCCTATAAAACAAGTAGCCTAGAGACATGATGAATATGTTTTGCAGAAGCTTAGGTGGAAACTCCAGGGAAGTTCCTGGTTTCTAAACAACAAGACCTTAATTTTGTTAGTTAAACAAAGTAAGATAAACCTCCCAGAGCCCCCTACCTCTGCTTCCCATGCCCCTTTTCACTTTCCTGGCTTACTTCCAAAGCATCTAAATAGAGGATTGATTGGGGGCTGGTATTTGCACAAGCCCTTGTTTTCAGATTTGGAGTACCTAGCCTTCATCATAACTGGTATCAGTAGATGGCAAGTTGATAGTCATATCTGGGCATTCAGAGGATCCAGACCAAGAGAAAACTGAAAGGCAGGAGTAGTCCAGGGATACAAACTCTTTGCAAGACAAGTATCTCATCTTCCAGCTTTGCGGTGAGGGGCCTGATGCTATGCAATGAATTATCCCCCACTCATAATTCATCCCATGTCTTGCACTTGTCCCTTGCTCTGTTTATCAAACCTGTTGATCCCACTGCTGCCCAAAGACTATATTAAATTGGTTCATCAATCATCTGGCTCTCAGCCACAGTCTTGACAAGGAAAGGAAGAAGTGAATGGATAGAAGTACTGTAAAACTCCACAGATAATGTAATTCTATTTAGGAAAAGAGCATACTTCTCCATCCACTTTTAATCCCATTAGAATAGCTCTTTGTATTCCTTACTGCTTAAATTAAGGCAGAGAGCTTGAGGAGGCTGTAATGAATCAAGCTCTTCATTAGTAGGGCATTTGGATCTTCATTCTTGCACCAGTCCTGGCTGCATTACCCTCCAGAGTCCAGTATGATGTTAATACCAGGTCAATATTCAGCCTAGTAATGTTGATAGCTGGGGCTTTGCTTTTCAGAGCAAGGGAATAACAAAACAAATTTCAGGCTGTTCAGCCTGAAGAAGAGGCAGCTCAGAGGAGACCTCATCACTCTCTACAACTACCTGAAAGGAGGCTGTAGCCAGGTGGGGGTTGGTCTCTTTTCCCAGACGACTTTCAACAAGACAAGAGGGCATGGTCTTAAGTTGTGCCAGGGGAGATTTAGGTTGGATATTAGAAAGAATTTCTTTACGGAGAGGGTGATCAGGCATTGGAACGGGCTGCCCGGTGAGGTGGTGGATTCTCCGTCCCTGGAGATATTTAAAAAGAGACTGGATGTGGCACTCAGTGCCATGGTCTAGTAACTGCACCGGTGGGTCAAAGGTTGGACTTGATCTCTGAGGTCCCTTCCAACCCGGCTAATTCTATGATTCTATGATTCTATGAAATACAATTTACTGAGTCCAGAGCTGAGTCTGTGAAAAGTCTCTCACAGAAATCCGTTTCCCAGTTGGGCATGAATGGCTGGACAAACAGTGCTTTTATACCATTTGGTACATCAGCCCCAGGGCATTGGCAAGGTCCCTGGTGGTGCACATCCCCAGCTCTTATTGAGCAGAAACACCTGGATGGATATAGGGATTGGCACCTAATGCTGAACAGAGAATCTCCATCACAGGCACTGTGGGCATCCATGATGGTGCTGTTTAGTGAAACTAGAGGCAGCATCATTCTAACACATCCTGTTTTGCACTAGTTTGCAGACTAGCACATCTTAAAGCAAAATTTGGTGGGGAATTTCGTTACTCATTATTTTTATCTGAAACGCATTATTTTAAAAAATAATTTTATACAGAAAATAGTATATGAAAAATTATATATAAGATAATTGTATAATTTTAACCGCAGTGGCGTTGTGAGAACACTTATTGTTTACCTACAAACATGTGTCAAAAAGGAAGACTGAGCTTGTTTTGATTCCTCAGGTCCACAACAGATGTTGCTCTCTGTACTTCAACCGATTTTGGCTCTGGAGACTTGAATTGCTGTGTCTGCTTGTTTGTCAGCAATGTCTGATTGTGGGGTTAGATGGTCATTCCTTCTAAGTAGAGAAGTTGTATCTTTCAGCAAACTGTACCCAAGGTAGGGACGCTATGAAGAGAAGTGAACACGCTGACTACTGCCAGCTTTTAGAGGTCTTGGTTTCTTTTGAGGTTTAATCACCATTGTTTTCACCTTTTGTATCACATCAAGGAAAAGCTGGTGAGACTGGGTCTGGCTGAGCTCTCTGATCTACTCGACACATTTCTTGTCCTTATTTCCCACATGGATTTTGCTAGAGCGCAGGCATCCCTGGTATGGAAGCCTCCAAAAAGGGTGCCACTTCTCTGTGTCAGGCATCAAATGGGCTTGCTCATAAGTTGTTAGATGGGTACCAAAACTAGGGGAGTTTCTCAAAGTGCAGATATGATATTCTTTTAAAAAAAAAAAAAAAAATTCAAGAAAAATTACTAGATGCTAACCTATTAAAATCAGCCTCAGTTGCACATTGTGTTTTCTCGATCTGTTTATTTAAACCTGCAGAAAGGCTGTAATTTGCTTATTGTGACTTTGAGAAATAATAGAATGGTTTTTTGCTAATTAGGGAAGAGCAACAAAGAATTTTCTTAGTGATAAGCAAATCTCTTCACACTAGTCTTACACTAATGGAGGGTGGTTTCTGTGTTGATGATTTCTCCATCCCAATTGGAACATTTCTGAATAGAATAAAGGAGGAATATAAAGTAGTCCTTCCCATGTGCCCTCACCCATGCACTCTACATTCAGAATTCAGTATAGAAGGGATTAAATTTTACTAGGTCACAAAGTAAGCATTTGATTCATTAAAAAGCACAACAGCAAACAACACCACTCATATTAGGTGATCTGTTGGAAACTAGAACTTCTCTGAAAGTGCAGGGCTGTTCCTCAAGCAATGTCTAGCCATATGGTAATGACAGGAGCTGCAAAATTCAGCAACTCCGTGTTGGCAGCATGTGACTAATTACAAGACACCTGGTTTTAGCTTAGAAGATGCATTTTCAGCATAGGCCAGATCCTTTCACAAGGGTCAGAACTATCCCCAAAGAGCACATGAAGAGAAAAAAAAAAAAAAAGCTTTCTGTGACCAGGTTTGTAACTAGGTTGGAGATCCTATCAGAAAAGAGGCTATTAGTTTTTGACAGATCACCTTCTGAATTCCTTTGGGTCGCTCAGCACTCTTTTTGGGTAAATCCAACCTCATTCATTGCATCAAATCAAGACACTGTCAGGTTTTCATATAATTTGACATTTTGGTTAACGGTTTCTTTTCCCTTTTACTTTTCAACTATTTTTAAGTGAAAAAATACTGGTTTGAAACTAAGTTTCACTTAAAAGAGGTCAACACAAAATGTTTCAGAATTTCATAATGCAACATTTCAGAACTTGCAAATTGAAATGTTTCAGCATTTTCAAACTTTCCCTCTGTTTCAAGGGATGAGACTGCTTACCTCAATTTATAGAAAGGATGAAATTGCTTCAGTGCTGTGCATTTACCTTCACCTGATAATTCCAATCTAATTTCTATGAATAGGAACCTCTCTGATCAAGCCTTTTATTAATACTGTGATGAGTAGTGAACACTTGAAGTAAATATTCAAGGAGAGCTGAAGGACCAACTCTTTATAAAGCTCTCTCTGCTTTCCTTGTCAGGAATTTCAAATTACCCTAAGAGATATTTTCATGATCCCCAAAACCCCTAGCATTTTTTCCTGAATGGGCTCTTGTTTTTGAGTGTTTGGAGGTCCCAGAGAAGCAGTTCATTAAATCCCAGGTTCACCATGCAGCAGCCTGGCTGGACATTCTTTGCAAAGTGAGTAGGATACCTTCTCCCTCTCAAATAAAGGACATGACACTAGGTGTAAACTGTGTTTATAAATTGCTGGTTTGAAATTATAATTTTCCTTCTGCCTATAGCCTAGTCTTTCTCTCTTTTAATATGTATTGTTTGACATTGTTTCTACCTGAAACATTTATAAAGCATTATGCTTAAAAAATTAGGTTAATGAATGAGAAGAGATGGTTCTCCTGAAGCCTTTTTTACAGCATAGAAGCTTGTCATTTGGCTGCTGTAAATTGCTCTGAGTAAAACAAGGCAAAAATAGAATAACAGGTAAAACTGAAGCAGAGTGTGTCAGCAAATAGAGCATTTGTGGAGAAATACATTTAAAGCATTATGAGTTCCCCCATCATTGTAATGAGGGATCAAAGACTGTCTCAGAACTAAAGGAGCTCACATGCTTCTACAAGATCTTTCTTGTAGGTGACAGATTTCTTACTGGCTACCAGGTGACCTTGCGGATATCACACCATGCTCTATAAAACTGACATCCATCTTTCATCATGCTGCAAGAATGTGACCCACTGAAACAGTGTTAGGTGGACATGTCACCGGGCAGATCAGTCCTGTTCAATTTTAGCTTTCCTTTGCCTGTTTTAAGCAGAGATATTAGGCTTTTCTTGGCTCCTGGGCTCCAAGGTGCCTTGAAGGTGTATTAGAAGTTTGGAAGGCACCAGAAAGGTGTGCCAGCCATATCCTGGGCTGCATCAAAAAAAGCATGACTGGTCTGCTGTTTGGTTTTTCTGTTCATTATTGATAGTGGTACTAACAAGCTGTAATGGTGTGAGGTTCTTTGTGCTCAAGCCTAAGTGCCTTGCATGGAATTTTGGATATGCCAGCTGATCAGATTTTATTCAAGGCACCTGTTGGGGTTCTCAAAGCTACATAGAAGATGTGATACAAGTACCAGAGCTTTGGTTTAGCCTTCTGAGCTACTGGGACATGGCCCTTGGCTAACAGCCCATTTGTCCATGTTCTCAGGGGAGGCTGAGTCATCTCAGAAGCCATCATGATTTTTATTCCTAGGATTAGGTATTAAGTCTTAGGGTGTGGGAAAGCTTAAATCCACTTAAAATTACCACTTGTGATGCTATTGGTTTCATCATCATTGTAATATAACCTCATTTGACTAGAAAATTATCTGATTTACAATCGATTTTCTGTCATGTCCCATGATCAGATTTCAGCTAAGAAATAAGCATCATCTATTCCTTTCCAGATGAAACAAATAAATACATTGCATTGTTGTTGTTGTTGTTGTATATCTTGCAGACAAACAAAGCAGTAGCCAAGGGGGACTTCCACCATGCAAGCTCCAGCTCACGGCGAGCACTCTTCCTGGCTGTCCTGTCCATCACAATCGGAACTGGCATCTACGTTGGGGTTGCTGTGGCTCTAATTGCCTACCTGTCCAAAAACAACCACTTATGAGACTCAGGAAAGTGAAAGAACCAGCCACCCGACACCTGCACTGCAGAACTCCTCAGCAGATCAGACTGCATGATTTAAAAAAAAAAAAAAAATTGAGACAAAGAAAGAAACACCTTCTGGGTGTTTACGGGATAAGATGGGCTTGTGCTTTATTGTAGGGTGGGAAGCTGGCTGGGGTGGGGATAGTTCCATCATTTGTGATGCACAAGTCTTGCTTCTCTTCATGACTCCCTGAACAAGAAAGAAAGAAAGATCAAAAGAGAGAAAGAAAAAGAAAAGAAAGAATAAGAGAAAGGAGAAAAAAACAAAACAAACAAGAAGGAAGGCATTCAGGAATATGGGGAGGGGTATTTTCCCTTTGCCTTCATTGCAATATGGTGTTTACAAGAAGCTGGCCAACTGAGCTGTTCTCTTAATACCTTCTTGGTCACCTGAACTTTGCAGCCAGCATGAGCTTGTGCTTAGTTTGCTTGTTAAGCACAGCACTGAGATCTAGGAAAGCATGGACAGTGGCTGGTTCTCAGAAAGAGCAATATGAGAACAGAAGGAAGAATATGTTTTCTGTTTTTTGAATGCAGGACTCATTTGCCTAAGGCTGAAGCAGAGACCTCAGTGTAGAATGGTATTGCCTACTCTTCTTGCGTGGGTAGGTTTCCATGGAAAGAGAAAAGGGAATTAATTTTTTTTTTTCCTATCCTTGTTTTTGGATTAAGGTGTGACCCACAGGTCCACCCAATGCAGAACAGCTGAGGTTACTGCATGACTTGGCTCCGCAGACTGAGTGTGAGGTCAAAGTAGCACGGGATCCATTGTAAAATGAATTCCACCATCCAGTCACTTCATGGTGATGGTACATTCCTGTGGCATATTGCTCATCTGGGTTGCTCTGCCTTACCATGGAGACCTGCATAGCAGTCAGTGCAAGAATCTGGAGGAAAAAATGCAAACTGAAATTCTAATCAATTTTAAACTAAAAATCATGGTAAAGCATGGGAACTAACCACGGGAAGGAATGCTTCATACATTTCTGAGGTACTGCTCATACACAGGGCAGTGAAGGAGACCATTCAGATTGCAAGCTCACAGCTCATCCATGGACTGGGGGCACAGCATAGCCATGAAGAGACAAGCATGTCCCTTGATAAACAGCGCAATGGTACGTTGTAAGGGAATTTAGCATTGTCCTGACTTGATTGACTGAAATGATAAATTTCTTTTCTTTTTTACTTCTTCCCTACAGTCACCCTTTTATCTATTTTTTTTTTGTCTTACAGATGTACCATTTCATTCCACCAAGGGTGTATCAGCATAGATATATATGTATCTACATATATATACACAGGGAGAGAAAAAAAATGATCTAAACAACTAGTGTTTTATTATTCACTACCTTATGTTTTATAAACATAATTTCTTCACCTAGGAATGCCATCAAAGCCTTTTTTTTTCAATGCTGTAGTAAGTGTGTCAGCTTTGCTCTGGGACAGTTTTTTGTTCTGTTTTGGGGTTGGCATTATTTTAGTTTTAACTTGAGTTTCTTTATTTTAGGGGTGGGGGAGGAGAAAAACATCCAAAACTATTTTTCTGCTAGTTATACAGTTTATTAAAACACATGATACAACAGCTGCTGATGCTCCGTGTGACACTTTCTTTGGGTGGATGTGAAGCATTAGAGTGAGTGAAAATTGCCCCAGTAGCCTGAGTTCAATTACCTGAAGAAATACCCATGTGGACCCAAAAGTCTACTGTAGTCACTGACAGTTCCTCTTCTGCATTGATTTGTTGGGCTCCAAACTAAGCCTGGAGTTTAGCAATGTACTTGTAGTTGTCTTCATCAGTTCTCAGCCACCACTAAAGCTGAGGGCACAGTAAATGCAGATCTTTGGCCAGGTTGCCCTACTAAGGTAAAGTCAGTTCTAGAGTCCTTCTGCTTCAACTTCTTTTTCTAGTAACTGTCATGGAGGCCCCTTTGAAGCAAGACAGTAGTGAGTGGGGCAGGTTATAGTCCCTACTCTGTGTTTGATGTAATGGACAGATTCTGGGTTTGGGTGAGGGACAAGAGCACAGTTTGCTGCCTCCTTATTCTTCCAGGAGAATGCACAGGATTTCCAGCTACAATGCTTACAGGAGGCTCTCTCAAGCAGTATGTCATGGTTGTGAAAAAACAACCAGGGCTTTGTGGTTTTAAAAAACAACCTGGGAGATGTGTTGCAGTCAATGCCTTACATTCCCCCTGGAAATCAGGTGGCTGATTTCAGTGTGACCACTTCGGTTCACATTTGCCCCATTTCAGACTACTCCCCCCATTCAGGAACAATGGGAAGTCAAAACTACCCTCAACCTTGGTCACTCTGGAAACCTGCATGCCAGAGTATCTTGTAACTTTTGTTCTCACAGTGTCTCAAAATTACAGTGTCTCTAAACAAGTTTCTCTAAAGAGAAAAATTAGTTTAGAATTCTGTCCCAGAAGAGATCTGTATCTGGAACTTCTCCCATCATTTTTAGTCTAAAATAAGCACAAAAAATGTGAGGGAAAGGAGGTGAGGCAGTATGGGGTACATCACCCTCAGCTGCACTCTTAGCAGTTCTGAGAGCTTCAGCAGATGGCTGGTCCTGTGCATTCAGGTGCATTTTCACTCTGCTTCATGCTCCTCCAGAGCCAGGCCAAGGTCTTGTACTGTTATGGGGCAGAGATACAGCCATTCTACACAGTGACTCCTCTGCTCATCACAGCTGGGTAGATGATGTGTGTGGGCAGAGCTACCTGTCAATGGGAGGGACCAACTCACAGAAAAAGCCCCATACTTTGACAGCAGAGCTCTTGTCTCACTCAGCCCACTCATGACGTTCAGGAAAAGGGGAGCAAGGGCTGCTGTTATCCATCACCACCTTGGGAATGTTTGAGGGTAGTGTAAGTTCCAAAGCTGAGCACCACACATCAAGAACTAATCCATTTCTTCCAAAACTCAGATTAAAGTGTGTTTAGGTGGGTTTCATCACAAGAAAGGAGAATGATAATTGGGATTCAAGCTAGAACTCTGAGGACACCATGTTTCCTCCGGGTGACAGCCCAAAATACCTCAGTGAGATGCGCAGTGAGGCCTGGGATCACACATTGGGCAAGGTAACAAATTTCAGTTTGGACTTGGCTTTCACCTTGGGCTCCTGTGCTTTGCCCCTGGCACAAAAATCATACCAAAGAACTACACAGACAGGGAAGTGGATTGCTGTGTGCAACATGCTTTTCACTTATGTCAGCATGATGATTTGTGGGGAATTATCTCTTTCTTTCAAAGCCTGAACTTCAGAGCACATGGGAAGAAGAAACTCAGGGTTTTAATTTAAAAAAGAAAGCAAGTAATATTTCCTAGTCCCAGTTTGAATTTAGCCTGAAGTTCAAACATTTGGAAAGCAAATACAGAAACTGTATGCCCAACAAGAATAATAATCTAATATTCAAACCAGTCTTGTGGTTGAGAGATCTGCCTTGATTTTTGATGATGGTTGTGCAGGCTGAATATTGATATGAGAGGCAAAAGCCAGCTCTGGATCTAGAAAAGCTTTTCCAGATGGGCAGCCTTAAAAATTGAATCCCAAACCAGGGAGTGGAAATCTGCATGTCTCCAGGAATCCCCAAGGGACAGGGGTAACACTGAGGGAGCAGAAAGATCTGCCCAGCAAGAGCACTCCTGAGAGTGTCACCTGGCTGAAAGCTGAAGAAGTGCCTCTGTGCTGCACATGCTGGAGCAACCCACAATGCAGCATGGGGCTGGCACTTGGCATGGCAGTCCAGGAAGGTGAGCAGGGAGCCTAACCAGGACTTTCATTCTGGAGAGGTAAAGCTGGGCCTCATTGCAATCCAAACTGTGGATAAAGGTTCTGTTGATGGCTTTCATATCTTAGTGTGGGTCCAGTTTGGTGAATATCTGCAGAAAGGGCATTTACCTGGGGCTGTTGGTCAGCCAGGAGATGACCAATCTGTTCCTAAGTGTCACGGCTTACTAGTTTGAGCAGACCAAAAACTGAAGGACAGAATTATTGTTAACCCCCTCTTCCCCAAAGGGAAGATTAAAGGGGAAGAAAGACTGGAGACTTGAAGTTGGAAATGGAAAACAATTGGAGACAGATTTACTAGCACAGGGGAAAGGCAATAACATACAGTATAAAGTAACAAAAATACAAATATATAGAAATATATATATACAACCTGATTTCTATGGCAGCAGGGATGGGTGCCTGAGGGCCCCTGGTGCTAGGGATGACTCAGGAGGGGGTTCTATGGCTCTTCCCAGCACCCGACTGATAAGGACTTTGAAGAGCACGTGGCAAGCTGGTGGTAAAGGAGCACAAGGGAACAGCAGCCAAGCAAGGAGCAGTAGAAAGAGAGGAGGGGGTGCTGGTCTGCCTGACCTTTATAGAGTATGGACAGAAAAATGGGAGGGAATAGACCTCTCTGTGCTCCACCCCTCTCAAAGTCTGAAAGCCCTCGGTGCCTTAGTTCCCCAGATTCAAAGGATGACACTAAGGTAAGTGATGTTGACATGGTGCCACTGCAGCATCTCTGGATGGCAGAGTATGTACAACCTTGTAAAGAAAAATGTATTCCATGAAGACTAGAAAGTGCCACTGACACCAGTAGTACAGTAAGAGCTTCTGAGCAAGGACCCCTGAAGCTGGGAGGATGCGTTTGCTCCTCAGTGTCAGGAAGTTTCTGATGAAGAAAAGAGAAATATGAAGCAAACACTGGAAAAGTAGCATTTAACTCGGGGTTTCCTCAGCTCAGGCTTTGGGGTTGCCACATGGTGTGATGTGGCTGAAGAAGAGGAACTGCCTCTGAGCAGAGGTAGCTGGTGAAAGAGCAAGAAGGACCATGTGGGAAGGACTACATGAGGTGTGCTGGTGCTATCTCACAGATTGCAGAATGCCTTTGCCTTGAAGGATACTTTTCCTGCAAGTCAGTGGGCTGTGAGGGGCTGAGACAGAATTTCAGCTGCTGTCCTTCTAAACGTTGGTTCTCAGGGCAAAGTCCACGTCCACCTCACCACACTGGACTGAAGAGGCAGCTATAAAGTACCACCCATTTGAGACACTGAAGCAGCCTGTTGCACAGAGAGAACTTAAGATCTACCTTTGCTTTGCATGTGCACCTGAAACAAACTTTCTTGTAGGGTTGTGGTGTGTTCTGGGCCAGGAGTCTCAGGCCAGCACACCAGTGGGGTGTTCTGGCAAGAAAGTGACTTGACCCTTACAGAGGTGGAAGAGCAGAGCAGGTGAATGGGGTGACCTTGCGAAGATGTATGGTTTCACAAGAAGTCAAAGGACATGTGCACACACATGGGTAATATCAAACGTTTTGAGTTTTGTATGCACACAGTACGCCTCTTGAAAGAGAGGTGTACCCAGATTTTGAGTGGGCTATGTATCTCACCATCTGCAGAGACAGTCCTGGAAGAACCCAGCTGTGTAAATATATTTTTGTACTGTATACCAGTACCTCTTTCTGCATCAGTGTGGGAAATGTTTGCTATTCTAATGGCACAGATAAAAAGAGCTGATATAAATGTGGTCTGGACTTCATAAGATACCTGAGAGCAAGAGGAACAGCAAGAATCAAAGGGGAAAGTGATGCCTTGGGTTACCTTTGACATTGTTTGATGTTGATGAAAAACTTAAACAGGCAAAGTCAGGAAACAGCTTTTCAGGCTTACATAGGGGTATTTCTATTTTTTTTCAGCAGAAGGGAAGAGGCTCTGTGTGCAAATGAAATCCTAAATTCCTGTTGCTTGAGCTGGAAACACAGTTCTGAAACTGGGCAGCCACATAAGTGTTGTGTCCTTTCATTCAGGATAGCCTTTGTGACCCACACCACACCTGAAACCATACTACCAGCTTTTGCTTTCTGAGTACCACCTTTAAACCAGCACAGGACATGGACTGGCAAGCAGTCTACTGTTTCAGATATATATATATATATATGTTAAAAAAAAGCTGTCATGTTATCTTTCCACACACAAGCTCTGAGTCAGAGCATGCTCCACCTGTCTACCCCCAGCCAGAATAAATCTGGCATAAACTTCACATGGTGCACTAAGGTAAATTTGGCAGAAAGACCAGTATGTGCATCTGCCTTACCCAGATGACACTGGTATTTCTGAGTGATGCCATGGTGTACAAATCTACATGAACTGGGAAATCACAGTAAGATAGAGGAATAATTCTCTTAAATAGCTACAGCAATCACTCCTGCTGTTTACAGCCATACCATTCCAGACTGGCTATGAAATGTTGTCAGCAATTGTTGAGCCAAGAAAGCACTCTTTAGATGATCATCACTCATTGTTGAATGCTTGTTGCAAGTGATTATTCATTGTTTTCGACCTCTCCTTTGGGAAAGGAAAGGTTGTGTGACCAGAGAGGGACAGACAGGGATTCTACATCTGCTGTGAATGATGAACTGAAAGAAGTACTGACAGGTAGACCCTTGAAAGTCTGCTTATCTGTAGAGGGACAGCAAGAAAATTACTCTGGAGGCTTTCCTTTTTTCAAAGCTACTTTTGGAAACCGAGTTAATGTACCTGTCATTCAGTTCATCTTGAACTTGCCCCTTAAACTTACCTGTTATTCAGAAGCCATTACTCCTTTTATGTTCTCACCAGGCTTTCAGGCAACTTTTTTCAGAAGTATCACTTCTGAAAGTATCATTATGCTCTGTCCTAGTGTGTTTGGACACAGGGAGATCCTGTTCAGTTTACAAAGAGGTCTGGCAAAGAGAGGAAAGAAGCCAGTCTCAAAGCCTACAGCTGCCTCATTTCTTCCCTCTCTTTCTGGAGTAAGACGTTCATCCTGCATTTGCTCAATCAAGAGGTGTCAAAGAGGTGGCACTGATATCTTTACGAGATGACAAGAAGTAGTGATAGCTAAGATTTACTACCAGGAAAAATATCAAGCTGTAAAGTCGAGGGTCAGAAGGCTCCAATTTAATCATATAATGTACAATGTCGTTGTGGATTAACTTCAAAAGATGCACTGGGAGTGCTGGAGACTCACTGAGAGGGAAAAATAAAACTGTCTTTGTCAAAGTCTCAGAGCTCAAGGGAGCACAGAGACTCCTAGCAAATAATATGCTGGGGTTAGAGACTAATTACACATTACACCTGCCATCTGTCGGGATTCCATAATCCCCTGATACCTCCATTGATTCTCAGTGTCTTCTTTTGAGAATCTTTCTAGCATGAGCATTTTTTATTGCTCTGTCAGTACAAGATTTTTTTCTCACATCTTCCTTGCAATACCCACCATATGGCCAACTTGCAAGAGCTCCCTGCTGAGGCAAGAAGAGGGCATAACAAGGCACATCACTGCACACCAAGATTGGAAGACATCAGGGAGGACATCAGCCTGCCTGCCCATAGCACTGGAAACCACCTCCTCTGGGCTGGCTGCCATGCACCTCTCACAGCCTGGGAAATGTCACTTGGTAAGTAAGATGCAAAGGAAACTCACAGGCAGCCAAATCCCAGCAGCTCCACTGGAATCACCCCTCAGTTTCTTCCAGCATCAGTGGCTGCAGGGTGCGTCTAACCTGAGGGACATTTTAGTTCAGTAACCATTTTCAATAGGACTTGAGGGAGGGTTTTGAGCTCTTCAGTGGGATTAAATGTCTGTAAACTTCATGAAAAGGAGCAGTGCAACAGGAGAGATACCCAATCACTGGCCCCAGAGAAAGGGCACCAAGTGTCACAGTTTAGGCACAGCCGGTACCAACCAGGCATCTGCTCATTCACCCCCCCCCCCCCCCCCCCCCC
>JAAWXA010000022.1:3886501-3981404 GCA_038090715.1 Florisuga fusca
CCCCCCCCCCCCCACTGTGAGACAGGGTGGGGAAAATCCACACAAAGGCTCCTTAAACAATACAAGGACAGGGAGGTTTAATTGTTTTAACAGGTAAAAACTTCTCAAGTACAACTTGAGAAGGAAAAAAATCCTAATTTTATCTACAAGGAAAAAGATAAAACATGGCTGTATCGTAAGACCAACCTCCCTCCTGCCTCCCCCTCAGAGGTACATGGGGACAGGCAGTGCTGGTGTAGGGTCCCTTCCCCACATGTTTCTGCCACTCCTTCCTCCTCAGGGGGAGGACTCCTCACAGCCTTCCCCTGCTCCAATAGGGGTCCCTCTCATGGGAGAGAGTCCTTCAGGAACCCCGCCGACATGAGTCCCTCCCACCAGCTGAATGTCAATCCATTTCTCCAGTCTGTCCAAGTCCTTTTGAAAGGCAGATCTTCCCTCCAGAGTACTGCCTGCTCCCCCTACCTCTTATCTTCCACAAACTTGCTGCATGACCCACAGAATGACATTTTCCCTGTGCAAATCAAAAGAAAAAGGCACAAAGCATATAGGCTGACCACCATTTTTAAGGTTCTCTTCCAGAAGAAGTCTCAACTCTTCTCTTTGAATTTCCCCCAGACTGCCAGATAATTTTATCCCCAGGGGATTGTGATTGACTCACACTTAGAACTGGGACCACATTTTTACATTCTGTCCAAGAATGGGTTTATGCATTCTATTTTAAGAATAGCTGCTACATTCTTGACATATTCATTATTTTCTCAGCTGAGATGTACCTAAGCAAGAAGACTGTCCACAATAAATAAATGTGCAAATGAGCCAATATGCAGGCTAACAATATAGATTTTCTTTCAAAAACAGATTTCTGAAGCAACAGCTTATATTACTATTAAAGTGCTTTGGTTATGAGCAACTTAACAGCCATGAAAGAGTAATAGCCTTATCAAGGAAGTGAGCCATCTTGGAGATCAGAAAGAACATAGGTACAATTGCTACATGGAGATAAAGAAAATAGCTTGCAAATATACTGCTAAACAGTTGCAAGAAGCAACTGTGTCTTGAAGTGGCTCTCTTAGAAGTCTCTAAAAAATGGGTATGATCACACAGCATTTGTACTCTGCCATGTCTTTGGTCCACAACAAGTAGTTTTGGGGGGGTCTCCAGCTCTGACTAGCAGAGGCGGACTAGTCAAACAAGAAAATCTCACAGGTTAAAATAAAATGTTCTGTAACATTTTACAGGACTTTTCTTATCCTCTTGGCCTCCATCCAACAGCTTTCTGCATTACTGCAAGGTCGGTGCAGTTCCTGGGATTGGTAGAAGGTTCTCCACAGTGATGCTCTGGCTTTATACATCACTCCATTCTTTACCCTTGTGCCCATTTGAGTTGGCTGCTGGCTGCTCCCCAGTGCAATGCTCTGTTGCTGTCATGGAAAGTGCAAATTCCTTGGTACATGGCATTTCCCTCCTGGTCTCAAGCCGTTTTGATGAACAGTGAATACCATAAGCTAGAGATTCTAACCTGCCAAACTGAATGTGATGACAAGCATCCTAAAGCCAGTGTCCTGTCACCTGGGTCACCCACAGTCAAACTCTGTGGCATGTCTCTGGGACCCCACTGCCTGCTGTGTGACCCATTCCATCCTCCGGGTGAGAGTTAAAACTCCTTTGTAGATTAGGGATGGGAACAAACCTTTTATTATAGTCTTTGGTAGTGCACTGCTGGTGAAAAAATGACTATGATCTGCTAAACTCTCCTCAGGATGTTCTGGCATGCATGATTAAGGCAAATGTCTACCAGAATCCCTGTGGGAAGGACCATCCTAGGAATTTTCTGACACTACTTCTAGTGTCTATTCCTCTGTGAAACACTGGAAAAAAAAGAGGGTGTTGACTGACTGGACTTCAGTTAGAAGGCTGGGAATCCCAGGTCCTGGTTCCCTGTGCCCCTGAAGAGCAGGCCGAGGGATGATTTGCTCCAGCAGCCCACAAAATTTCTGAGTGCCACAAGTATGTAAGGGGCAAATGTTGGTAGCCAATGGCAACCCCTAAAACTGAACTATTAAATAAGTAAACCAAAACATCTCATAAAGTCCGAACACTTGCTTTCATGCAAGAGGAAAAGAACTTCTAAGATGACACCTTACAGTGGCACTTCTGGAAACAGTTGGTTAAGTAGAAGATGGAGGAAAAGTTATATCTGAAAGTAATTAAGGGATCCGAGCCTTCAGAACAACAATTGGCATTGAATCTGGTAGAAAACTGGGATACTGAAAATTCCTATTACACCAGCTTCTCTAATCACATCAAAGCTGTGGAGACTCTAACCAAGAAAGGAGACAGACATGAAAATGCAGGCAGTTCTTGGTTCTAAATGTTGGAAGCAAATGTATGCCTCTCTCATTTCTTCACCTCTTTGTAGGATTCTGAAAATAAACTGAAATTAGTTTACCCATTACAACTTGTCCTTACCCTCCTTCATTATTTAATTTGATTAATTAGTTCAATTGACAATTTTGGGGGCATTGCCTGTGAACTCTTGCTACTAACTTTCAAGTATCCAGTGACTTGTTGAATCATCAAATAAAAAAAAAACCCAGACAACCTCCCCTTCTGTTGCCCTCCAAGAAAGAGTCTGTTGGCATACTTTTGGCACACAGCATCAATTAGAGCTGATCATATTTTGTAATCATTTTGTGTTCAGTTAGAACAATTTCCATCATAAATTGTTATTAAATCAAAAGGAAAGCTTGGCTGCAGGAAGATATAATTTTCAAGGACATTTTATAATTAAGAAATTAAAAACCAAAACCCTTTCAAAATAGACGAACATTTCAAATTGACCTTGTTGAGATGCATCACAGACTATATCTTTTTTTAAATTATTGGTCTCTAAAATATCTGATACTGATCAAAGTGCAGTCCAGCTAGAAAGAGCACATCTTGAATTTTCTTTCAATTGAGCACCATCTGTCATTTCGTCTGACCCATGCTGCTGCAGTCCTTCTGAGTCCCATGCCCAGCTGCATCTGACTGGTCTTCCCATTGCATCTACCCGGGCCTTCCCATCCCAGCCATTTCTGCAGCTCAGAGCTGCCTCTGCACCACTGCAGGTCCCTGGACATTAGTAGGAGCCAAATTTCCATGCCAAGGTGCTGCTGGCATGATGAGGAAGACACTGAAGTGCCATCATCAGTTGTTGTCATCAAGGGGTTGGCAGCCTCCTCTGAGCACGCGGCAGCAGAGCAGGGAGCGGCAGCGGCACCGGTGTGAGCTGTGCCTTTAAATTGCAGAGGATTTGAGAAGGAGTTGGGAAAGAGCTGCAACTCCAGGATGTTTGCCCATCTGTTGTAGTTTGCAAAAGAACTGCAACAGGCAAATAATACCCATGCGAGTACATCTGGGCCAGGATTAGGTGCAGGAGCTGCTGCCACTTCCCAGCCTTGCACAGGTACCCAGCGCAAGTCCTGCTGTCCATTCAGTGACACTTGGGGCAAAGATGGGTCCTGGATGCTGAGGCAGGGGTAAAACAAGCGTAATGAGATGTTTCTGGTGGCAAAACCTGATGCAGAAACACAGAGCAATTGTTCCCAAGTACTCTTGGTTTACAGCTTGCTGCATGCTGCTCTAGACCTGTGAAAAGCCAAATACGCATCCAATGGCTTATGTATCTCAGCTCAGCAGTCTACCAAAAAGCTACCACGTGATAATCTGCCATGCACTAAAACTGATTCCATGGCCACATACCACCTTTGAAACACATAACACCATCCAGCCCACAATTCCTGCATACACCTTCCAACCAAAACCAGGGAGGGGCAGCAGTCTTCCCCCAGAATTCCTCAGGTGTGATTCACTAGCAAGCTATTTTGGTGCTTCTTTAGCATACCCCACTTTGCAAAAGTTTTTGATCACTAAAATCCAGGCAACTGTTGTTTTTTATAAGCACCAATCTTTATTTTGTCTTCTCCAGGAAGTCACCAGACTTGAAGTCCCATAAAATTTAGGGCATGTGTCCCATCCTAGCTCAAGTCCAGCACAGCAGCAAGGTGTGGAGGATACAAGAGATTGCCCAGCTGCACAAATTGCCTGGGAGAGGAAGCTCAGGCTGGCTCAGTGGCAGTGAAGACAGTGAACATACAGAGGTGTGAGTGGGAGTCTCTATCACACTGGTTTGCAGGTAGTCTGCAACACCTCCTAGGGCAAGGTTGCTCTTCTCAGGTTTGCCTTGAAACCCCTGCATGAGGCAAGCTGGCTGAACAGCCATCATCCATGGGTCAGTGAGAGGGATAGTTCAGTAGCTCCCTTTCTCACCACACTTTTTGGACTCAAACCCATGAGTTGGAGAAGCATCTAAAGCAGGTTCCCAGCTTTTCTTGGGGTAGGGGCAGCCTTTGCAATACTCTTCTCCCATCTGCACCCAGTTTGCTGTAAGAAATGTGAAACCCATCCCTTCCAGAGGACTTCCACTGATGGTTTGCTTAGGGAGTTATCAAATCTACATTACCAGTTTACTGGTGAAAGTGGCTATGGAACAATACCAGGAGATGGCTATTTTGAACTGAGTAGTAGATATATCTGGAATGTATAACTAAATTCTACTTTGACTGTTCAGTTTTTCTGCACAAGTGTGGGAGCAATGTATGCATTCACCATATACAATAGAAGTAATACCAAGAAGTGTCTGCCACATTTTGACTTCTGGAGAATTTAAAAACTTGAGTGAAGGCAAATGTACTTCTGTTTGCAGAGTGTCAGCTGAGTCTTTATGAGTTTCAAAGCTCAAACACAGACTGAAATATCAGCATCTCCTGCTTCTTTCCATACCTTGTTCCTTTCTTCAGAATTCATTTTTTATTTTCTTCATTTGTGGCTGTTGATTTTTTCCACTGTTGCTTGTGAGGTGCATCACAAAGAAATCTTTGGTTTTCAGTGTCTTTTTTTTCTAAAAGACAAGTTTCTTTGGAGTTTATTTTCCTTTTGACAAAAAAATAATGTTCCTTTGTTATGAAAACAGGCTATTTCTTGAGCAGCTTCCATTTAGCTGGAAAGCCATTTGCCACTGAGCAGTATTTAGATGGTCATTTGTGCAACTCAGCCAGGGTCCTACTGGTCTGGGTTTTTCCTACTGTTCTTGGGTTACAAGAGTCACTCAAGTACAGCAATACAGAAAGGGATCCATTTGCTGCCATCTTTCATTGACTTCAGGAAGAAGGATGAACAAGCCCCACTTTCTTTTACCTTCCTTCCTGTGAGACAGAGATGGAGAAAGGCATATTTGGGGATGAGAGCAAAGCAGTACTTCCCAGTCCCCAGTGTGAGGAAGGGATGAAGAGGCAGCTTGATAGGCCATGCTCACAGAAGAATGGAGAGAAAAAAGGAGAGAGGATGATGAGTAGGACCTGAAGGGCACAGCCTGCACTCTGTCCCTGGGACAAGCACTTCAGTGCCTTTAAAGACTACAGAAAGCCTCAGTGAGGCTTATAGCAGTTACATTCTCCCACCACCAACCTGAAGTACTAAGGGCTTCTTTTGCAGTTGCCTTAATTTGTAGGAGGCACTAACAAACATCAGGCAGAGCTGAGCATGGCCAAAGTAAGCTCAGGCCTGGTGCTAAAGCCCAGCATAGTGATCACTGTGCTTTGGTTCCTTTTCTGTGTCTTTTGTCTCTCACCTTTATACTGTGAATCCCAAAACCATAGGAGGAGTGCTCTGCTGCATACCCACCTGTGAGCAACACATGCCAATCTAACAGAAATAAGACTTAACCTTGGGTTTGGCTCTGATGATGTAAGAATCCAAATTACCAGTAGTTAGGAAAAATAAACAAACAAACAAGGAAGCTGAAAGATGGTCATATAATAGTGGGGATCTAGGAATTCAGCCATCAGCTCTGCGGTAAAAACTGCAGGAAGTTTATTAGTACCCTTGCATCCTGGATGCTGCAAATCCAAAGCTTCAATGGCCCACACTTGCCAAGGACTTGGAAATGCTAATTTTTATTTCCATGCGTTTGTGCTAAGTGTTTGTATTCTTTGAGATAATGGCTACTCATCCCAACACTATTTTGTAAAAATCCAGTCATAGAAGGCAATCTTCTTGTCTCCAAGGATACATATGTTTTGTTTTAATATGATAAGGCTGCAGAGAAACTAATTTATTCTCTTGAAATAGTATCTCTTTTTCTTTTTTTATATGAACATGTATATATGTATATATTTTTACAAAAAGTACAGAGTTAGTTTAAAAAATAAGCTAACAGCATTGTATGGTTTTAGGCAGAGACAGCTTTTCGGTTCCTGCTAATTAGCATATGTGACTCTGATGGAGCAGTTTTTACTGGCTGAAAACTTAGCCCCAAAAGTGACATTTAACTTCTATAACTTAGTTTCAAACTACAAATAGGACTCTTTTGCTAGGTTATTTAATTTTATTTTACAATGCTAAAGGAGCATTAAGTGGTCATGTTTTCCAAAATCTGTGGCTGCAAAAGTTCCTGAGACAAGAAGGTTTGTTTTTATCTTGATTCCTTCATGCCTTGCTTCTTAAAGATAAAAAAAGACAAAGAAAGGGAAATGGAGTTATTGAGGATAAAGCTTGAAGTGGAAATGACAGAACAGCAAACACTAAACAAATAATCAGCATATGGCAAAGGAACTCTCAAAGTTGCCTTCTACAGATCCTTCATATAAAATTAAAAAAAAATAACTTTTTCCATCCTCACTTGTTTCTTCTCTCTCATCTACATGGTGTTCCATTGTGTTCAAAAGTTACAAAAAATTCTCAAAAGCCTGCCAAAATCACATATCTCCCTAACTTCCACCAATCTTTCTTCAACCTTGGAGCTTCCAAATTATCTTCTTTCCAGTATTAGATGAATCTTTGACATTTAGATACTCAAAGGCATACAGTTCACCATGAATTGGTGCAAAACTTCAAACTGCTTGAAAATCTGCCAAACCCTCTGGTAACTTAGATGACTAGAGGGGAGTGGGGACAGAAGCACACAAGATCTGAGTGTTTGGTGCTGTGTATGGGTTTAGTAGAGACCTTCGTCTGAATAGACAGGAAAAGCAAAACAGTGATGGTTCCAAGGATTTGTTATTCCAGCATTGCAGACAGGGCTTGGAGGTACCAGTCACAGATACCCTTTTCAGAAATACGAAGTTTGAAACTGAAGTCTCTTTCCCAACAGGAGGCTAATTCAAACAACACCCAACAAGACTTCTGTCTCAGCCCCGCCAGTGAAGAGTAACCAGCTTTCTGATTGCTGTAGGGGCTTACAGGTGCAGCTCCTTTACCAGCAATATTTTTAGCGCTTCCTAAGCATGTTAAATTCATAAAAAGTTCTTCAAGAGTCTACCTGGATGAGATGCCCAGATGTGCTGCAAACCTTCTTGCAGGCACTTCCAACACTGTGTAGTAGCCTCCTTTGACACTCAGACACCCTAAGGCTTTAGTACTCAGTCTCAGGAGCCTTGAAAACAGAGACTCAAAAGTCGCTCCTCAAATTTCTGCTGGGTGAGAGATCACAAGGCCTCCACAAGGCCAGGGAAGAAAACTAGATATAGACCTTTTCTTAATATCCACGAACAAGAATGAAGATGGGTTTTAAAGCCCTGGGCTGAAGTAGCAGCCTCAGACCATGGCACTGCAGCTCTCCCAGGAGGGGGGGAACACAGCTGGTCGAACATGCTGAGCCTCGGAGGCAGCTGCCCAATTTTAGCTGTTCTTGCTGGCATGTTTTCTTCTCAAATGTCCTTCCAGCTGCTACCCAAGCTATGATGTAGGGAGTCATTAAAACTGAGCTCAGCATCATCAGTATAAATTGGCAGTAGTTTAGATCATCTTCATCAGCAGGGGAGAGCAATAGGTCCTAATAAGGTTATGTCTCACCTTGCAGGCAGGGGTGTCTTCTGCAAGGCAACTGCCTTTCTGCTCTCCCAGCCTTTCCCTACATCCTGTGGGAAGCTTTGCTGCTACTTAGCTTCTTGTGACATCTCCTGTTTGCTGAGTAGGTCAGCTGGGGAGTACACTGTGCTAACCTCCATCACCACACATCTAGCTACCTCTGACTGACGCAGGATAAGCCATCCGTCACTCCTCACCTCTAAGAAGAGGCAGCTGTGGGGCATAAATTCCTCTCAATCCTCCAAATGGCCTGACACCACCCGTACGAGACACACTCTACATCTAACATGTTTCCACCTCTGAAAGTTGGCTGGACTTCTTAGAAGGGGACTCCTCAGCATTTGGGCCTGATCCAGCCCACCTTACAAACTGTATGTGAAGCTGAACAGCAACACTGTTTGTCTCCAGCATGAACAGCAGCCCCAGTCTCCAGCACAGCACTGCTCCAAGGTGCTGCCCTTTAGTATGTCCTCTACTGTGAGCCTTTCTCCTTCCCTAAGCTGCACATCTGGAAAAATTGGTAGCCCACTGACAGTGAGAAAGGGGTATAATACACAAGGCCTTTCCATGAAATAAGATGGGGAAAAAATTGGACTCATTTTGAAAAGAACAAAACAAAACAAAAACAAAGCAAACCACAGAGTACAACAACAGATATTTTTGATCAGTCTCCTAAGAATACTTGCATCTCCTCCATAGCATCTTTTCCCCTCCCCTGCTTGAAAGATGAACTTACCTACCTGCCCTGCAGCCATTACATCTAGTTGCAGGAGACCACAGGCAGTGAAACTAAGGAGTGTGAGAAGTTGCTCCACTGAAGCAGCTGTGCCCAGCATCACAATCTGAGCTGACACATTCAAGCACACTAGCCTTCTTCCTTTTTTTTTTTTTTTTTAAACTACTGCCAGTGCAGTGATGCAGGCAACCTCTGCTTAGCCCTAGGAGGTGATACCCCAGAGCTGGCTTTTCATATAGCTCGGAGAGCAATCCAAAAGGAGAACATCACAAGTGGACAAAATAGGACATTGGAATAGGTCAGGTTAACAAGGGATTTCCAGGCTGTCTTTCATCAGCCAGATGGTAAGTCTGCATTGATCTGGCTATTACTTTGAAAACACTGTGATCTTCCTTGTGCTGGGGAGTAGATTACCTGTGAGGCATTCAAAAGGTAATCTTTATTGACAGCTCTTAGAAGGTCTCCTTAAGGCTGGTACCTACTGTCACCGCTAATGTGTTGGACTTGGCTTTATTCTGAGCAGGTAACAAAGGTAAATATGGTAAGAAGCTGCATTTGGTACCTTAGTTTCCATCAGAGTGAGCACCTTTATCTGGATGTTTCTGGTTCACCCACTGCAGGAGACTAAGGCCATCTATAAACTGAAGTGTAGACACATGAGTTGTCTAAACTACAGCAACCACCCAGATTCCCACCTCATCCCAAAGCTCCTGAGTGCTCAGTGCTTAGTCCTACAAAACAACTGGTTTCAGTTTGTTTCCTTTCCATTTTTGGTGAGCATGAAAGTGGTCAGATCATGACTTCCCTGCCTAGCTAAGCCAGCCTCCTGCTGCAACTGTCTTTCTGAGTTTGTAGGTTATGTGAAAAAAATCTTGCCTCTAGTTCACAGCGGAAGAGTGGCAGGAAAGCTACAACAAATGATACCCTGTTTCGTCGCAGGGCTGTCACAGAAAAGCCATCAGCCCCGTGTGCCAGGGGCAACCATCTCTGGGAGTCATAAGTGGGATTTGCTGCCTAGAGGTACAGGATTCATTAGGGGATGTAGAGAAAGAGCATTACCTGCTCTACCAGAGCTACCTTGGTGAGAGGTGTCCTGTGAGTTCTTAATATCAGGGTGGCCCATTCCTGCACCTGAAAGATGCTGTCCTTCAAGACAAGTCACCTTTCTTAAGTCCCTTTGCCCTTCAAACTGCATCCCATTGGTTCCCTTGCTCTAAGACACAATCTGGTTTGTGAGAAATAACTTCTCTCTACCTAGAGCAGCACAATCCACCCAGCAGCCTCAGAGGGTAGTAACATCTTGCCAGTGTTACAAAAACACAAGCAGAATGAAAGGAATATTTAACATCAATCTACATTGTTGTATAAATCTCCATACAGGACCCATTCTGTGAAGAAGAAGGAAATACAACAATGTAAATCAATCTCTTCTTAAGGAAAATAGGGATTGTCAAATAAACCTGATTTCATGCTGTGATGAGATTACAAATTTGGTTGATAAAGGTAACTGTCCAGATGTAATAGGCTTAGATCTTTGGAGGGCTTTTGACTTAGTATCAAATGACATTTGGTTTTTAAAGAAAATGTACTATATAGCACCAATAAAGCATGTACTAAACAGATTAAGAAATGCCTACCTGCTCCTATCAAGCACCAGCCACTCAGGGGAAACTAGCACTAAACAGGAACAGCTTCAAGGTGGTGCAGAAGGAGCAGAAATATGCCCAGAATGGTTTCCTGTTTTCAGCTGTGTTCTGGGAGTCAGTGGAGGTAAAACTGGCAGGTGACACAAATGCCTGCAGCTCAGCAGAAATTGATGGGAATGAGTCTGATGAGCCACTGAGGGAGCAGGGACAAATAACTCTGAGATGGTTTGAATATGCAAAATAATGTGCCTAGCAAGAAGAAACACATAAGACCAAGACTGTTCCCCAAAAATGGGTTTGCAATGTCCACAGGACTGAGTGTTACCCCTCAGCATGAGGATTTGGTAAAAAAGACACAAACCATATGATTTGTCATTCTGTGACAAGGAGACCAGTCCTGAGATACTGTGCAGCCTTCTGACATCTGGAGATCAAGAAAGCACAGAAAAGTCAACGATACTGAGGAAAACTGCAACCAATACTCGAGGTACTCTGGGTTGGGGAGAGGAATGCGTCAGTGCAGAGGCTAAGACAGCTTGAGCTGCCAAGAGCTTTGTGGCAGGCCTTTACCCTCACCCTACGCATCCTCATTTATTCAGAGTATTGCTATTCAGGTTCAAGGATTCCTCTTTCTTCCTGGACAGTCAAGATAATGAACAAAGGCTGTGTCCACCCACAGCTTGGCTCCTCTAGGCTGACAGAGCCCTGTGATGTGAGGCCTCAAGACCAGACACAGCCTCTCACACAGAGCTCCTTGCTGCAGGTAGGGGAGACCTGCAGACATCACTCAGAGTGTCTTGGTGATATTCAAGCCTCAGCAGTGCCCTGTGGCAGTCACACAAGCAGGACTGGGAAAAATGGGCTGTGCTGTCTCTCTCTAATTTGCAGCATTGTAATCATTCTAATTTGCAATTTTCCCCAAATGAGACACTTGCATGTCAATCGTCTGCTACCAATTACAAGATGAGCAGTATATGCCTTGAAAAAGTAGCATCAGCCTCTATTGGGATCATTAAGAGACAGCGTTGTAATCTCACCCAGGTATTTTAGGTGCTTAACAAACCAAAAAGGGCAGACTTTCCTTAAGAAAAGCAGTAAGAAGCTGCCAAATGTTTCTTTAACGAAGTAGAGCTTGCCAAGGTGAGTTCAGCAGTGCTATCTTGAGACTGCCAGACTGAACTGCTTTGAAGATTTTGTTGTTTCTTTGCTTTTGTTGCTTTTTTTAAGGGGAAGATAAAAGACTAAGACAAAAGAAGAAATACAGTAAGGAAAGAGAATGAAAATAGCAACCTATATCACTTTAGTAAGAGAGCTACAGTGCCTTGCTAAAAATGCAGGAAGGAAGCTTCCTGGAGGACACAAAACAGCATCACAAGCTTAGATCCTGCAAATTTTTAAGGGCCCCTTATGCCACTCCATCTTGCCATCCAGCTTTTCAGCTTCACTTCTCTAACACACTCCACACCTCTTATGCCCTTCAGGAAATATCTTCCCTGCCTCCAGGCCATGAAAAGAGTGGAAAAAGGACTTTCTTGCTGCAGGCAGCAGAGCAGGCTAGAAGGGCAGACAGGATGTTGTGTACTTAGGTCATCTTCCAACACAGAGCCTGCCTGCTTTGGTTGTTTGTGATGTTGTTGCCCATTTCTGCTAGATGACAACTCAGCTGTGAGGAGATACCCATCTTCCCCCATGGATGATCCTGTCTGGGGAGCAGCCTTCTCTCCTTTTCCAGCTCTGTGGAGAACAAGCCTTTTGGGTCCCTGTGTGTGAGACGGATCTTCCACTCCACTAGTAAGACTAGTAAGACCTCATAGATGAAATACACAAATTTTTCCTGCCAGGGAAGATGACATAAGAAAAATAAGGAGCTCCATGCTACTCTTTACAGAAGTGGGACACCGAATGGCTAGATAGGGAATCTGTGTAACAGTGCATTTAGAAGGACAGAATGATTTTTCAGAGAATCACCCATGCATGGCTGGAGCTCATCTCATCAAAGTCTTGGACGGTTTGTCATTACAGGTGGGCCATCTGCTCCCCGAAGAACCTGCAGGTCAGCATGGCAATAACACTACAGTTCTCCTTGGGAGGTCAACAGATTCAGTACATATTCAGCAAACAAAGCTGAATGTGCTCTCCTGCAGCACAAGCAATTACTGCTGCAAACTGGCCCAACAACAAACAGCAACAACAAAGGAGGCTGAAATAAAGCCAGTGCAAGTGATAGGAAAACCAGGCACTATATAGCCAAGAGGCTGCTTCTTCAAATATATAAGAATTAACTTCCTTGCCATAGAGCTGTACAACTGAAAAGGTGAAAAAGAAGAGAAGCTTTACTACCAAGAAGATTGTGCCCCAGTTATGGCAGTTTTTAACAGCACAACAAGAGCCAAGGCTCTTCAGGAAGCTTTCTCATGTGGCACTTACTCATAAGCTGTCTGTTTGGCACTGCTCTGTCTCCTATGCATGTCTTTGTCTCATTTCCCCCTCTAGCACCCACACTGCAGTCAGCATTACTTATGCAGGACATGTTTTCCAGCAGACACTGACAACACTTACTGTCTCAGGGAAAGCTAAATTGCAGTGGGATTTGTGGAAACAAACACGCTTGCTGCCCCACAATAACTTTTAGGCATCATATCTTCCTTATAATCAGGCCTTCGTTGATGGTGACCAATGAACTCATCCCAAGTTAGACTCCATGTTGGAGCTGGAGCACGTGTAGAAAATCTTTCCCCGTTATGTGGGAGATCAAGTAAGAGGCTTTATCAAGAAATATTAGCAAGGTAAAAGTTGTGTTATCCCTGACCACATATCTCAGAGACCAGAATGCATCCATGCCTTCTTTCATTTAGGGTTTCATTCTTTCATTTGGCCAAGGTGAATGAAGTTTGCCCCAACACTCACAGGTGGGGAGATTCATCAGGACTGAGAAGATAACAGGGATGTCTATCAGGAGATGTCTGAGTGGGTGCTGCCAGAAGTTAAAACCTAAATGACACCATGTGGAAAAGCTACTTGTAGAGATGGCCAGGATTTTCTTCTTGTATGTGTCAGCAGGGCTGTGATGGCAGCTGTATGGTTTCACATGGCAAGCTATGCCTGCATGCTTGTAACCCAAAGCATCGCTTGGATGAAATATTTTTTCTTTTCGTGCTTTTCATGAGAAAAAGCAGCTGCCCTATAGTCAACCCTTGCACTTCTATAAGACATGGAACAGATCTTCCCTCAGAAACCTGCTCAAAACACTGAAACTAGATGTTTTCTCCTGCTCTCAAAATTCTGATTAAATATTCATCACAATGTTTATAGTGAAAATTTTGAACATGGCTATCATTAACTCAGGTCTTTTCTTATTTTACTTATTTCCTGCTCAGTTTTAAATCTAGACAATAAAATTCACATTAGAAAAATTATTTAGAGCCATATTGGAAGTAAAAATACTATGCTTTAGTAAGGAAACAAACGAGGAAAATTATCTTTCTTTACTGAGTTCAGCCATCTATACCCATCTATACCATCTACTATGCGTGAACCTACTGTATGGTTTAGTATACTTAGTAGGCAGTAACAGCTCACTATCCTGTAGGCTGGGATAGTTTTTGCAACAACTCAAAGAAAAAGATGAAAAAATGATAAACACCTGTGAATTAAAATAGCCTTTTAATGCATACTTCTCTTGCAAGTAAATCACATTTATGAAACATCATAATGAAACATAAATGCACACATCACAAAACCAGCATACCTCAGTTATTCAGACTGAGCATGATTACTCATGAAAAAATCCTGCAAATCTTCCTTGGATGTTTATTGGTCAATTGCTCTGAGAGTCAGCCCAAATTTCCAGTTCGAAAGTGATTTATAGGATGCTCATAGAAGCTAAAGAAAGCAGAGCTCTAATTTAGTGTCTTTAACTGTCTGAACACCAGGTGCAACTCAAAGTGACTGCACTGCAGACTTTTTCCCTGCAATGGCCCACTAACACCTCCCGAAGGCTCTGGGTTCAGTCAAGCTGAAAACCATAACTCTGCGTTTTGTGCTGTTCTTTGCCAGCTGAGGTGGCGGGGGCTGTGCAGAACTGCAGCATGTATAAAACTGACTAATGATCACCTGCAAGCACAGGAAGATACAACTGCTGCTGAGCCATCGCAGATAGATTTCCCCAGCCAGAAACAAACAGGACCTCTATAGGCCTGAATTGTTATTAATAATGTGGAAAAGTCTCGTTGTACACCATAAAGGCTCATTTGATCACGGTAAAGACAGGGATGAAAGGAAGCACAGAGGCTTCTGTGCTCAGTGTGATGCTGCACTTTAAATCACTAGAGCAAATTAAATTCTAAGAGGAAAACACCACAAGGCACTTGGCCAGGGTGCCTGAGCTGGAGGGTTACTTACACAGTTTCTTTCTTTCAACAAGTAAGTTTTCCCCGGAGAAACTAACTTGTAGTAGATCTTGAACAATGAAAAAAAAAAGAACAGAGGAGATCGGACCTGCCAGAAAGAGATAGCTTTATCCACACCTAAATTATTGAGTCACTTTCTTCTGAATAAGCTCTCAAGAAAAATGTACAAAAGTTCAAACAAGGAAATCCAGACCTGGAGGGTGCATGCCCCTCATGCTGTCTCTACCCACAACCACCGTGCTGCGCTAGTGTAGCGGAACTGAAGATTATATCCTGCTTTGATCAAAACTAGTATAGCCCTGCTAAAGTTCAGCGTAAGTTCTGACAAGATTGAATTTGACCATCAAATAAAAACTGAGACAATTTTTTTTTTTTTAAATGGCATAAATTACTTTCCACAAACAGGACTGCCATATTTTCTGGGTTGTGGTTTTTCTGGGGTTTTTTGGGTTTGTTGGTTTGGTGGGGGTTTTTTTTGTTTGTTTTTTTGAACTCTTATGTTTTGGAGTCCACTACGTCCAGGATAAGAATTTTCTCTTCTTCTGGATAAATACCTAATTGCCACGGAGAGCAAGCAACACAAAAGTTTTACCTGAAGAACTCAAAAAAAGTAGAAATATTAGAAAGGTAAATCTTCAGGTATGAAAACTGTTTAAGCTGACTTAATTTCTTAAAGTTCAAGAGCACTCCATCCTGATGAGTAATCCGGATGATGTAATTTTAGTAATCTTTGAACAATCATGGTGATTAGAAGACATTCCTGTGGACTGGAAGAAAGCATCACTCTTTTCTTCAAGAAAGGCAAGAACAAAGACTGAGGGAACCACAGACTGCTCAGCCACATCTCAGGGGTACTCCAGGCACAGAGGGCACAGATATTCCCCTGTAGCCTGTGCAGAGGATTTCTGTGGAGAAGGTATTTCCTGCAGTGTATGAAGTGGACCATGCTGGAGCAGATATTCACACTGCAGCCTGGGGAGGACTCCACACTGGAGCAGACAGATATCTCCTGAAGGAACTGCAGCCTGTGGAGACCCCATGCTAGAGCAGGTTCTCCTAGCAGGAACTGTGGCCCATGGGGGAAACCACACTGAAGCAGATTTTTCCTGACTGAATTGCAGCCCACGAAGAGGACCCATGCAGGAGCAGTGGAAAAGCATGAGGGACGAGTGGCAGAGAGGAGCTGTTATGGTTACAATCCTTCATTTACCAACCCCCCCTCCTCTGGGAGGTGAGGGAGAAGGTAGTAGAATCACAGTCTCAATAAAATAATTTTTGTCTGTTGCCTGCAGTGGTAACTGGTAAGCAATCTCCCTGTATTTATCTCAACACATGAGCTTTCTAGTCCCTGGGTGGTGGTGTTTTTCTTATTTGCTGCTTGATCCTATTGGGAGTAGTGGGGGGTGAGTATTTGAGTGGTAGACAAGGCTAACCCATCATGGCTTAGCTGATCTCAAAGAGCAAAACGGCCATCCCCTTCATCACTTCATAAAGAAGAGAATTGTGGTAAGAACACGATCCAAAACAGGGCAACTTGCCAGCTGCCTCTGAGGAACAAAAAGGCAAGGCAGACAAACAGCTCCCAACAAACTCTCCTCAGGAGACGGAATAAGAAAGAGCAAGGTTTGGAGCCCAAACCAGTACACACACATAAAGCAGACTGGCTCTAGATTTTAATGATCCAGGATGAAGAGAAAGGAGACCATCTAGATGTCAAAGGTTCCCTCTGTTTCAGTGTTTCTGACAGTATTGGTTGAGGTCATACAGCACTGAGCACCTTGGTGATTTTATCAGTTGGTATGGGGCAGTGCTACTCTATGTAATTTATCTGTTTGGTTTTTAAATTGGTCTTTATTGGTTGGCTAAGGCACCTGAAAAAAAATATGTTGAAATAAATAAAAATGTCAAGCCAGTTGGTTAAGTGAATCCAGCAAATACAACTGCCAGCCTCAGAATAAAAACACACAAACATGTTAAAATAACAACACAGCCTCAAATGATTCCTATTCATAGAAACATAGAATGGTTTTTATTGGAAGGGACCTTTAGAGGTCAGCTAGCCTATCCATCTGCTCAAAACATGCCTAATCAGATCAAGGGATGCTTGACAACTCCTCACACATATGCATTAGAGTATATGTTTTCCAGAGCCTTTTCCATCCTCTACTTCTTAAGTTCATTACCAGGGAGAAGAAAGATACTATCCCTGTACAAGAGGGATCTGAGAAAATTTGAAAGAAATAAAGTTTGTTTTAATCAGAGCTTTAAACTAAATGCAGGGTCTCCCCATGGTTTTATGCATCATCATATCTGGCTGTTCCAGGTAAGTTTTCCAAGATGACCGGTGAACATAAGATGGAGCTCAACACACAGTGGATACAGTGACACTGGAGATGCTCTCCAGTTCTACACCTTATATGTGCCTGTCATCAGGTCACAACATGACACACCCAATACAAGGGCCAAACACTCCGAAGGACCAGAGAAGAAAATCCAGGCATGAGACTAATTTGATCAGAGCACTGATCTTAGGTGGTGTTAACCACTTGATGGGGATCCAGAACATAAAGGAAGGAGGAAGGAACAACTACTGCTGTGATCCCATGCAGCATTTCTATCTCCATCTGCTCCAGAAGAATGACCCAAGGTCATTAGCTAGTGTTATCAAGGTTGTAAATGAGCTGTTTACTTTGGCTGGTAATATGCCAGCTCACCTCAAAGACAGACAGGAAAATGAATGGATGAAGACAGGGAAAACAATGATCCATCCACTTCACTTTTTTACTAGACAGTGTCTTGTTACCCATGACAGGAGCAGGAAGGATCCGGAGGAGAGCAACAAACTCTTGCCTGTATTAAATTATTTCAGTGTGAGTTATGAAAGTTACTGGGAAGTAAAAATTCTTCCATTAAAAAAAAAACAAAAAAACCAAAAAACGGGCCAACTCTGAAAGCTGAAAATATCGAACAGTGAGGTAAACCAATCACTCAACAACTTCCCTTGGGACCTAGTAGAATCACCATGACCTGAGTTGTAGAGCCAGCTGGCTGGAGGATGCATCCTAACTCAGGAGATATAGGACAGACATAGAAATTGCTGGGTAAAGTTTCAAGGCTTGAATTGTTGTAGAAGTGCAGGATACAGATTCATAATGACCCCATCCAGCCTTAAAAGTCATGCATAATGCAGTTATTTCTGCTTTGATTTCACCCAGCCACTGTCTAGGATGCAAGTTCCCATATCTCCACTGCATACACTGGATCTAATTTAAGTAAGTGAGGGTACCAGCTGAGGATGCATCTTACAGGATGGAAATTTACAGAAATGGAACTAATTAACAGCTTCCCATCCTCAGCAGTATTCATCTGACTCTTCTGCTCTGAGTATGCTGAGAACACTTGCACTTTTGTGGCTCTAATTATGCATCCCTTTGCATTGCTGCAATGCCTAACCCAAGGTTTATAGAGCAATATGAAATTTTAGGTTGTTAATCCCAGCTGTTAGTTACTGCTTTCATTCCATCTTATCACAATCACAACTGATGTTTTTGTTTACTGAATGCTTTATGAGGGTTTCACAGTACTTTTTGGGCACTGTTTCAATCTGGCAGCACTGCAGGCAGATTATTGTCCTTCTCACTTGGTAGAATCCCTCATCTTGAAGACAGGTCTGGAACTGTGACCTGGGCAGATCAGCTCAGGAGCCACAATCCACAGGCCAGCCTTGCTAGGAAAGCAAGGGCAGTTCGCCTTCTTCCACATATGCCAATCTCTCTGAAACTTCTTTTGAATCCAACACAGGGACCCTTCCGTTTCACCTAGCAGTTTCACAAGGTGATCTTCAAGGCATCCAGAACAGCTTCATCATTGCTTTGTAAGTGGACATCTATCTTTTAATATCACATGGTGATTGTATTGCAAATATGCATTACTCTTACATTATCAGCTGCTTCTGATTTATCACCACATTTATTGCAGATCCATAACAGGCCTTCATCTATTTTTATGGTTGAAAGAGATCAGTGCAGTTTTAATTTTGTTCCTTTCACGCTCTTCAACTGAGAGGCACTTCTTTACTGCTTTTCAGCCAGAGTTCTCTTCCAATCAAAATTTCCCTTGCTATACAGGCATCAGAAGAAAAAACACAGCAACTAATGGTCTCAAACAATTTTTTTTCTTTGCTATCTACTGGATATGCCACAGAGAATGGTGCTTTTCTGTTCTGAGCAAATACTTTTGGCAGGAGAAAAAAAAAAAAAACAAACAAAAAACAAACAAACAAACAAACAAAAAAACAGTCAAAACAGAAAAAATCCCAGTCACTGCCACCCTACAGGCTAATGTGCATTAAATCAGATTTGGGAGCGTTCTTAATTAACCACAATCTTAATAACATTAATACCTCCAATTCAGCAGCTATTTTTTCACACAACCTCTGCACCTCTAACTGTGACAGGAGAAACCCATCACTGAGCCAAGCATCTTCCTTCATCATCTCACAAAGCTCCTAGGCATGAACTGCAGCAGAAACCTCCACTTGTTCTGATATCCCCACAGTCTCACATTCAGCTAGGAATACAAAAGAAAGTATAAAGCAACAGAGACACAAGCTGTTTCCCAGATGAAGCAGAGCACTGCCAGGAAAGGAGTATTTTAGTGCTGCAACTAACACCACTGTGCAATATCAGTTCAGGGAGAGACTGCAAAGTTATCCATCTCATACCATTATAGCACAACTGACTGTCCTTGGTAAGCATAGGTTATGGTTAATCAACTCCTCTTTATTAAAGCAGTGGAAATTTGTCTTCATAGCACTTCCAAAATGGAGAATGCCTTGATCTAAGTTTTTCCTCTGGCTTTGAACACTTTGGCATCTATTTTCAATCACAGGTTGCTCCCTCTTTCCCTAGTGATTTCTCACTTGTGAAACATTATATGCCTCCCCATTCTGCTCCCTCCACCAGCTGAATCTTTTTTATATTAACATCCATCATTTCACCCATTTGTTAGATCATTCAAAGTCAAAAGGCTCACTGCCTGATAGAGAATGGAACATATTTGGATTTTTTGAGAACCACCAGGGCAGTAGCTCTGTGGTACAGATTCAGCTGAGGATCCTGCTTGTCCTGGGCACTGTACACACTGCTCACTTGCACTGTTGGCAGTGACTCTGAACACCACCACTGGGCTCCCCACATGCATGCAGGTTTGTGTGCACCCATGGCTGCTAAATCTGGAGAGCAGACATCAACATTTTTGACCCATTCCTGAGCACTAGAAGAAAGGCAGCTGCAAGAGATGTCCTGATTTATGCTGAGCAATACTAGATGACAAAGATTCAACTAATGACTGCCTTCACATCCCAAACAGGGCCAAGACCTCCTCTGGGGACAGAGGAGATAGTCACACATAACAAGCTGAATCAGGGGAGGTTTCAATTAGATATTAGGAAAAGGTTTTTCACCCCAAGAGCAGCTGAGTATTGGAACAGGCTCCCCAGGGAAGTCGTCAAAGCACCAAGCCTGCCTGGGTTCAAGAAGCATATGGATGATGCTCTCAGACACATGGTGTGGTGCCTGGGGGTGCCCTATACAAGGACAGGATCCTGATGGGTCCCTTCCAGCTCTACATATTCTCTGATTTTCTGATTCTGTGACTGCTTCCAGCATAGGAAGCCTCTCTAAATTCAATACTGTTTTGCAGGGCTGTGCTCAAGGACCCATGAGCACTGCAATTAAATCAAGCATATTCTTGTACAACAAGGCTCACCTCCTCTGCAGACTCACTGGGAATACCCAGCCCTGTAAGACAGTTCTGGAAATGCATTTACATAATGTTCCAGATCAGCCATAAGCCTCACCTCTGTGATATGTCATGCCCAGCTCTAGCAAAACTGGCACATTTTGAACACACAAAACCTCTTTGTCACTGAAAGTGACTGACAGATCACTGACACATCTGCCACAACTCTTCTGATTCAGCTGGCAGTGGCCCAGGCCATACACAACACCATGGCAACAGGTCTTTTGATTGTTCCCCACTGGTTAACAGCTGGCCTGCTTTCCTGGACCTTGGGGTATTTGTAAGTCTTGAAAGGGAAGACTTCAGAGGACTATCATTTTACACATCTGGAGTTTTTTTAAATTCTAGGCTGAAGGCTGATTGCTTCCAATCACCCTCGACATCTATTATTGGTCCATAAAAACACACAGTGCACCGCCCCGGAGTTGCTAATAGCAGCTCAATTAAGAAGGAATTTGCACTGGAAGCAGAGAATCAGTCTCATTCTTATGTGTGTCTCCATCACAAAATTAAAGCACTCCGTTGTGGAGCCCAGAATACATTTTTGGAAGCAGTCTTTTCATTGAGCAGTCTTTTCACTGCCATCTTACAGAAAAATTGAGCAGTAGCATCTTTTGGGTCTTGAACTTGAACAAAGCATTCCTTTACTCTTGCTTAAAGCAAGCAGGGATATCATAGAATCATAGAATTGTCTGGGTTGGAAGGGACCTCAGAGATCATCAAGTCCAACCCTTGACCCACTACCGCTGCAGTTACCAGACCATGGCACTGAGTGCCACATCCAGTCTCTTTTTAAATATCTCCAGGGACGGAGAATCCACTACTTCCTGGGGCAGCCCATTCCAATGCCTGATCACCCTCTCGGTGAAGAAATTCTTTCTAATATCCAACCTAAACTTCCCCCGGCACAACTTAAAACCATGCCTTCTTGTCTTGCTGAGAGGTGCCTGGGAAAAGAGACCAACCCCCACCTGGCTACAGCCTCCTTTCAGGGAGTTGTAGAGAGTGATGAGGTCTCCCCTGAGCAGCCTCTTCTCCAGGCTGAACAGCCCCAGTTCCCTCAGCCTCTCCTCATAGGGTCTGTGCTCAAGTCCCTTTCACCAGCCTGGTTGCCCTCCTTTGGACCTGCTCCAGGACCTCAATATCCCTCCTGAACTGAGGGGCCCAGAACTGGACACAGTACTCGAGGTGTGGCCTCACCAGGTGAGCTGTCACTTGAATTAGGATAGGTTTTAAGTACAACAGACAACACAGGGGCACTTCATCCACTCACTCAGCTGCACAGTCCTATCTGTAATGCACTGAGTGGAGGAAGCACATAACCAAGTTGATAAGCCCTGCGGCTGCTGTGAAAAACCACCCTGAGACAGCACCAATTGAACCCAGTTTGGCTTCTGTTCTTTGTCACCACTGCTGGCACTGGAGGTAGAAATAAGTGTGAGAAGAGGGCAGGAGGCAACCACAGGGCACAGGAAAGAAAAACTAAACAGAAATACCAATGTAGCAAGGAAGAAGAAACACAGCAACTAATGGTCTCAAACAATTTTTTTTCTTTGCTATCTACTGCATATGCCACAGAAAATGGTGCTTTTCTGTTCTGAGCAAATACTTTTNAATGCAAGACACTTTTTCAGAGGACATCCAGAAGGAACATTGACCAGCTGTCTTTTTGCAGTCTCTCTCCACTGAAAAGACAATGAGAAAATTATTTTACTGCTCTCCCCTCCACAATAAAAAAGGAAGTTCAAAACCAAAAGTATTCTTGAGGAAAGAGGCAGTCCTGATAACACAACTACCATGTGCTGTTCCCACTCCTCCCCTTTAATTTTGGCTTCTGATTTGAGATTGCTTTGAAATCAAAATGGATTAAGTTTCTTTTTTTGTTGTTGTTTTTACTTTTGTTTTGTTTTGTTTTAATTAAGGGGAGAAAAAAAGATAAATGACCAATTCCATAGCTAACTGATTTGGGGTGATTCAGACATCACTTGCAAAATCCTCCACATTTCACATTTTCATCAGCATATAGATACTTCAGATATATTCAGAAAACCTTTTCTCACCTAGTTTTATTTTCTATTTCTAAACAGAGCTAGAATTAGTTAAAATCAATGGCAAACATGAAACTTACTGCTTTTCTTCACCTGGACTGAGTGAAATTTTAAATAGGGCAATCTTTTGCCTTATTTCAAGGTGACAGGGAGTCCCCAAGTAACCCAGAGGGGAAGTGAAGATGACTTCACCTTCTGAAGTGCTCATGCATTCTCCTAAAAGTGTCCATAATAGGCTCTTGGATTTTATAAATATTTGCCTGGCGTACTACAGCAGACACACATAAGCTGTGCTCTAACAGTTAAGGGTGTTGAAGCATGCAAAATGCATTTTCTTTCAACTATCCTTTTATGTTCCCTGCAGCATAAAACTCAGACTAGAGTCATGGCACCCATATAGGGCTTTATGTCCTCATTTAAAGCAGCTCTGGTGCCAGAGTTCATTGGTCTCTCTTGCAGTGTCGATTTATGGTGTAATGACACAGTTTCTGTCTGTTATCTGCTCCACATCCCAGGAATTTAACCTGTCTCTCAACACTGTATTTCCACTACACTCTGGTCCACAAATANAATGAGACTGATTCTCTGCTTCCAGCTCAATTAAGAAGGAATTTGCACTGGAAGCAGAGAATCAGTCTCATTCTTATGTGTGTCTCCATCAAAAAATTAAAGCACTCCGTTCTGGAGCCCAGAATACATTTTTGGAAGCAGTCTTTTCATTGAGCAGTCTTTTCACTGCCATCTTACAGAAAAATTGAGCAGTAGCATCTTTTGGGTCTTGAACTTGAACAAAGCATTCCTTTACTCTTGCTTAAAGCAAGCAGGGATATCATAGAATCATAGAATTGTCTGGGTTGGAAGGGACCTCAGAGATCATCAAGTCCAACCCTTGACCCACTACCGCTGCAGTTACCAGACCATGGCACTGAGTGCCACATCCAGTCTCTTTTTAAATATCTCCAGGGATGGAGAACCCACTACTTCCTGGGGCAGCCCATTCCAATGCCTGATCACCCTCTCGGTGAAGAAATTCTTTCTAATATCCAACCTAAACCTCCCCCAGCACAACTTAAAACCGTGTCCTCTTGTCTTGCTGAGAGGTGCCTGGGAAAAGAGACCAACCCCCACCTGGCTACACCCTCCTTTCAGGGCGTTGTAGAGAGCGATGAGGTCTCCCCTGAGCCTCCTCTTCTCCAGGCTGAACAGCCCCAGTTCCCTCAGCCTCTCCTCATAGGGTCTGTGCTCAAGTCCCTTTCACCAGCCTGGTTGCCCTCCTTTGGACCTGCTCCAGCACCTCAATCTCCTTCCTGAACTGAGGGGCCCAGAACTGGACACAGTACTCGAGGTGTGGCCTCACCAGGTGAGCTGTCACTTGAATTAGGATAGGTTTTAAGTACAACAGACAACACAGGGGCACTTCATCCACTCACTCAGCTGCACAGTCCTATCTGTAATGCACTGAGTGGAGGAAGCACATAACCAAGTTGATAAGCCCTGCATCTGCTGTGAAAAACCACCCTGAGACAGCACCAATTGAACCCAGTTTGGCTTCTGTTCTTTGTCACCACTGCTGGCACTGGAGGTAGAAATAAGTGTGAGAAGAGGGCAGGAGGCAACCACAGGGCACAGGAAAGAAAAACTAAACAGAAATACCAATGTAGCAAGGAAGAAGAAAACAGGCAGTGAAAAGTATGACAACGAAGTTTCTCCTGGAAGCACAGCAATGCAAGACACTTTTTCAGAGGACATCCAGAAGGAACATTGACCAGCTGTCTTTTTGCAGTCTCTCTCCACTGAAAAGACAATGAGAAAATTATTTTACTGCTCTCCCCTCCACAATAAAAAAGGAAGTTCAAAACCAAAAGTATTCTTGAGGAAAGAGGCAGTCCTGATAACACAACTACCATGTGCTGTTCCCACTCCTCCCCTTTAATCTTTGGCTTCTGATTTGAGATTGCTTTGAAATCAAAATGGATTAAGTTTCTTTTTTTGTTGTTGTTTTTACTTTTGTTTTGTTTTGTTTTAATTAAGGGGAGAAAAAAAGATAAATGACCAATTCCATAGCCAACTGATTTGGGGTGATTCAGACATCACTTGCAAAATCCTCCACATTTCACATTTTCATCAGCATATAGATACTTCAGATATATTCAGAAAACCTTTTCTCACCTAGTTTTATTTTCTATTTCTAAACAGAGCTTGAATTAGTTAAAATCAATGGCAAACATGAAACTTACTGCTTTTCTTCACCTGGACTGAGTGATTTTTTTAAATAGGGCAATCTTTTGCCTTATTTCACGGTGGCAGGGAGTCCCCAGGTAACCCAGAGGGGAAATGAAGATGACTTCACCTTCTGAAGTGCTCATGCATTCTCCTAAAAGTGTGCATAATAGGCTCTTGGATTTTATAAATATTTGCCTGGCGTACTACAGCAGACACACATAAGCTGTGCTCTAACAGTTAAGGATGTTGAAGCATGCAAAATGCATTTTCTTTCAACCATAAAACTCAGACTAGAGTCATGGCACCCATATAGGGCTTTATGTCCTCATTTAAAGCAGCTCTGGTGCCAGAGTTCATTGGTCTCTCTTGCAGTGTCAATTTATGGTATAATGACACAGTTTCTGTCTGTTATCTGCTCCACATCCCAGGAATTTAACCTGTCTTTCGACACTGTATTTCCACTACACTCTGGTCCACAAATAAATGCAATTTCACATCTGTTCGCCTATTCAAGCTGTCACCAGGCTACTCAATCCTCTGCTCCTTGAGAGATCATTAGCACAGTTCTTTCTTATTTCTTCTTTGGGGCTGGAGGAGAAGACTTTTGTTCCTTCTTTGATTTTTGTTGCCTTTTTTTTTTTTTCACTCTGTATTTTGCTATTTTATTGTTTAGTTCAATGTGCTTTGCCCACTACTCAACCAAACTCAGATAAGCATCACGACAAACCATGGAAGAGTTGGAAAAGAATTACCCATTGCATAGGAACACTCTCAGGAGCCTGTATTTCACTGCAATTGCTATTCTTGAAGAATGCAACTGTGTCCTAGGAAAGCATAAGGCATTTCATGAGAAATCTGGAAGCACTGAGTTTACTAGAAAGGTTAATAGGAAGATGGATTTTCATAAGACTATATGCTTCCCTGAAATGAAAACAGGGGGGGGGATGTTTTGTAAACACCCTGTTTACAGAAAAACAGACAAAACCCAAGTCCAGTCAAAAGCCAAGAAAGAGAGTGATGTTAGTGACAAATGTAATATCCAGTAATGCTGTTCTCAATGTGCATCAGCTTGATGCTCCCACAGCAGAACTGTCCAGAATCTTTGGGGCCATATTTTGTATCTAGTTTTTCTACGCTGTTGTTCTTATGACTCTATGTGCTCCAGTGTTATGGCAAGTTCCTCCTTGGAAGCAATTGCCACTGGTGTTATAATTACCCTCTATGGTCTCCTTTTATTTTCGCCTTACTTTTTGGCTTTTAGATTACATTAATGCAAAAATAAGACTCGGTGGGAAATAGTCGTCTAAATAAAAAATATAAAATATTTATACCAACAACACTTTCTGCAGGGTCACCCATGCTTGCCCCAGTCTTCTGCTGCACACATGACAGCTAAGAGGGAGTCAGCACCCAGAGGCAGGGAAGGCATGCCCAACCACCTTTGACAGGATTGGAGAAAAGGGGTGGAGAAGGATGAGATCTGGGGGAATGCAGTCCATGGCTTGGCTGCTGTTGCTAAAATACTCTGAATAGCACTTGGCCAGAAGGAAAGTGTCAGTGTCCATTAACTAAGTTCCTGCTAACAGTCAACAAGAAAATTAAAATTCAAGCAGAACTCAGCTTTGGCTTTCTTTTTTTCACTCAATGAAGAGCCATTAAACAGCCTGTGAAAGAAGAGGTGGAAGAAGCTTTGTTGCAGTCCAAGGGGCACCATGAAGGTAGCAAAAGGAAATCAGAGAAAACAAAATAAGCCAGTAATGACCAAGGAACACGGGGGTTGGAAAATAACTGCTTGTGCTCCTGGGTATCGTCTTGCCTGACATCCAGGCCGTGCTGTTTCAAGCCTAGAGGGGTGAGACTCAATGAGCAAAGGGAAGCTGAAGCCCAGTTTACCAGGCAGGTGCAAACCATTAATCCCTAGTTCACCTCATGTCTAAGAAAGCACCCTGCTTTGCTGGGACCATGGCTGCTCAGAGCACCTCAATGAGGAAGCAAGCTTTCAACTCAAAAAGCCTCAGAGACAGCTGGGAACAATATTAATAGGGAGGAGATGGTCCAAATCCTACTCAAGCAGAAACAGATCCAAAGCACTGAAAGATGACTGACAAAACACAGCAGCCAGGAAAGGGCAGGAGAGCCCAGAAGGCAAAGGAAAACACTGTTGGATTGTGCAGGGGGCTGGAAGTCCCCATGTGCTGAGACCCACTGCTTGCAAGAGCACAAAGGGCTTCCATCTTCTGCTCCTTCCCCTCCCCTCCCTACATGCAAAATCTTGCCGTGGGTAAAGGCTGATTAAACACCACATTATTTAAGACACTGTTGCTGTGATACAAAGCTAACTTCTTTAAAGACAATACCTGAGAAAAAAACAAGCACACAGAGATACTTAGAGCTCCTGGAGGAGGAATTTAAATTGGTCAGGAAGCACCTCTGAAAACTAAAAACCAATGATGAAACCCATTTTGAAAAGCAGCCCCACAGAGAGCTGTGTTTTTCCTCGTGTGATCCTCTCCATTGGCCTAAAATGCACTCAAATATATTTGTTATTGCTTATAAAAAAGCTAACTCAACAAAGTCCCTTTGCTTACAATCTTCTGGGTTCTTTGCAACTACACAGAAACGAAGGAAGATACACAAAAAAGGGACTTAAACGACTTTTTGTTTACCATGTTCACTCCATAATGTCAGTACTTTGGAAAAAAAAACACAACATAATATTCTTTTATGTATTATATGCTTCAAGGTGAACCAACTAAATAATCTGCAAGAACTGCTTCAGGATTTATGATCCAAAATCCTTGGGATAGTTGCCAGATCTGAAGGATGAATATGTCCCTGTTTGACTTGCTTCTGTGTGATCTACAGTCAAAAGGCAAAGAAAAGCTTAGAACAGGCAGGCTCTGCTCAGGACAGGGTGAAGACAGGAAGGCATTATGGAGAAAAAGAGGGTAAGAGGGAAGATGGTCTCCCATTTCTGTTGTAGATATAATCTGAAAATCAAGCTGTCTAAAGGTCTATTACCGACCAGGAACAGCATGAGTAGCTCTAAAAAATTTCAATTCTGCTTTTTTGGAATTTCCCATCATGAGTGGCTTAGCAGGCTAACAGTTCTGCCAGAGAAATAATTGCAGGAGACCCACTTTTCAGGAACTGAGAAACCCAGATGCACTTTTCCTCAGCACAGTGAAGACAATACATTAGGTTATTTAAATCATAAGCTTTCCTTTGGTAATGACCGTCCCATCCTGAGTATGCACAGCACTTATCACCCAGCTGCTAATTGCTTGGGTTTTGTTTGGGTCCAATAAAGACAGTTTGGGGGAAAAAAAGCTTATGTAGGAGACAGTAACATTAAATTAGTTAGGTCAGCCTCTGAGAAGGGGCTGTAGCTCCCTCTGCATCGGTAATCTTTCATTCCTGAGTCCTGCCCCCTCTCCTCCCTTTAACAGTTTTATTTTTGTGGAGTTACAAGACTTATTTTTCTCCTGCTGAGTGCTGGGTTAACAAATGCAGGAGGCATATATTAACAGTATTCTTTGGAGACCACCTACAGCAGTGGGATGAACAATGGGCCTTGAACCATTACTAATTTATAGCCCAGAAATATGGTGTATGAATATTTTTAAAATGTAAAACCATTAGTCACACTTAATAGTTTATTTGAACTAAAACCGTATTATTATCCCCTCATTATTTTACCTGGTTTATTTTAAACCACTTATCTCAGGGGTTGCCATAGCTACCTGCTGAGTGCCTTTGACTGGAGTGTTTGCAGTAATCAAAGTTAAAGACTTCTTATAAAAAAGAAGTATGCTCTGAATAAAGAGAAACCTGGGCAAAATTGCCCATAATTGCATTCTTTCACTCAGTCCTGCAGCTGTTGGGTAAGCAGTAGCTTGGTCCTCTTGTTGGTCTCTGAGGAGGTAAACTTAAGGTACAGTTCTTAGGTTCCACCATAAAATCACATGAAAATGAAGGTTTGGAAGGACCTCCAGAGGTCTCCGGTCCAACCTCTAGCTCAGAGCGAGTCCAGTCAGGTTCATGGCCTTGTCCAGACAGATGTCAGAAATCTCCAAGGTCAGAGAAGGTGTAAAGAAGCCAGAGCCATGTTCTTCAGAGTGGTGCCCCGTGGCAGGACAAGAGGCAACAAGGGACAAATGGAAACACAGGAGGTTATGTTTGAACATCAGGAAACAATTTTTCACTGTGGAGATGGCCAAGCACTGGCACAGGTTGCCCTGAGATGTTACAGAGTCTCCATCCTTGGGTGTTCTGCCAGCTGCCAACTGGAACCAGTACCCTTCTTCAGGTTTGGAGCACAGGGTCAGAACCTCCTGGAAACCCCCATCTCTTGTTGTCTTCCCCTATCCCTTGGAGTGCTGGCTCCAGGAGAACCCAGCCCAGGAGATGTGCACCAGTGACATTGCTAAAGTGCCATTCCCTTTTTCTTCTCCCTTTTCTTCAGCCACTCCTACCTTGAGTATTCCCAGTGCAACATAAGCAGAGCATAGAAGAAGAAGATAACATAAGTTATCTTCTATAAAGTTATCTTCTATAAAGATCTTCTATAAAGTTTATCTTCTATAAAGTTATCTTCTCATAACATAAGTTATCTTCTCTTAGATAACTCTCTCTATACAGTATTTTACCCATTCTGGGAAGTGCTGAAGCCCCACAAGACAAGTCAGAGACTTGCAGATACCAACAACTGATCGCAGGTCCCCCAAGGCAGTAAGAAGACATGTACCTCAGATCTTCAATCCATCCATCCATCCTGTAGCATTCAGGACGCTTCAGTATGCATCTAAATGTTTATTTACTTACACAAAGAAGAAAGAGGAAGAAACATAATAGTTTTGGAAAGAAAACAGTTTTAATCAGAGCTAGCAGACACTACTGGAATGATACAAATGAACTACAAGCAATTAGACAATTAAAGTGAAGGTCACTAGAAGTACACACCTGCCATCCTGACAGAGCATTTAAGTACAGAAGAGCTGGATACTGCAATTAAAACAGTTTGCACAAAAACATCTCTGTTGTATTAGGCACTGACTTCTCAAAATCTTACAGGAAAAAACAAACAAGGCAACAGGAATCACAGTGGTCATACTCAGCAGATAAACTTCTTCCCCGTTGTGGCTAACAGGAGATCTGGGATTTAGTGGCTTTGAGTGCCATCAGCTTCTCCTCCCCTCTAAAGCACACCTGCACCCACACCTCCAATTTTTGCACAGATGGAACATAATTATCTGGCAAAAGCCTGACAGAGCTTTTGCTTTTGGGGATTTTCCCCTTCACAGTCTGCCACATGGAAGAGCTGGGTGGCCTTCCACAAAAGGGAAGACTGGGACATGGGGTGCAGATGTTAAAGAGATGTTTTATCTGAAGTTCCACAGCAGACATAACTCCCCTATACAAAGCACTAGATTGTGCTTTTCTAGATTGGGTGAGTCTCTGGGATAGCATGTAGAAAGACATGCAGTTTATCCCCAGAAACTGTAAGATGCAATTTCAATGAAGATTGAGCCCAGAACCCAGAGGTCTCAGCTGGTGCCTCCAGTGGGAGCCTGTCTGCTACCAGTCAGGATGTCCAGTCCCAGTTAACTCCATACATCTAGAAACTCTGTTAACCTCAGAGGCTGAAGACTTCAGGCAAAGCTCCTGCTCAACAGTGTGACTCACACCAAGAGCTTCTTGTTGCTGGAAGTCCTGCTCTTTTGTACATGCTGGGTTACCTATTGATTTTAGCACATCTGAATGTAACATGGAGCCCACACTCCTGGAGAAGTGCAAGGACCCTTCTGTATGCCACCCACATACCAAGCAGGACAACAAAGGAAAGCCTGCATGGGGAACTAATGTTGACAAGCATCCCTGCATAGGGTCACCTTGGGTAGTCCTGGTCACTAAGGTGGAGAAAGCAGGCTCCAGAGACAGAGCCTGAATCAAAGCAGGAGGTATTAAAAGTTCCTTTATTTTACCAAATAAAAAGCTTCATGCAAACCCTGACAAAGCAGCCAGCTAGCAATGGGGGAAAGCAGGAAACAGTGACTCCCTTAGAGGAGAGCAGTCCCAGCTTGAAATATTCCACAGGTCCTTTGGCAATGAACTGGACCCAGGACTACACAGCTCTGCCTCTCTCTGCCTCTTTCTGGAAGCTATATAGAAAGAAGCCATTTGTTCCTTACCTCCAATCAGACTTTTGGAAATTAAAATCAAACCAACCAAACAGACAAATGAAAACCCAAATAAAATGCCCACATCTCTGCAGATTGTGTAGTTATGGGGCCTGACACATTAATAAGGCAGAAAAACATTTTCTGCTCTAGAAATCTGGAGCATGTTTGTCTCTACCCCACAGCTTAGCCAATGTACCAGAAGCAAACTAGCTCCTGAAAGTCATCCTCTCTGTGCCAAGTTTAGCAACCCCAACCACCTCTCCAGAGCTGCAATCCCCAGTCATCCTGTTCTCTTACACTGCCTGAAATTCCAGTTTCCTCAGGCTTCTTAGATTACTTGCTTTAAAATTAATCTGAAGAGCACTACAGTGAATTACTGCTTGAAATTAGCCTTTTTGGAAAGTTAAATGTCAGCCTTTCCCAGTGCTCACTTCATCACAGGATTTAGAAGGAGTTATCCCCTCTTCATACCAATGTAAAAACTAATAATCCTCGTTACGTTAACCCCTGCCACGCTGCCAGAGAGCGTGGGAATTATCCCAGTGAGGAAACCCTGGCACACTGCCCAGGCCTTGTGGAGATCTATATCCAAGGTAAGCTTTGGTCCTAACAGCTGGACCCTGGCTAACATATGAGTGCAAGCCATGCAGACTTAGATAGGAGTTCCAATGCCCTCCCATGCCTCCTTGATCTGGATGACCAAGACACAAGAAGCCAAAGGCCCAACCCTGCATGCTTACAGATTTACTAAGAGGACCCACTGACCTGGTTCTTTATTTTGCAGCCTTGTGCAAGAGGATAAGAAGAATTATTCAGGGGGCTTTCTGTTCCCTGTTTGCCCAAAGAGGCCAGGGCCAAACACTCACTGATATGGTCTCTGCAGAGTCATGTCTAGGCTTGCAAACCAGCTGGACTTCACCAGTGATACACCACTTTTATCAGTCCCAGCTTGTAGGAAAGCTTACCTCATGCTCTTTGAGGCAAAGAAACTTGTTCTTCTATCCTCTGGCAGATCCCATTTGAATAGGTGGCAGACAGAAACTCCTGACAAACCTTCCAATGTGCACCACTGCACTGTCAGAAAACATCCCACTGTAACATAACATCAACCCTGTGCTTAGCAAAGAAACACTGGGACGTAGCCAGTTACAGGGCATTGCAACAAGGCACAGGAACCACAGCCTTCTTCATGCTTCTTGTCTGGTATCCTGAACATCCCAGACTAATTTCTGCATGCCTGTGCCAAACCATCGCTGCTGCACAACACAAACAGCAGAATAACCTTTAGCACAGAGCTGCCTGCTGTTTTCAAATGGCATCAACACATGCAGCCAATAAGCCTTCAAACGCTGCCTGCAAATCCAGACCGGGACATGGGAATGCTAGTGATGTCTTCCCATCTCACTTCTTCATGAAAGCCAGCAACATCCCAAGTACAAAACTAGATCAGAGAGGTAACTCTTATATTGCTCCAAAGCTTGTTGCTTTACTCACTCACTAGGAAAAGGACAGCAAAGTAGTTGCCTCACATAATGGGATGATGTGGAAAGACTGACTTGTTACCGAAGATGGACTTTTCAGCGCATGCTCAGAGACACAATATGTCTTGTCATACTCAGGAGCTACACTATCACATCTCTTAGACCCACCACTGAAATGCTGTTGTGCACCATGCAAAACCCAATTAGCTATGGCAGAGTAAACCGACACAGGCACCACAAGGGCTTCACCCCTCAAAGGGGAAGGAACAAAGATGATGTGAGAACTCATTTGCTATCAAAAAGGTACCTAATTAGTATGTGATAACAACAAATGGGACTGCATTTTCTAGTCTTATGCACCAGGACTGCATGATAATCCTCATGGCTCATCGAGATGCTGGACAAAACTCACTCCATGTAGGAGCTGGTGGGTCAATACTTTGCTCTCCACTCTAAATGATTGTGGAGCATGGAACTTTACTTGAGGGGCAGAAAATGTCCCATTTCTAGCCTATGTCTTTACCTCCCTAAACTACTGGAGACACTGCTGAGGGAGCAAGAAAACAACATCTCAATGTCACTGCTGTCACTGTGGGATGGTACGTAAAGCATATTTTCACAGATCACATCAACTTTTTGGCCCTGTGATATCCACCTGAGCTGAACTTGCTCTAGCCTGTGACAAAATTACAAGAAACAAGTAAATCGCAGAATCACAGAATAGTTGTGGTTGAGATCACAGAGAGATTACAGAGGCCAACCACACACACACGCAACAAGTGAAAAAAAAAACCAACAACCCAGACTCCTACAGTCGCAGCCACTAGAGCAGCCCTGAACTGACACATCTTCAAGTTACTTAAATATCTCCATAGATGGTGACTCAATCACCTCCCTGGGCAGAGAGCTTTGTTATTGTCTGCAAGGAATGGCCAAAATTGAGCCCTGTTAGGGGTTTAATCAGTGTGCACAGTGTTAACAGGATGGGAGTTGGAAAAGGCATTGTCCTGGATCCTTGGCAGAACAGCCTCTCCAGGTCTAAATTAGATCTTGCCTCTGAAACATTGGCAATAGATTGAGATGGGGACTCTCAGTGACAGGGACCTGGGGTGGAACTGAATTTCCCAGCAGAGTCCCTGGTTACAATAAAGCTGGAGAAGGAGAGAGTTAATTTTGAGTGGAAACATTCTGAGACATATGTGAATGAAAGGAATCACCAGGACTTGGGGGTTTCGGCACAACTTAAAAGATTGTGGAAGAGACCAGTGTGGCACTTTTAACAGCAACTGATCAAAGTTTTTTGCAAAGCAAAGTAAGCAAGGTATGGCCTCTGCTTCCCTGTGAGCAGTAGTAGCCACAGTGTTACTGATACAGGAGGCACGAGAGAAAATTTTGGGTCAACATACCAATGTGCATGTGCCTCATGCATTAACTGCCCCGTTGGAGAAAAAGCCAAACCTCTGGTTGTAACCAAGGACAATGCCACTGTAATAAGTTATCCTTTAGATCAAGAGCACTTTGAATAGCAAGATACTAATACCTTAAACACAGCAACTGTTACCAGTACCAGCACCAGAAAAGTTAACTTAGGACGAGTCCAGACAATCCAACAACAGTTTTCCAGCTGGCCAGGGATGGTAATAGGAATGGAGCACCTGCCATGGGAGGAGAGGCTGAGAAAGATAGGTTTGTTTAGCTGTGAGAAGAGAAGGCTCAGGGGAGACTTTATTACCACCTCCCAGTATTTAAAAGGTGGCTACAGAGAAGACAGAGACCAAGGATTTAAAGGAAGTCACATGCATAAGACAAGGGGTAATGGGCACAAGTTGCTTCTCGGGAGGTTCCAGTTGGACACAAGAGGAAAATTGTTCACCATGAGGACATTCAAACATTGGAATGGTCTCCCAGGAGAAGTGGAAGATTCCCCCACTTGGGACAGTTTGAAGTCTCAGCCCAACAGGATGCTGAGGCATCTCATAGAAACTATAGGATCACCTAGAAGGCTTCCTGGACCAGACCATCCTTGGGGTTGCTTCCAACCTGACATTCCATGATTCCGTGATTCTTCTGGAACTCCTGCAAGGAGTGGCAGGGGAATGTCTGCCAGGGCGGTTACATCATAATCCTAGACCTGTGACAGGCTGTGGTTCGGAAGGGACCTATCGGGGCCATCAGAGGGACCATCTAGTCTAGCACGAGACAGCGGTGAGGACGGCAGCATGGGCCATCCACTGAGCCGACCACGCTATTCGTGCTGGAACTGCTGTTCCCTGGGCAAGGGCCAGCAGAAGGATGATGACCTCGAGGATTCCTACGTGCCCGAGAGGTCAATGCCAGAGCCGGTTTCACCAGGGAGCCAACCAGAGCCCCACAAGAAGCCGGCCACATGGTCATGGTGGAAATTCTGGAAAAGCAGGAGGGCTCCGGTGAGCCAGGTGTTGGAAGCGGGCGTCTCTCGTGCTTCCCCGCGGGAGACCAGCGCCGTGCTGACCCAGCACCCAAGCCAGCTCGACCGCAGCAGGCCCACGTCCAGGGGAAGCCTCAGCCATGGGCACCACGACACCCTGGAGTCAGCCTGCGAGTCAGCCTGCACAGAGCAGACCGTCAGGCCCTCTCCGTGCCTCGGACAGGAGCTGCTGGGTGCGGGACCGCACCAGTCCCATCACCTGCCAGTCCTGCGTGTCCCCGGGGGGTGGCGGCAGCCCTCTGGCCAGCAGTGCAGCCTGTACCGAGGAGGTGGCGGGCCGCTGCCAGGCTGAGGGCTCCGCTTTGGAGCTCTTGCCCAGCCCCCCGGGACACCACTTGTCTGACACGGACACGGACTCGCTGCAGGAGTTCCTGACGCTGGAAGCGCATTTCCTGAGCGAGGACGAGGGTGACGGGGTCGTCTCCAGCTCCTTGGAGGTTCAGGTGAGGGGCAGAGGGGGACGAGAGAGGGACCGTGCCCAGGCGGCCACCTCAGCAGAGGGTTACAGCACACCCAGAGCTCTGGGAAAGACCACTTCTCTCCTGGGCACAAACAGGACTTTCCCTGCTGCCTCTCTTTACCACGGGGAGCTTCATTTGCTCTCCTTTCCCTTCCCCAGGGATCAGCTCCCCAAGATGCAGCTTGGACACTAAAAATTCCATTCAAATTTGGCCGCTAGCCTATTTGTTTAAGTAGATAGCATTTGTGCTGACATTTGGCATTGCCTTGTCACTTGGAGGATCTCCTCTGAAAATCCACTCTGTGCCGTGTTTTCCTCCTATAACATAAAATCTGAGCCCTGGGAATTTCTGGGGAATGAACCTGAAAATGCTCCTAGCAACCCTTGTGGCCTGGCCTGTTAGCTGAATGTGCCTCACTATCTCCCTGACCCACTGCATTTCCTACTCTGACCTGAAAGCACCCACATTTCTTGATTACCTAGAGCACCCTGACGAGTCCTCCACGGAGCAGTCCCGAAAGCATGGACTACGATGAGGAGGAACACCAAAAACCTCAGAGAGAAGAACTGCTAAGTGCAAGATGTATGTATTATTACTAATACTATTACTATTACTATTATAATTCTTTTTAACTTTTCAGATAGAATAAGTCCCTGTAGCCTAAGATGGGAGGGGGCTTTGCAAGTCTTCTCTTTCTGTCTTGGCTTTTTTTCTTTGGGGGTGGGTACTGTTCCTCCTCTTCTCTACATAACCTTTTCCTTTTTTCCTCCCTTTCCCCCTCAAAAAACAGTAAAGGAAGTTCATGAGCCTACTCTTCCTGAGATCCCTGTAAATGGGCCTCCATGAGAGCTGTTCACTAACATCTCTCCAGCCGGGTATTTTCCATTCCAAGAGGCACAGCCTAGAAGAACCTCCTACGCCTCTTGCTTTGTTCCACTTGAGTTTGGTGGTTTGTTTCTTTGATAGCTGAGTAACTTCACACCTCGTGTGACTGAGTGCTCTTTTCTTTCCAGATGAGGTCGTTGCTCTTTTAGGAGAAGGCACCTTTGGGCAGGTGGTGGAATGTATCGACCACCAAGAGTAAGTCTTTTGAGTTAAAGACAGCCGAGTATTGCAACTGGTGCTCTCGCGGGCTGGCTCGGGACCAGTTCAAGTTCCAGGCGAGCCTGTGTGCACGCAGATGCGCCCTTCTTAGATTAACTCCACACGTCCTCTAGAATCGAAGACCTTGTCTGATGAGGTTCCCCTTGTTAGAAACAACATAGGTGGTGACAGTTCCTGAGGATTCTTAGCTTAAAGTCCTCCTTGGTCTCATCTTTCCAGGCACGGCAGGCACGTGGCAGTCAAAGTAGTGAAAGCCGTCGACGCGGATGGGGCAGACTATGAAGAAGTGCTCGTGCTGCACTATTTAAACAAACTGGACCCCAGCAACACACAGTAAGTAGACAAAGCCGACCGCACTCTGCTTTGGCTTTAAGCTTTCCCTGGCGTCGCTTCCTGGAACAGAAGAGGTACGGAGCGAAGCCTGATACAACGGCCTGTGGCACTTGCTCTGTTTTTCTGCTTTTGCAGTCACTGCGTCAGGATGTTGGACTGCTTCAAGCACCGTGGCCACCTCTGTATTGTTTTTGAGCTGATGGGGCCCAGCACCTACAGCTTCATGGAAGCGAATGGCTTCCTGCCTTTCAGGGTGGACCACATCAGACGCATGGCCCACCAGATCTGCCAGGCTGTCAACTGTAAGTACGCTTCTTGCTTGATTGATTTCTTACATTTTCTTTGCGGGTGGGGACGAGCTAACTACCCTTCTTACCTGGCAGTTCTGCACCTCCACGGGTTGACACACACCGATTTAAAACCAGAAAATATTCTACTTGTCAACTCTGAGTACACAGAGGAGTACAACTCCAGCCTCGTAAGTTGCTGTCCTCTTCCCCACCTCCCCCTCAGACACCCTCTGCCTTTATTTGCGCTCAGCCATCCCACTGCTTCCTCGCAGAAAAAAGTGGAGCGCAGACTGAAAGATCCAGCCGTCAAAGTGGCAGACTTTGGGTGTGCAACAGGTGACGAGGAGCCTCACAGCCCTCTCATCACTACGAGACCGTACCGAGCTCCTGAAGTCATCCTAGGTCAGGAGGAGGCTCTTAGGCTCATCTTTGGCCTAAGATGCTTCCTGGTGCGCTCTTGAAGGCTGCTACAGGAGCGTGGAGCCTCTCGCTTCAGCTCTTGAACTCTTTGTAGCCCGGTGCAAACATGGACCTTCTGAATCTCTCCACAGCCCTGGGATGGTCACACCCCTGTGATGTCTGGAGCATCGGGTGCATCCTTCTGGAGTACTACCTGGGATTCCCAGTATTTGCGGTAGGCAACTAGGAACCTCCAGGGACGCAGCGCGTACAACGCTGCTCAGCTCGGGGAAAACGCGCTACGCAGAGGTGGGGACTAAGGAGAATGGTCTGTGCAAGAAAGACAGCTGCATGTCTCTGCAAGGCCACCTTGAGGAGAACAGAAGATGTAGGCACAAAGGCACTGTCTCAGCAGAGGACCTGGACAAGCTGCTTTCAGCAGTCACTGAAAGGACAGCAGCTTGGCACCAAGGGTGACCCCGGCACCCCGTGCAATTTCCAAGCAGCACTAATAACTGCTAAAATAATACTAATACAACTAAAGCCATGCTGGGTCAGGGGAAGAAATGTCCAGTAGGTTGTACCTTCTTCCAGGAAAAAGATGTCTATGGCCACTCTTTATTCCTTAGTCGGGAATGGATTATTGCTTGCGGGGTACAGTCACAGAGGAAGTAAAGTCGCTGTGTGGTTCTTGATAACTCCCTCTAACCATCAACAATGTCTACCTAGATTTCTCTCCGGGCCCACGAAGATAAAGAACACCTGGCAAGGATGGAGAGAATCCTGGGGCCTTTGCCAAGTGCCATGGTCAAGAAATCCAGGTAATTACACTTTTCTGTACCTGGACTGCTAGGGCTCAACTCAAACCCTTTCAGATTTGGTTAAGCGGCATCTTTGCCAAGGTGTCGCCTCAGATATTCAGAGTCACTCTTCTGCTCAATGGAACAAGCCGGCTGCTCTTGGGGAATATTCCCAGACCAGTCCCCCACTTTTGAACAAAGATGCTGATAAGCAACTTCCAGCGCAGGGACAAAACAGCATCTTTGAAGAGCAAACTCTTTGTTCCAGGAGAAACAGAAAAGTCTCTTTGTTTCAGGAGAGGCGAGTATTTCTCTAATGGCCGGCTGGTGTGGGACGAACGCAGCTTCATTGGCAGCTGTGTCTCACGGCAATGTAAGCCACTGAAGGTAAGAGAAGGAAGGGAAACAGCTTTGGCAGGGAGGAGATTCAAGTGCACGGGTGCAATCAGGAAAACATCTCCTGTTGTTTTCTTCCTCAAGGCGTTCATGAGCCGCAGCAGTGAGGAGCACCGGCACCTCTTCGACCTCATAGAGAAGATGCTGCGGTACGACCCAGCCGAGCGAATTACTTTAGAAGAAGCCCTCAAACATCCTTTTTTCTTCCCGCTCAAACGGGAAAAAAGGGCACCGCCTCCAAGACCTGAGGGGGCTGACGTCGGTGTCAGTCCCCCAAAGAAGTGTAGGAAACTTTAGATGTTTTGTTGCACGTTCTGTTTGTTCTCCGTTTCACGTTTGTTTTGAGTTTCGTGTTTGTTACAATAAATTAGTTAGTAAAAGCCCTCTGTTGTGTTACAAGTGTCTTTGGATACTGGAGTTTAACCCAGCTGTCGGCATAAAACACAAAAGAAACCGATGAGGGTTGGTTGCATGTCCTCCCTAAAGGAAGGTCTGGGGGCAGTGGCACTTTGAGCCTTGCCTTCACTTTTGGTCCCCGCTCTACAACAAGGACACGGATGGGCTGGAGAAGGCTCCAGAGCAGGGCCACAGGGATGATCAGAAGCACCTGCCACGTGAGGCAGAGAAAGATAAGCTTGTTCAGCTCTGAGAAGTAAAGGCTTATTGGAGACCTTGTTACCACATTCCAGTACCTAAAAGGTGGCTACAGAGAAGATGGACACTCCTGTTTAATCACATCATGTCCTGTTTAATCACATGGATAAGACAAGGGGCAAAGGGCACAAGCTGGTTCTCAGGAGATTCCAACAGGACACAAGAGGAAAGCTTTTCACCATGAGGGTGCTCAAACATTGGAATGGTCTCCCAGGGGAAGTGGTAGCTGGACGTGGTAGTGGATGAAAAACCCCAAGTTCGCCTTATTGCACCAGCCCCTGAGACACGTGCTCGTCAGCTGGGTCTGCCTATGCCCTTCATAATTCTTTCCTACTGCTCAAAGAATTGAAGAAAAAAATACCTGCATACCTGAGTTCCTAACCAAATGTCCCAGAGCTCAAAAATCTCACATCAATTTGCACATCACTGACTGAGCAAGCCATCATTCACCTTATCCACCACAGAAAACATTACCTCCAGTGTACAGTCCTGCTGGTGCCAGACAAACTGTGAGTTCTTTCAGGGTTTTTGGTTTTTTTTTTTCCTGCATGGGCACAAGCTTTGGGCTATTGTCTATTTTGTCCTGTGCCAGGGTCTCACCAGCATAAATTACCATCTCCTATATCACTCTCCTACACTAGTGTCAGGAGCTTCCTGCACCCAAAAAGAAAACAGAGAACACTGAAAGAAAGGGCATTTGTAACATTATGGAAGTTTTCTTTACAGCATGATTCCAGTATCTGAATCAAAGAGGTTCTGACAAAAGTACCGTTAGAGCCTTGGACTGAATTTTTCAGCCTCCGTATTCTGTCGAACTTGTTCACAAGCACAGGGTAGGCTTAAAGGACAGTCCGGTGTCATTGAAGGGATACAGAACTGAGTACTATCACCCAGAGTGCAAGGCTGGGTCAAAATTAAGACAAACAAATCCAGAAAAGATTTGTGTCTTTACTAGCCTAAGTATTTATGCTCTTGTACTCCCCTTTAGTCCAAGCAAGCAGGACTTGAAGATTGCATTTTGTTAAGCAGAAAATGAGGCCTAAAAAGAGGAGCTCTCCAAAGAGTGAAACCAGAATCTCTTCATCCAAGCTTTCTTGGTGAAAAAGCAAGCATAGCTCATGCTTCTGTGCGTCGATGTGAAAACAGAACATGGTGAGGTTATAAGCCTTTCCACCAAAGCAGTTTTTTCAGCATACTTTGTATCATCAACACTCGTATAAGTGTATCATCAACACTCAGGTCTGTTAAAAAATTGTCTTTGCATTAAAAAAATTTCCTGATTTTTCCTTCCTTCTCACCTCATCGGGTTTTTTTCAGGCACCCTCCAAATTTACTTTTTATTGTGTCGTCTTCTTTGTAAATTTGTGGTAACTTGATGAGGGGACAGAATAAGAGTATTTTTGGGTAATTACAGCTTTGAAAACGCACTGTGTAACCAAATACTGAGCTACAGAAGAAAAAAAAGAGGCTAAAAATTAATGCATCAATTATTTCTTAAGTAAACTTCATTCAGTGGTTCCTGTACATGACAAGAGTACTTCAGAAAAATAAATGAAACAAGATAATGGGAAAAACTCTACACTAGTTCCTCGTACAAAAATATGTACCTTGGATTCCCCCAGAAAGTTTCTCTTCACAGTTCAGATACCACCCAGGCTAACCTCAGGCATGTAGAGACAATCAGGTAAAGACAATCAGGTGTTGCCAGTTAGGAGGAGGAAGGCGTGAGCTCCTGTTAAGCCCACCTGTGCCCCATTAGGGCTGGCCCCAACTGCGCATGAGCAGAACTGGGGGACCAATAAAAGGTGGGCTCGAGAAGCCAGGCAGAGGTCACCCCTGACCAGCCTGAGGAAGAGGATAGTTGACTCTGGAGCGTTAGGACTGAGATAGACTAACTGATTCTAAGGGCAACTTTCAGAGTGCTGTTCTTGCACCTTGGCAAGAACACCTACTGGACCTCAAAACACCGTGGTCCAGGAAATGATTGTCTGCAGCACAGCCACTGAGAGCATAAATCAAGTTTTGTCCACTTCCAGGGCTTATACTCTTTAAACAATTGGATCTAAAGGCTAATTCTTCAAATCAACGTTAAACATTTCTCTTTGGACATATCACCACAAGTGCTGAAAAAAAGCACTTTGGAGTGAAACAGAGAGCTACTAAAATAAATAAAACCTGCATTTGTTAACTGCCAAGTGACATAATAATTACAGTGATCTAGAGAACATTAGTTTTCAGCAGTACCACCACTGTAACCTCATCTTCATGTGTTTGTTTTGTTCCTCATCTTGGCTTCCAAGGGCAGCCACACATCAAAGTTACTCACAGAAATGGTGATAAAAGAAGAAATATTGAACCATAAATTCATAGTAGACAAGCACATTTTTCTGGGATGCTTTCCCAGGAGCTAAGGCTGTTCAGTTTAATGGGCTTGGGATCTGATCTCAGCAAGCCTATGATCTGCAGTCCACATTCTGTGTATTTGAGTTTCAGCCTTGGTCACTCATTTCCACACTTCCGAAACTGCCCATTGTGCTATAATGGCTACCAGTCTCTCTTTAGCCCCTTTCCCTTACACTCTGTGTGTTAGGCACCATGGAAATGAGCCCTTTCTTACCCCTACATAGCAAGGCAGCTGCCCTCTGGGCTCCATGGAGGACCATGGCTTCAAACACACACACACACTGAGCCCCAGCTTCAAGAGTCCTGCAAAAGTCTTTGACCCTTGACTTCTAGATAACATTGGGTATGAACTGTCCCTGCAGAAATCATCAGGGAGCAGACACAGATGTTGCAGGATGAGTCCACACTTTGGTACATATTTATACCTTTGCTCTCATTCATAGAGCATGGTAGAGACAGAGTCTCCAACTCGATAGAAGATGAGGGGAGAAAAAAATTGTGATCATATACTTGTAGAAGCATTAGTAGGAAGGACTTCTCCAAGCTTCTAGTCCAACATGTCTATTAAAGCAGCACTAGCACCAAAACTAGACCAGGTCAGTTACAGATGTTTCTAGCAGAGTCTTGAAAATCTCTAAGGAAGGAGATCTCACCCCTCCCTATGCCCCAGGGCTGTTCCTGAAACTGACTCAACCTCCCACACCTCAGCTTCTGGACACTGTGTATTTTTATGTTGTCCAGCACTGCCTGAACAATTTAGCCCCCTCATCCATCTAACTGCCATTCAAGTAGCTGGTGGGGAAATTAAGCCAACAAGCAGAAACTTCTGTGTATTTATAATATTCATTATCATGAATAATTGATTCTTCACCTGTCACAGGTGCAAGTAGGAGAGTGGTTCAGGAAAAAAATTAGTCTTTAGTGAGTAACAATTTAAAGGAGCTAAACATTATGATAAGCAACCTGCAGACACACAAAGTATGCAGCATTTATTTCAAGTATCAACGTCTGGAAAACAGCAAAGTTCTATTTTCTACACCAAAGCAAAAAATATAAAACTGTGCAGTCTGCTAAGCACCACCACTAAATTATGAAAACTGCACAGCGAGAGATTGCTTATTTAAAACAGCTTAACTGTAACATTACATCCAAATCTTTTTAACTGGTAATGGAAGTGATTTGAGCATGAATATCCATTTTAAACATGTTTATGTCACAATTCACAGAAAGGTCAAAATTAATGTTATATCAGAAGAATTTTTCAAAGTACAATTATCTTGATTCCTGCAGGAAAAAAAAATAAAATTACTATTAGGTTTCCCACCTGAGGGAAGTTTCTCATTAAAAAAAAAAAAAATTTAAACTATGTACCTCACAGATTATACTGGGAGCTGCATTAAGGAGATCTTATAGCTACTAGCTATAGTGCCTACTAGGTGGCTCTCTCCCCACTAACCCACCACCCCTAATTCTCTGGGGCTTCACAGGTGATTCCTCCAAAGACCATAAAAATAAAAAAAAATCATTTTCCTACACCCTGGAGCTTGATATTTCCCCCCCTCAATTTCACAAGATTCACAGGCCTATTTGTTCACATTCTTGTGGCAATCAAGCTCTGACATCTTATACATGAGACATCTTATACTCCGATATCTCATACCCCAGTCTTTGGGTAGTAGCCTTCACTCATTCAGCCATCACTGTACAGAAGATAATTTCATTGCTCCTCCAATTGCTCTATGTGGCAGATGCCCCCAGAACACAATAATGCTGGCAAGGTTTGCCACTCTTGTTGGGATGCACCACAACAGAGATACTTCGAAAAGAAGTCTAAATAAGTGGTAGGGTTACTTCAGCACACCTCAGACAGGAATGAGCCCAAATATCATTGGAAAGCCCATCCTTCTTTATCACAACTCTGGTTTGTTCTGCCACTTTCCTCTTCAAGCACCAGCTCAGATTTTGCACCTGCCTGCATTTTTACACAGGAATCATCAAATGTAATGTTCTTAGGAGCCACACACCTGGGAAGAAGAAAACTACTCTGTCCAACGCCCTGCTGCAGTTAGTGCCTGACCAATGAAGTAGCTATAACCATGCTGTGCTTGACCTGACGAGCTCTGGCCAAGCTTTTGTATGTCAGATAAGCATCTAGGCCTGGGTTTTTATCAGCTGCATTAAAGTGGAAGTGATGAAATGGTTGTGAAGTTTGATATGAAGGCATCTATGCAGCCAGGAGGAGGTTGGAGAATAAACCTCTGCCATGCAGATGGGTGCTTTGAGTCTTCCTCCTGCCCCATGATTTCCTTGCTCCTGAACTTGAGTGTAAGAAAGGCTTCTCATTTGCACCACCTGGAGTTTTTCCTGTGTCACATAGCACCAAAAACCAGTTTGTGCTGCTGTAACAGAAGGTGCAAACAGATGCTCTGTTTGCACAAGAGCACGCAGAAGGGAGCCACAACTCTGCTGGGGACAGTGTGTGTGCTCGGTGTATGTGATGCACCACAGTGCACAGTCCAACACCAACAGCAGCAACAAATCCTGCCACATCAGATGCCTCAACACAGGTTGAACTCCAAAGGAAGAATATAGCACTGCAGCTCTGGGGCTGCAGTATGTGCCTGCAGCCCCTCAGCAAGGCTGGGACAGGGAAGGTGGTCTTGCCTGCAGGAGGTGGGGACACAGCTTTAGAGATTATGAAAAGAGCATAGGATCTTCTCCAAGACCCTACAAGAACATGAACTGCACAGATGAGGGAGCATTCAGAGTCTGTACTCATTGGGTGGGTAAAAGGAGACTCCCATAGTGGAAAAGGATGGAAGTTGGAGCCTTCTAGCACCAGGAAGAGGGCTGCTGCTCCACCTGCAGATCCACAACTGCAGAGTAGATTTGGTGATGTAGCATCAGATGAGGGGCTGGAAGCTCCACTCAGAGCAGCATCAGAGCCAACTGAGCCTAAGTCACATGGTAGCACCAGGAGAAAGTGTTGAATAATAGCAATTAGGAGACTCTACTGTGCAAGACAGAGGCCTCCATCTGCCTGTCTGAGACTGCCAAGTGAGATTTGGTAGGGTCCAGGACACTGAGAATAGTCTGAGAATAGGCCTGAAAAGCCTCAGAAGTTAATTATCCCCTGCTGCTCACCTGTGTGGGCACAAACAAAAATGCCTTTGGAGAACTGGAAAGTATCAAGCAACGATACATTTGTCTGGAGACCATGGCCAAGGACACAGGTACTGAAGTGGTGTTCTCCTCAGTTTTGCCTCTTAAAGGGAAAGGAGAGAGGGTGAGAAACTTGAGGAAGAGTGAACCAATTCTGCAAATCAACATGTTGCAAAGCTGGAGACAACAACTTCTTGGCTTCTGCAGATACATCAGTAGTAAGATGCAGACTAGGGAAAATGTTGGTCTCTCCAAGAGGAAACAGTAAACTTGGTCATGCAGGATATGGAGAAAGCTGAGGTACTAAGTGACTTTTTTCCTCAGTCTTTATCATGCTACCTCATGAAGTTCAGCAAGGCCAAGTGCAAGGTCCTGCACCAGGGTCAGGGCAATCCCAAACCCAAATACAGGTTGGGTGGACAATGGATTGAGAGTAGCCTTGAGGAGAAGGACTTGAGGTGCTGGTTGATTGAGAAGCTCAGCATGAGCCAACAATGTGCGCTTGCAGCCCAGAAAGCCAACTGTACCCTGCACTGCATCAAAAGAAGTGAGGCCAGCAGGTTGAGGCAGGTGATTTTCCTCCTCTAGTCCATTCTCATGAGACCCCACTTGGAGTACTGCATCCAGTTTTGGAGCCCCCAACACAGGAAGAACAGAGCTGTTGGAGTGAGTTCTGAGGAGGGCATGAAGATGATCAGAGTCAGAGCACCCCTTCTATGAGAATAGGACAAGTAAGCTGGGTTTCTTCAGCCTGGAGAAGACTGCAAGGTGACCTTACAGCAGCCTACCAGTACCTGATCTACAGGAAAGCTGGGAGAGTCTTTTAACAAAGGTGTATAGTGATAGGACAAGGGGTAATGTTTTAAGCTGGAAGAGGGTAGATTTAGGTTAGACATTAGGAAGATGTTATTTAGCAAAGGGTGATGAGAGACTGGCAGAGGTTGCACAGGGAAGTTGTGAATGCCTCATCCCTGGAAGTGATCAGTGCCAGGTTGGATGGGACTATTGGACTTTGAGCAACCTGCTCTAGTTCACAATGCTTTGGGACTTGGACTAGCTAGCCTTCAGAAGTGCCTTCTCCAGCTCTCTGATCCATCAGCACAAATTCCCAAATATTTGTCCAGGAGAAAGGCCATAGACAGAAAACAAGACTCAGGTTCCCCTCAAATACAACACTCATGAACCTTTACCTCCTTTTTTCTCTTTGTTCATGGGCTTGTTCTCTTTGACTCCTTTCTACTCAGAAAGGGAGAAAATCAGAAAACATTCTATACCTGCTGAAAGAGAGGACTCCAGGGGACTCATTAACCATCCAAACATACCATATGGACTTGTACAAATGACTAAGGATAGATTAGACTCTCAAAGAGTTTTCCTACACAATACAAAGGTGAGGCCAAACATGTCATTCTTAATGGCCATACCATGTGAAACAATATTTTCTATTCTTTACAGAAATTACACTCACATCTACAATTTTAGAGAGTTTTCAGAGGTCATTTTTGTGGGGTTTTTTTTGAAAGTGTATCCTTTACCCACCAGGTGTTGTTGCCTGGCTAATGGACCATATTAGTTATTTAAAGTCTGTTCTTTGTTACGCTGGCCTTGCCTTTTATATGTACAGCATGTACCTATTTCCTATTCCACACAAAGCATCTTACAGTAAAGGTAACTCTTATTGTCAATACTGAAGCAGAGGAGACTGATAAAAAAATCTTATTCTCCAGGAGCATTCAGGTAAACTTCTTCCACCTAATGCCTTTGGACAAAATAGACCAAAAAGAACAAAATCACAATCTGCCAGTTCAGGTCCAGGAGCTTAGAACAGATATTTTAGAGAAAGATTTGAAGAACTGGAAATCAGTGAAAAACAATGATGCAACATTTGATGTTCAGACTATTTGAACTGCTAGCCCAAGAGACATAAGATGGTAGTAATTTCAGCTCACATACTTTGGCAGAGATTCTGCTCCTGAAAGAATGAACCAAGACAGGCAGAATGCTTTTGAATTCATGAGAGATATGCAGAGTTATTTGGCATATGTAGTTCTACAGTACTCACTATGCTGAGAGAAGATAGGCTCATGAATTCCTGTCTGGACCAGCTCCAGGCTCAATAGGTTCCACCCTAACTACTAGAAGCTGGAAATGATCCTCAAAGAGAGACAACTGTTTGTGTACCTCAGTCCTTCTGGCCACTGTCAGAAAGACAAGTCCTGGTCGACAAGAGCTTCCTTTTCTCAATATCCTTTTTTTAGTAAGGACACAGTCCCAGAGCAGCTGAACAATGTGAGCACAGCACATCCAGTGAGAGCAACCGTGGACACCACTGATTACCAGACAAATCTGTAGTGACAACACAGATTCAATGCCAAGCAGGGAAGTAAAGTCAACATAGTAAAGTGAGGAACAGCAATGTAAAGGACCAGGCATAGGCACCTACGTGCAGCACAGGCCAAGGAAAAGTGCTGTCAGCACTAGAAGCAAGAGAAAGTAATGACAACCTTATGCAGTGACCAGGTAGGAGTTCTTCTGCAGAGGTGAGAGTGAACCCAGCTCTCCTAAATCTGTTTCTGTGCCTTGCCCAGGACCTCTGCTGCAGCACTCTGTTAGCCAACTGGCACAAGTTAGAGACAAAAGAATAATGTTTCTTAGGCAAAGGAGGGCCAGGTTAAGAAGTTCACCTCAGCTGTCTTGTCCCACCTCTGCTTGAAGGGGTGAAGTTACCTTGCTCTGATTAGGGAGAGTGCTTTGAAAATGCCTTTAATTATTAATGCATAAAAAAAAGAAGTGTGAGAACTTCAAAGAGAGAAGACTGCAGGCCTGAAAGCACTAATTGGAGGCAGATGGTCAGACGTAGGCTCTTAAAAGCATGAAGATCAGCTAAACATCAGTTATTTACCTGAAAATAGCCTGAAACATTGAAAGAGGGAAATCACATCTTTCACTGTCAGTTCCTTGAACTCGGCTGCATTCTCCACTGGTGAAATCCAGTGCAGGTCAGTAGATATTAATTTGGTCATTACTAGCACAGGACAACAGACTTAATCCTGACCTGTCAGTACAGGGTGTCAGCAAGAAACCAGTAGAAGAGTCAACTGCTGCTGTTATTCTCTACTTCACACCACTATTGCCCTTTTTGGCTGTGCTTACATAACAGCCTAAGATTTCTTTCACTTTTCTTTCACAGTTAGCTTTTTGTCTTGATCTGTTTAGAAGGAATTTATAAGGAACAACAGCTGTCACTTCTCACCTTCTCTGAGCCAAGTCACAGGGTGAGGGGAGCAAGGATGGGGGAAGTCACCTGAAGAAGCAGCCAGCCATGAAGGAAGTCCCAGATGCTTCTCAACCCTGCATGGCAGCAAGGCTGTCTCCAGCATGACTCACTACAGCCTCTGCACTGAATCTGGGTCTCCTCCATCTTGAAGTTAATGCAAAGGCACTGCTTCAAGCCTCAGATTTTTCATTTGCTGTCACATGAGGTCATTCTTTCCCAGAGATTTAAAAAAAAAATAAAAATTAAAAAAAAAATCCCACTTAAATAAAGGCAGGCACAGCCTAAGGACATTGTGTGGCCTTCCAGATCTTAGAAACCACTGACACAACTCTGCACATTGGCTTTTCATTTAGCTATAAATTCTCCATGCACTTCTGTTCTCCTGCATATAACCTTTCTTATTCTAGGAATGAGTTTGTAGAAATACTTCAAGAGCATTTGGCATGAGCCTAGAAGCCTCATGTGGAGCATTCAGCCACTGGGATGGCAGTGCTGAGCTTTTCAATCCCTGATGCTCTGTGCTTTCCCATAGAGCCCAACCCCATAGAACATCACAGTTTTCTCTCACTCTCTGTAGCCCCTCCTCAGCACGGTTTCACCCTGCTATCCCACCACCATGGACTGATTCAAAGGTTCTGCCGGACCTTATGGTTGGAAAAGGGGTTACACCAGCCCAATGCTGACTCACCATCCACCAGCCAAGAGAAACACTTCCCAAGTGGACAAAGACCCACAGGCAATACAGTGTGTGTAGGCTGTGGTGTCCCCCAGCAGTGACCCCATAGCCTCCCTGTTCCAGTTACCCTTCTGATCCCAACCATGAGCAGAAGGTTAGTGCTGCATTGAGGCAACTGTGAGGTCTGGAGCAGATGATATGGACTCAGTGCTGCAGAGGAAGGTCTGGTCTGCCCTCTCTGCTCCCAGCCCTGCTGCTGCTCCAGGCAGACTGTACAGGACTGGGATTGCACAGCTGCCTGCAAGGGATCCCAAAGCAAATGATCATCACATGCACTCAGTCACTAAGCCAGTGGAAGAGAGAGGGCTGTGAGTGCCCCAGCAGGCAACATGGGAGGTGGGCATCTGCCCATGTCCCCAGCATGTTTCCTAGCCACAGGAGACCAGCCTCTCCAGGCACTGCCATGCAGGGGTTGCCTGACACCCCCACATCAACAGTAACCCCAGAGAAAGCAGGCTGTCACTGCTCCAAATGGCACTGATCTTTCATGCTGTGAATGGGACAATCAATCCTGGGTTAATGCAGCTTGTTAAAGCTGTAGCCCTCACTCTAATGCAGCAGCACAGCTTGTATCTTGAAAGACTCACAGTGAAAATGTAGTTTCCTGGCTGCCACATTTAGGAGGATCAGCCCAGAGGTCCTAGATAACTAGGCTATTACAGAAATCTTAAAATACAGCAGACCAGCCTTACCCTAGCTATCCCTTCCCACTCCTGAGGCTTTTTATCCTCTGCCTTTTTTTTCTTTGGCATGTTCTCTACATGTTATACTACCTCCTCCTTTCTCCTGTGTTGAGGACAAGGGCCTTTTCCTCCATCCCAGAATTTCAGAAGCAGCACCCAGTAAGTTCACAAGTCAGATCTATCCGGGTGGAAATCTAGCTCCTCGTGGCACAGAAGACACACTGGAAAATCCTGTGTGTGAAATCACCTTGGTTAGCCCATACCACACTGAAATTAGGGAAGTGATGCTGATCCTTTAGAGCCGGATAGTGAAGACCCAAATATGCGAACAAAACAGCTCCAGAGAAACATTACCACAGCACTGGAAGGTGAAGAAGTCAAAGCAAAGAATATTTGGTCGTATAGATAGATCTGCTCTTTCTCAGTAGGGACACTGTACCTGCCTGTTTGAAGCTAATACCTCCCCTGGCCAAGATTTTTCACCTCTCTGTCCTTTGGTGTTTTCCTTTTGTCTGAGACTCCCTGCCATCAGTTTTCCAATAGCATGGATTTCTTCCCAAACACTACTTGTCAATCTTAATTTTGAAGGTACTGTTAAGGATACAGCACAGCTCTGAACTTTTTTCTTTTGGGGGTCGGGGTTAATCATGAGATTTCAAATCTTTGCTATTAAAATCCATCAGACAACAAATGAATCTAGGTAATGAGACAAGACTGTCACTTTGTAGGAAATCAATGTCATGGTGTCTTAGAAGCAAAATCCGTTTACAAGTACAGTACAAGAAACAATATATCTGGGCCACATATTTTGTTGTTGATAATGAAAAATATTACATTCGCAAGACATACACCATATGAGCAAACAATTTAGTTTGGAAAGATATGGTGCTAGGCCGCACTTCTTAAGATTCTTGGATAAAGGTTTCCTGATTTTTGTTCCTTACCAGTCACATTCAAAATTTTAACTGGAAATAGTCCATGTTTAATCCATTTCCACAGATCAACTGGACTTTTTACATTGCCCTATAACTACAGGAAGTTGCTGACTCCACCTTGAAAAGGCCTGTTCTGTAGAAATCTGCAGTTCTTGTAACAAATCCTCCACAAAAACCATTATGGTACCAGGCTGAAATACATTCCCCTAGCATTTTCTACAGATGATTCTAAAAAGCATCATGTTAGGAGTAGATGAATCCAGTGGGCCTGAAGACCCAAGGAGTTTCTCCTCACCAGTCTGTTGGCCACTTTTCCAGTTTGTGGGAGTCTCCACTCAGCAAAACCTATGACCCAGAGAAGCAGATGCACCCAAAACACAATGGGCCATGCAGACCAACACGGTCATAAAACAAAAAGTACCTTTACTGGCCCCCACAAAACCATCAGCAGTACTCAGGTGAAGAGCAGGAGCAGCCCCCCTCGTTCTTTTCTTCCCCTCCAGCTAATGAGGACTGAAGGTTACCAGTGGAAACACACAGCCCCTCACCCTCCATATCCACACCTGCATCAGCAGAAACCTCTATCTCCAGATGGTTCCTCCACACAGACTCCGTACCAAGGTCTCACCTGTGTCCAGCTTTGAGCTCTCACATTCTGGTGAATTAGTCAAGCATCAAGTCTGCCAGTGAAACATAGACATATTCACATGCACCAGGACAGAGAGAAAAATAGCCACAGCCAGAAAAGCATGCTGGGCTGCTTACACACAGCTGGAACCTTTTATCCCCTCTTCTACCCATTCTCCCATACTTGTTCATCCCTGATTCACTTTGATCCCTCCTTTTCCTGCCTCTGACCCTACCCTTAAACATCCCATAATGTCTCGCACATGTCTACAATCTTCTTTAGACATCTGACAATCATAGAATCATTAAGGTTGCAAAAGGCCTCTAAGATCATCAAGTACAACCATCAGTCCAACACCACGATGGCCTCTAAATCATTTGTTGAAGTGCCATGTCTATACATCTTTTAACACCTCCAGGGATGGTGATTCCACCACTTCCCTGGGCAGCCTCTTCCAATGCTTGACCTCTCTTTCAGTAAAGAAATTTTTCTTAATATCCAATCTGAACCTTCCCTGGTGCAACTTGAGACCATTTCCTCTCACTCCGTTGCTGGTTACCTGGAAGAAGGGACTAACACCCACCTTGCTACAACCTTCCTTCAGGCAGTTGTAGAGAGCACTAGGGTCTCCTCTCAGATTCCTTTTCTCCAGAGCAGACAACCCCAGTTCCTTCAGCCACTCCTTGTAAGTGGTTTAGACCCTTCAACAGATTCATTGCCCTTCTCTGGACATGTTCCAGCAACAAAATATCTTTCTTATATCCAAGTTTAACCGCTTGAAATGGAGCCACAGCCGGTAGGAGGATCCCAGTTAATGGCATAAATTGTTGCCACATCTCCCTCTTGCTGGGCAATTTAAGACAGTCAGGAAGCTATGAACGGGGTTAAACTGCAGGCCCAGCTCGCACTTTGCAAAGCCCGGTGTTTGGGTTGTCCTGGTCTCCTCCTAGCAATGGAAAAACAGTAGTAGATGACTTAGTTCAGTTTGTTGCTTTTTTTTTAGCTCCTTGCCACTCATTTGCAGTCTGCCTTGGTAGCATGGAGTTCCTTCCTGTGATGCTACAGAGGCAATCAGAAAGAACCTTTGGAAGTCCAGAACAAGGGTCAGGGGCTTTTCTTCTTTTGTATTTACAGTTGTTGCTTTGCTTGCTTTATTTTTCTGAGCAAATATTCACTAAGATATGTTCTTGGTGTCTTTTGTGGCAAGCATGTTTTTTGCAAGTCACCCTTGAAATCTTTAGAGCTGGTTGTCTACTCTCTACCTGCCTGCAAATCTACAGCCAGGCTTACCAGATGGCCTGTGAAACAGGCTGCAAAAAACACAAAAATCTTTGCTGGTTAATAGCCAAGTTATTATAGGAGTCTAACAGCCTGGGTTGGGAACTGCTTGTCACTTCAGAGAGTCAACACAACCTTATCACAACAGGCAGTAGCTGCAGCAGCACCCAGTTAGGCTGCCTGTTCCCTGCACCAGGGAAGCTGCAACTTGAGGCACTGATGCAGGCAAAATCCTGGCAAATGGCTGAGTGCAGGGAAGGATCATGTCTTTTCCCCAGCCCAATCTATTGTATGCTGCCTGGCTGAAATCGGTAGGAGAGGACTGTCATTTCACAGAAGGGAAACTGGGGAGAGAAGTTGGCCTCATCCCCTAGAGGGACACAGAGGACTTTGTCTTAGGGCAAATTCACCAAGCAACCAGCTGTGCTGTGCTCAGCTGAGGTGACAGTGCACAGTGGGTGCAGAGCAGCTGGGACCATTCGGGGGCTCTCCCAGGTAACAGTGCCTCTGCACGTTTGTTGTTTAAAGTTATCTTGTTCCTGACAGCCCCAGTTACATGGAGCCTCCTATTAAAGAGGCTTTACTTCCAGCAGCTTTTGGAAAAGACTCTTAATTTGTTGCCTGGGAGCTACAGCCCATCAGCCTGAAGTCCATACAACATTCAGAAGGACGATAAGACTTTCTTTCTTGCATCACATAGACTGACTGATTTAGTGTAAATACTAGGAAAGTGTAGTGTGAGCACTAACTCCTCTGCAGTGACATTTTGGACCCATGGTTTGGCTTAATCTCTTAGAAAAATGCACAGAATCATTTAAAAAAACAGACAACCCCCATGGCTAATGCAAATAGTTCAATAACTTTGAGGTAGGATAGGCCCAAGGAAACTTTTTGCTTGATGAAACCTTCTGAGTGTCCTCTGCCCAGGTACAGATAGTATGTAAAGGCACATCATCAAACTAAGTACATGCATTAGGATTAAACTCAGAATAGAGTCCAGAACCTGCAAGTTGTCTCATATAGGCAGGCTGCTGTCCCTGTTCAGACCCCAAATGCAGGATGAGGACCTTCTTACACAGGAAGATGAACCAGTTCAGAGAGAAGATACACATCAGCTGTCAACATTTATTACACTGTTCGAGGACCCAGAGACAGTTCCTTCCAGTTCCAGCAAATCTCTCTCAACACCAACAGCCTGTGTCCCGCACACCCTGTGCATCTTATTAACTCCAGATGGTGCTGTATATTTTTCTAGCAAACATTCACAGCCCTCATACTTCCTTTGCCCAGGGCTTTGCACTGCTGCTGAATTTAGATCAGCTGCCTGCCATGACCAATGAATCAAAATAACCACTGCTGTCCCCCTGGACTGCCCTGATGTCAGCTTGCTGGCTGCAAGGGAGTGTCTTTGGGCCAGATGCTGCTGGTTTTATTCATGGCCATTTGCTCTCCCCACAGCTTGCTGCAGGCAAAGTGTTAATACCCACTTCTGGCTCTGTACCTCCAATAGCATCTGACTTGCTTACAGCTCAAATGAAACCTTGGGGTCTACTTGTGCAGGGAAGTCCCTCAGAAAGCTTAGTAGAGCCCCACATAGGCTCATGCAAGCAGGTCACCTTTCTCCTGGAAGGTAATGTGTAAAGAAAACAGGATTTGCCTCTCTCTATGAAATGAATTGTATCCCCAGTGATGAATCTACCTGTATTTAAACTTCCCAGAACTGTGTCAGCATGTTCTCTGTCATCAGAAGAAGCATATTTGTCGTCTGCAGATGCAGAACCACTTAGATGCTAGTGGAAGCAATTTCAGCTTCCCTAATCATAGAAAGTTAGGGGTTGGAAGGGGATTGATACTGATGTTCATTCAGCCACTTGCAGCCTGAGGCTTCTACAAAGCACTTCTCCTTCATGACTGCCCCAACACAGCATCACCCATGTGCACTGAAACACAGGAGTTTCCCAGCTAAATTTAATTAGTGCAGTACAATGACCCCAGACTTCTTCCTGAGCTCTGCAGGGTCAGAGACTCATCCCTGCCTACCCAGGCTAATGTTTTTGCAGCAATGTCTCCATGCTCAGCACCAGTCCAAATATCTCCTGTCCATCTTCCTTCAACCCCTCAAGGGTGTTCTCTTCATCCATCCTAGCACATGGTTTACCCCAGGCATGTCTAAGTGAATAGCCTTGCATCACCCTTACCTCACCAGCATGACTCCCAAATGCAATGTGAAAACTGGAGATGCTCAAGGTGTGAGTCCGGAAGATGGTTTCCTTTTCCATGCCTTTTCCAAAGAGAGAAGGGCAGGAACCTTTCAAGAACAGGTGACAGGAAAAGCATGAGTCTGGAAGTAATCCCCCTCTCCCCACTAGTGATAGTGGGATGCTCAGGGCAAGGCTATACAACTTAGCACAGAAACAGGTCTGGGCTTAGCACTTCAGCAGCAGTAACATCATTGGGGTTGTAATCCCTCATTCCAGGAATTAATTGGGGTTTTTTAGACCCACCATCCTAATGAGATAGACTTGTCTAAGAACAACCACTATGAGAGCTTCTCAGCCAGTGGAAACAGTAGCAGTTTCCTGCATGTCCCCTGTTACCCTTGCTAAAGGGCTTCATTTATGGCCAGAGTGAGTTGGATTATACTTTGTGTTCTCCACCCCTTGATTAAGTACTCCTCTTGAAAGGCAGGATTAAGTGTTTATGAGCAGCATAGGACTTAAACTATTTCTCACATTCAGTTACACTTTATGGCTTTCTGGACACAGCCACAGGCAGCAATAAAAGCAAAAACCCCACAGGAAGCATTCCTGCCAGCAGGAGGGACCATACATAGGCTGTTGTGCATGCACTGACACACACATTCACGCAGAGTCCTACTGGTAAATTGCTTGTACTGTCCCTGTGCTTTGGCATGGGACATGTGACAGTCCCAGACAACCCACCAGATGAAGCCTGCAGGATCCTGAGCATTCCTCTGAAGAAAGTGCTGCCAGGGAACAAGGGAGGCAGGGAGTGGGGGGGGACATGATTTGCCAATAAGCACCTCTCTGAATTCCAGTGACCAAAATATGTACCTAGTCACTGACATTTTAAGAGGCACTATATAACTAGTGAGTAAAAATAACTTTTTTTTTTAGGTCTGTTACCATGAAAAACATGGGACTTTATTGGCTGGCAATTAAAATCTAATCCTGTTTTGTAGCATATGGAAACCAAGGAACAGACATTTTTGCCAAGGGTATAGAAGCCAAACTGCACCAGCAATAACTGTGTTTTATCTTCCTGCAAATGCACAATAAAAGATTTAGGTCTTCTAGTTAAATTTTGCAAAAGGCACCAGTAATCAAAAGTCAGCATGGAATCTTACCAGACATTAATTTTAAAGCTGCTAATATTTAAAGACCTGTTTTCGTGTCTGTCATTTTTATTCCGAGATGTTTTACTTGTCGCATTTTAATGATCTGATGGTGAAATAGAAATGAAAATGGAGATGAAAATTACCCAGAGTTTCTCTTGAATTTTTCTCAGTGTGACTATCCAAAATATTCTTTGTGCTGCATGTGTATGTGGGTCCAAGTAAGTTTTGGGGGTTTATTTTTCTCAGTGTGCATAGAACTAAAGCTGAGAAGGAAGGAAGATGAGATGTGGAAAGGATGGAAAAATTACAATAAAAACTGTTGTTGCCAAGGCCATGCTCAGTTTGATTCAGGAAACTGTAGATCAGTAACAGCCCACCCCAAAGATCATCAGCAGCCATGCAAAGGCTTCCACAGCATCGGAAGAGAAGGGGTAGGTCACAAACTATGTTGGAGCTACTGCTTGTTGACAAAGCTGAAGTAGAAAATACGTTTAGCCTTTCAGGACCCGAGTCTGAATCTACTCCTGCTTTTCAAGGAGTCAGGTGATGAGACATCTTAAACTTTCACAAGCAGAAGGGTTTCATCCTATTCTTCATCCCCTACATCCCATCATGGCCTTGTTGAAGAACCAATTCTGCCATGTTCAGCAAAAAAAGAGAGTTCTCTGCAGTTGTCTAATTCAAACTTCCCCAAATGCATTTTTACTTTTATTAAGCATGCCTTCCTTAAGACACTGCCAGAAGAGTCCAGATATTGCATTTGTAAAGCTAAGATATCACTACCAATAAAAATAAATAGATGGCAATTACTAAGGAATTACGTTAAGACAAAAGTGACCGAGTTTATCACCATCTGAATGTGTGCAGCATAAAATGCAGTAATAGAAAAGTTTAAGGAGAAAAAACAGTCAAAGAAACTTCTTTCTTTTTAACGATGTAGCCAGGAACAAGCCAAGCTCAAATAATATCTGAAATCTGAATCCATAGCTGAAGAGTGCCTCTCAGTAAAGAGCTCATGTACAGATAACAGAGCAGTTCAGCAAACAGTACAATTCAAATAGATCAGAGATGACCGCATTAAACAAGGGGTAAGACCCTGTTAGAGAGCTGCCTTCTGTTAAGCTTTATAGTCCACAGTCAAGAGGTTGAATTCAAGTCCACCAATGCTCTTTCCACTCAGGTACTCAGGCTTTAGCTGCAAAGCCTTGTCACAGGTCAAAGCTCTGCTTTGCCAGTTGAGTGTAATTCAAGGACAAAGTTACCAAGTCCAAAAGTACTTTCAGGGATATATAGGTCCCTCACTTCAGGAGACACAATCAACTGCCCTGGTGTAAAAGCACTCTTACACCTTTATCAATACACTTCTCCCTTGTAGGCACTGTACCAAAACAAGTAGTGTGAACCAAGCAGTGGTACAGTCCCACACAACCCTGCCCAAATAATTTCCAGTTTAACAACACCAGCTTCTGACACTGTGGTTTTTTCCAAAATATTGTAGAAATAAAAGGAAGAAAAAAAATAAAATAAAAAAAAATCAAAAGGCTGGGAAATTTTAAATTACAACTCTCACAAGTTATATTTGAATTTGTACGCTCTCAAAACCTCATCTGTGGAAACTCATCTCATACTGTGGAAACATAAGGTAAATTTTTCTCTAAATGAGAATGGATTCCTGGTTCACAGGGGTGGAAATGCTTGTTAAGAACACCATGGCCCATCGAGTCAACCTACAACGGTGCTGCAGGGTCCTGATTTCCTTCCCTGTAAGCTTATGTGCACCAACTATATCCACATTCAACCTCTCTGACTTTCCAGAAACTGTCAGAAAGACCTATTCACCACATCCTACGAGGTCGGGAGGATGGAAAACATTATATAAGACTTGCTTGCATGTACTTCCATGGTATCCAGATAGATCCATGACAAAGAGACAGCCCGACAGTCAAGCAGAGAAGCCACAATAGCAAAGCAACATGAAGATCAGCAAGGGACAGTGTCATACAACAGCCATACCTATAGCACAGCTCAGGAAAGGATTGGGGTTGAGGACCTGACCTTATGCAGGTCCAAAGCCAAGGAGAATAGATGCCAATGAGACTTCTCCACTGCTCTTTCTCATATTTCACTTATTTTTTTTCACAGTCTTACCCCAGGTTACAGCAGCAGCAAATTACATCTGGCCTTAAGCCCAGCAGCCAGCCCCTCAGAGGGGTAGGAGACGAAGCTACATAGTAAGCCCCAGTAAAGCCAAATGGCCAAATCCTGCCCAGGCAGATACAGCACAGCTCCACTGCTCCCCCTTCCAGAGATGAGCGTGTAACAGCAAACCATTCAGGCCCCTATTGAATGAGTTCCAGACATACACACTAAGTGGACACATTTCCCTAATCCTTCCCTTGCTGCTCTCTGGCTACCCTGCAAGGCATTTTTTAGGGGAGCTGGCCTCCTCCCAAGAACAGCAAGCTCAGAAGGATGCTAGATATGCTCCAATTCCTCCTCCTCCAGCAGTGATATACTCACTGTCCTGTGGATCCAACTTCCAATTTCACCTGTAAATCCGTGTGCTCCCCATTCCTACTCAGAGTTTCATGCAGATTTTCTCGAGGTTATTTTGCAGCTGGGCTTTGTGCAATCTGGCCCTCTGTATGCAACATGCAAAACCATCCCTGCTCCCCCTGCAGTGAAAGAGCTCACATCTCTCCCTTGGAGGGATCAGAGCAGTAGGAAAGAGTGAGAGCAAGGGAGAGCCCCAAACTCTGACTTTCTTAAGGGAGAAAGAGCAGGCAGGAAACATGGGCATTGAAAATGTTCATCCTGTTTGCTCAGATCACAGGTGCAGGCATTGCTTTCAGGCACAGTTGTTCCTGATTTGGTTTCCCAGCTGAGTGTAGAGAATTGCCTCTCCTCCTAATCCTGACTTCTAATTCAGCAGTCAGGCCACATGAGCAGCATTTGCTGCTTGTCAGGGCATGGCTCACCTGATTCCAGGGTCAGGCTGGCAGTAGTGCCCATCCCATTCCCCCTTTCTAGGGAAAGCCCACACCCACCAGGTATATAATTCTCCTAAATAGAGCCATTGTTTGCCCATAATTTGTATTTTTCTAGGTCCATTTTTTTCTTGCTTGGCACTTGCTGGTGACAGTAACCTGCCCTCCCTTACTCAGGAGGGCAGTTCACTGTCAGTCTTCCCAGCCCAAGCAGTGATGGCTTAGCTTTACCCCTTCGAGATGAGTTGAGTCAGGGGTAGGGTTTACTGCCATCACCCAGCACACATTTCCTCCAGCCCAAGATATCCTTGACACACTGTCACCAGAGGCATTTATGTACTTCCCAGATACTCCTTGGGAGGTTTTCAAGCCTAATCAAGTACGAAAATCAATCAGCAGTTGTTGTTGATGTGTTTGCACTGTCTAGAACTACTAAAAACAGCTTGGGCCTCTGGATGGGGGTCTGTATATGACAGAACTGACACAGAAGGAGTCCCAGTAGCTGGACAGCTTGCTGCTCAGTTCCCAAAAGCTGTGCTTTCTGCATAACAAAATGAAACAAATCCAAAACAGAGCAAAAACCTTCCTTGTTCCCCTCCACACATGCAAGAGTCCTTCATGAACTTGTTTTTAGTACTCGGGTGCTTCCCATTTAAACTGATCTACAAAAAACAAACAATAAAATAGAATTAAATAGCTACTGACCTTCAGGTCATGGGCTCTGTAAATCAAGAGAAAGCCTTCCTAGTTACTAACTCCAGCTTTCTTGCAAGTTTGCAGAGTTTTAACACTGTGGTTGAGAGCAGAGGCACCAAGCTACTGGAGATGATTTGTCTCTTGACTCTTAAGTAGATCTAAAAGAAGCTCTAGGATGGAAACTGCATTTGCATCAACAGAAGGTTCACATTTGGCCTGGCACCAAGTGCTTTTCATGAACAATGCAGTTCCCATTCCATGCCTGGGAGCCTTTAGGGAGGAAAATTAACACCTTTGTTGTGTCTGAATCCAAAAGGGATTCAGAGCCCTTCTGTGCCAAGCTCTGCCTGCTCCTAGGTCAACACATCATCTTTTATCAACTCCAAGAACTCTTGTCTTTAGAGGGTCCTGAAAACTCAGTCCTACTCAGGGCAGGAGCACAACTTACCAACTCCCAGCTCTACTCCACCTTTTACTTCTTACCTCACTATTTTACAAATAAAAATACATTCACGCAAGGGAGAAAAGATAAATGTCCCCAGTTCTTCAGTGAAACAGCTGCTTCACTGAGTTTTCATGCAAATGCCTTGGTTCCTTGGCTTTCTGAATAATGCCTTCCACAAACGCAGCCCTTGACAAGAGCAAATGTGCTCAGGTTAATTGACCAGGCCTCTCACTTTAGGCAAAGCCATACACATCCTGCAGGATGAGGGTGCCTTTGCAGAAGACATAAATTTCCACAGACCAAACTACTCTTCCCTAAGCCTCCTTAATGCTTGTAAACTTACCCTGTTAATCTCCAAGTCTTTCACCCCCTTCTTCCCCCAAGGTATAGCTGGACAAATAGGTAGCTGCACCTTGCTCCTGTCCCTCACTTTCACAGGGTATTAAATGATGGACAATTCCTTTTCTCTCTCAGGAACTTCAGTTTAGATGCCTTTCACCTAAGAATGTGCTGGCTGCGTCACAAGACAACATTCATTCAGTGCCTCACACCTGGCTGACACTCCCCTCACAACTGAAGTGCCAGCAGCTGCAGACTCACAGCCATGGCATCGCCCTGACTCTGAGTCCCCTCTGGGCAGCGTAAAACCCACTTGATCTCCACCCATCCCCTCTGTTCACTCAGAGTTGCTGGCACAAGCATGGTAAGAAAGAGATGGGGACCAAAGGCTTGGCATAAGATCAAGAGAAAACATTTACTGGTGGAAGCACCCCAAAGCTATTGTCTCCATTTCCTCTGGCTCCTTAGCACACCGGGGTGGAGATTCTGAGACGTACAGCAGCAGGGAGGAGAAAAGCCACCCTGTGTCCAGGGGATTTTTATCATACCTTAGTGTTCACTTGAAATTCGCCAGCTCTTTCCTTCTCACACAGAAACTCTGCAGGGTCTCCATCTCCTTTTGCCTCGTTGCATTATTCATCCTGGTGATGGGTCTTCTCAGGCAGCTTCTGACAAAGTAATTATGTTCTGCAGGGGAAAGCTACTTTTGATAGAAAAAGCAGCTCAACTGATCTCTGCTGAAACTGTAAGCCTGACATCACCCTGTTTCAGAAAAATCAGCAGTATGAAGAAAAGGAAGATATGGAAGACAGCTGCTTAGGAACTTGGAGAGGGTGAGGTTCGAGGAGGTGTGTTCCCCTTCTGCAGCTTTGCCCCTATTGCCAGAGATGGCTGATCATTTTTCAGTACCTTTCATCCTCAGCAAAGCCAATTTGAAGGGACATGGGGCAATGCCCCCACCACTGACACACAGGTTCCCACCACATGGGTCTTGTACAGAGGACGCATCCTTGAGCCAGAGCAGTGGCTCTGGTCAGGGGCCTGGGAAGAAGCACTGGAGCTTGGCTGCATCCAGGGCACATACTGCAAAATGAGGCTCTACTAGGTATGCCTAGAAACTGAAACGGCCCCAGAGAGAGAGATCAAAGTTAATGCACAGCTTTGCTGTTTCCCACATGGGCTTCTCTTTTTTTTCCACTAACCTGCACGCAGCATGTCTTGTTGCAGCTCCCTTGAAGCATTTTGGCAACCCTGTTTAATGGCAGCACAATCCAAAGCACTCTGGTTTTGTTGGGGTTTTTTTATTTTATTTTATTTTATTTTGCTGGTGGAAAACAGGAAAGGAGAAAACAAAACACCTAAGGAACTTGGAAGAGTTAATTTCACAGGAATTTACTTTGACAGTGCAAAAATCATGTTCCACAGAAAATTCCCAGTGTCTGTCTACAGCATGGCTGAATTCATCCAGCCCAGCCAGTATAGCAGCATTTGTTCCTTCTAAGAAAAATGTAGAAATACCCTAGGACCTGTAGATGGGGTAAGTAAGTACCACATTGTTCCCTGACCCACTGCTGGTGGGGTCACACAGTGCACTGAAGCATGGAGGCCAGTGTAAACTTTGGGTTCTTTTATAAAACTGAATCACAGCTTAAGTTAACTACCTGACTTGCTTCACAGGCACAGATGAAGCAGGTACCATTCATAACTGTCATGCCAGGTGGAGCTGTTTTTGAGAACTCCCTTTTTTCTGCAGACAGGGGCCTTGAAACTTTAGCTTAGTGCCAATGATCAAGAAATTCCTTAAATTCTTCTCTGTCTCCCCCTGCTTCAGGCAGTGGATGGCAGAAGCTCTATCACCAGCCCCACAGCCCTCTTTGCCAGGGGAAAATGTTAATGTTGATTCACCCACATCCCCCAGACTCCACAAATGCAAAACCAACGCTTTGGCTATATAAGTGAGCCACAGGTTTTTTCTTTTAATTTTTTCCTCAAGACAGATTTCTCTCTGTTATGGCTCTGTTGTGTACTAAGGACAATCTATTCTCATTAAGCTGCTTATCTTCTATTAAAGGGCAAGAAACTGAAAGCAGAAAAAGGCATGCCCTATCTTTTGAGCAAGCAGCAGGGCAGGAAAGCAAAGTGCTGTGAAACAGCTCTTCACAGAACCATAGAACACCAGGTTGGAAGGGACCTCAAGGATCATCTAGTCCAACCTTTCTCTGGTAAAATCACAGTCTAGACGAGATGTCCCAGCACCCTGCCCTCCAGTTTTGGAGAATCAATCACTTCCCTGGGGCAATTATTCCAATGGCTGATATTTCTCATTATGAAAATTTTTCCTCTAGTGTCCAATCAGAATCTACCCAGAAGTAACTCATGCCCATCACCTCTTATCATTTCTGTGTGACTCCTTGTAAAAAGGGAGTCTCCATCGACTTTGTAGCAGCCCTTCAAGTACTGGAACAAGATGATGAGGTTTCCCCTAAGCCTTCTTTTCTCAAGGCTCTTGTTGAATTCAGGAAAGATAATTAAGCCCTGATTGGTTCTTCACTTTTGTTGCTATAGAACTGGCTTAACCACATTTTTCAGTGATGGGTTTCCACAGATAACACTTGCTTTACTGTCCTTGGGTGGCATTGTGGCTTTTCAACTTCTGCCCAAAATTCGGGGAGATGCAGAGTGGCTGGGAAGTGAGACAGACTTAATTTGCTGCCCTGAGCCTGGGCACCCACACCTGGTCAAGGGAGAGAGGTATTGCAAAGCTATGCCTCTGTGACTGTGGTTACACGATAACAGACTGCTTGGTTTATATTAGATCCCAGAAACAACAATATTCTCCTCTTCCTGGGAGAACACCTGACATCACACTCCTAACCTAGGAAGCATTTTGCATGTGTTGGTGTTGCCACTTGTGCATGTCATAAATCATAGCTCAGCCTCCTCTCAAATCAGCTTATGGTTGCTCTTCACTGATCTGAAGCAGCAAGTAAGTGTTGGCAGTGCTGGTAAAAGGGAACATAGCCGAGCAGAGTCAGACTGGGGCTGTCAGATCCAAGTGTCAGCAGTGCTGAGTACCTGGGTAGCTGTGAGACAGAGATGCTTCGTGGAATTGTGGATGGGATTTTTAAACTCAGAGAGCACAGATTTTTCTTCATACTGGAAGACCTGCAGCACACACTGCATTGCAGACACACACTTACCTTGCAGTGCCAACACTCCTCCCTCTTTCTTGAACTTGTTTTTTTGATGGCTTATACCAAGACTGAGCCTGAATATAGAAGACAGTGTTCATGTGAAAAGCAGTCCTTGAGAGATGCCAGCTTGAGACAACCTCTCACTGTGACTCCTACTTTGCCACCTGGATGTCTTTTTAGCAGCCCTGACCCTCTTAAGCTTCCTGTCCTTTGCCACAGGACACCACGGCAAACACTTTGAATGCATCCAAATCCGTGAGGTCAATCAATTTTCCCCACAAAAGAGAAACCATCATCTTATTAAAAAGGTACAAAGTGTGTGTGGCACATCCTGTCTTTGGTGAACCCCCTCTGCCCTAAGAACAGTCGTTCTTAGCAAGCATGTTTTTGAACGGGGCATAGAGCAGAGAACAAGGACTCTGCATTTCAACATCACTTCCTGTTCTTCAGAGAACTATTAAATTAAGAGGGTGAACAGTGAGGATGCCAGCAGAACAGTAAGGATGCCAAACAGAGCGAGGAACACAGCAAAAGCCTGGACAAAAGACCAGAGTCCCCAGAACACACTGCATCATGTTCACAGGTCTGCTACAGGCTGGTTATGGGAAGGATTCATTGGCAAGACATCTAGGAAGAGAAATGCCAGATAATCTGAAGCCACCCTTGCACCATACCATTAGAGGACAAGAAGAGACTTTCAGAGCATTTCTCAGCCACTGCCTTCACACAGGTTTAGAGGCAAGACACACTGAATCTGCATCTGTACTTGTGCGCATTCCCACGGATGCAAAGCCCAAGCAGACCGAGTTTCCCTTCTTTTCCAGCATTACCCACCCCTGTTGAGATCACGTAAGCATCACAGAAGCTCCTCCCTTTCCTGCTGAGACAACCCCTTCCTCTTTGCAGAGGTGTGGCCGGGGAAAAGCCACTGTCACCAGCGTTGGAAGGGTTCACTCCAGCATACTGTGACTTGCTTAGAGCCTTGCTAACTACTTTTAATTGCCTTCTGTGGTAGCTGGTGTCTAACAGGAAGAGTTCAGGGCTTCTTTTGGTGGGTGTTTTCCATGGACCTCTTGCACAATAGACCCTAGTCCATGAAAGGGGCCTCCAACACACTGAAACACAAGCACTTAGTAATATTAAGTGTCTGCCTAAGCCTGTGGCTCTGCACAGGCAATTTTCAGTGTGATAAGAAAAAGACCTATTTAAGTAGCTGTGTCTCCTTCAAACAGGTCCTCAGCTGGCTGGCTGAACCACTGTTTATCCCAGTCATCTCTCAAGCCTTAATTCATGTGTTGAGAGGTCTGCAGGGGCTTGCACAGTCATCTGACTATACTCAGCACTGTGCCAGAGGGTAACAGTGGAGTAAGTAAGACTGCCCACCGAATGTGGATAGTCATCTGAGAAAGCAAGGTGCCACAGTGAAAAGAGGTGTTAGTGCCTCTTCGTTCCTTGTCTTAGGCTATCATCTTGCCAAGAGGCTATATCACAAAGTAGATTCTACAGTGCTGCTATATGAGCCACATGGTTTTCCACCTATGAAAGGCAGGCTGGCACAGTGTTCCTTCTCTAGTCTTAGGCTATCATCTTGCCAAGAGGCTCTATCACAAAGTAGATTCTACAGTGCTGCTATATGAGCCACATGGTTTTCCACTTATGAAAGGCAGGCTGGCAAAGTGTTCCTTCTCTAGGAAGGAAGAGGAGCAGCTGCGTCCCCACTGGAATTCTTTATCCTGGGCCTTTTTCCTTGGACAGTCCTTTCTCTGCACTTCAATATATTTCAGTATCTGCAAAGGGCAGGTCTCCAGTGTGGAAGAAGACATCATAACCACCTCTGTCATCTTTAAGGCTTAAAAGCTGCTGTTGCTACTCTGCCAAAGTAACACAAATTTCCCCATGTATTAGTCTACCAAAAGCTGAAATGTAATGGGGTTTTTCTTCAAGCTGAGAGCCAAAAAAGCTTTCTCCTGCTCAGATCCTTCATTAAAGAAAAGCCAACTAAATTACCTGCCCTGGGGATCAGATGAAGGCCTGGAAAATGTAAAAAAGATTAAAAGGAAAAACCCAACTACTGACACTGCTAAATGTGTCTTAATTAAAACTTTTGAAAGCACAATTCAAACACACTCCAGTCATCTTTCAAGACCCTGCAAAAGTTAATGAGATGAATTTTTCTCACAGTCTCCCATTGATCTGTGAAGCACAAAGATGGAGTCAGAACCGTGAATGAAAAATCATGGGTGCAGGGCTAGACACTGATTGCATTTACAGGAGTGTAATTCCAACAGGACTCCTTGCAGACCCTGCTGGCATTATTCCAGGAAGTCATGGTAGCAAGTGCTGTGCTGGGCTGTGTGGCCAAAGGTCTGCCTTGAATGCCAGAAGCAGAAAGTGATGTTGAAAAAGTCCACATCATGCACCAAATGTCACAAAATTCATACTTCAGGCACTGTGATTTTGCTTCTACGATGGCAAAGGAGAAGATAATTATGTCTTTGATTTATGCATAAAAGTAGTGGGGTTTTAATTTTATTTTTAAAAATCCCCTCCCCCCCAGGTGCCTACAGTCCCAAGCTTCCAATAACACACACACACACCCCAAAAGTGAGACAATAAACAGACTCTGCAAACTCCGTTGCAGAAAAGAGTGGACTTGGTCTCCCAACATTTGCAATAAACATCCCCTACAGAAACAAAGCAAGCCCGGGAGTTCTTCAGGCACACAATTCTTTTAAGATCTATTTAATCCAGTTTAATGCAGAAAGATCACAAATTTGATTTAGACTGGATCAGTGTCAGATTAAAGGAAATGTTCTGTTCACCCTGTGACAATCAGTGAGCCTTTCCTTGCCCACTTACTCTCATCCTCTCCCCTGAGAGAGGATTTCTGCTCCCAAGGAACAGACATCTAATGGGAAATTTGAGAGTGGAAACCACCCCACAGAGTGCCTCACATGCCCTGTTCTGGTCTGGAGGAAGTGGTCTACATATGCCTCTCAGGGACACCAGGTGAAATTCCTGTCAATGACCCTGAAGGAGCTGAAATGAGAACAGTCTGCCTCACTTTCCTGGAGGTCAGATGAGACATCACACCGTTCCACTACTCCTGCAGGTGGATTTGGGGCATAAGTGGAGCAGCGACCCATGAGATGGCACTTGGTTAGGATAAGACATGACAGAGACACAACAGTCCCAGTCTCCATAGTTCCTCCATGGCACTAAAATCCCCGAAGTATTTACACATTATGGGCTTAGAGGAGTTTGCTATTGTTAGTTATTGTGAAGGAGAGTTTTTTGGTGGTGTTTTTGGTGATTTTTTTTTTTTTTTTTTTTTTACATAATAGTACCCTGGCACTATTAATAACTACTGCTCTTTGGTAAGCACTCTGTTACTTCCTCAAAGAAAAGAACTAAAGAAACTTCCCTATCAGAATTCTAATAGGCTCATTAAAAAAACGGAAAAGTTGGTTTAGAAGAGCTGTAAATGAGCAGTTTTCTGTAAAGAAGGGGGAAGAAGGCAGAAGAAACCCTCTGCAGGCACACACTGCTTTCTTTAAATTACTGTCCAGCTTTAAGAACCCCTAAACGTTAGCAGGGAAAGAGGAAACAGCTCTTCAGGGAAGAGCAGGTCCTGACCTCCCTGGAACAAAGTCTGTGGCAGCACAGATGCCCCCATCACAGCAGGACATGCTGGGTTGGCATCAGCCCATGGGTGCAGGTGCCTTGGCAGGCAGAACATGCTCCCCCCTGCCCCAGGCCACCCACCATCAAACACCCGAGAGCTGATCTGTTCAGGCCACAGGCCTGGGCACCTCAGGCAACCTCCTGGGCAAGAAGAGAGCCCGAGGCATTGCTAGTTTTGGATGAGTCCGAAACAGGGCCAGTGCCCCGGGGTCTGTCCCCACTCCCATGGGGACAATTCCTCTGTGTGTGAAGTTTGCATTCGCCTTTGGCGTCTGTGCAGAGGAAGGGGCTCCACACAAGGGCACCCCCATCTCCCCAGCACCCAGGTGGGGGAGATGGGCTGGGGGTGCCTGGACCAGGCGAGCTTGGCATTCGGCAGTGAATTAATTACCTTCTGGTGCCCTCTAGTGCCAGCAGCCGAGGAAGGTGGCTTGGTGGCCTGGCACAGAGCCGGGTGAGAGGAACGCTGTGGGTGCTGGAGTTGAATATCGCTCCTCTCTCTGCCGGTGTTAGTCACACGCACACCAAACCCCGCCAAAGGGCTGGTAATGGTGTCCCCAAGCACTCGTTTCAAGCAAGGAAAGAATCCACGCTCCAGAAAGATCCCCTCGAATCCCCAAGCAAATGCTCATAGTGGGTGCCTTTTGACTCCAATCAGAAGGCTGTGAGCTCACCATTAAGCAAAGAAAGAAGGGAGGGAGGGCTTCTTGCAACATCTAGGAGATGTGCTGGGATCCAGTGACAAGGGTTCTGACCACCCCTTTGCTTGCATGTTGCAGGGGGACTCAATTATAGGCTCACAAAGACACTTCTCCAGAGTCTCAGTGAGGGCAGAACTTGAGGACAAAGGAATGGCTGTGAAAATACTTGATTTAGCCATGCAGAACAGCAAGTTCCTGCTTGTTCTGGAGTTGAGAGACAGATCACTGTGTGTAAAAGAAAGAAAGAGAGAAAGAGAGGAAGAAAGAGAGGAAGAAAGAGAGGAAGAGAGAGAGAAAGAGAGAGAAGAAAGAGAGAGAGAAAGAGAGAAAGAGAGAAGAGAAGACCACTCATTCTCTCTCTACATTTTCCATAGGGTCTGGGGTGATTCAGACCTGTGCATGTAGGACTAACTCACCATGCTTGTTTCATTCATCTTGGTGGGACATTTCAGTAGAGGGTTTAGCCTTCTTACAAGGAAACACTAGGATTATTTTCCTTCAGCTTCTTATGCACCACCTGCAGTGGCCTAGATTAGGACTCCCCCTCAGGCAATATGATGTCTTTGCTCAGAAAGAAGCACTGTTCATTGCTGGTCAAATGAAAGACAACCACCATCTTCCTTCACCTGAAACAAATGCATGCACACAGTCGGCCCCACTCATCAGTTCATCTTCTGTTCACCTGAATCTGGCAGCTGATGTTTTCAGGGGCATCGCAAAGTCTGGCAACCAATTCCTTTGCCCAGACTTGTAAGTTTCTCAGCATGGACCAACACCCATCCACGGATTCTGCTTGGAGGTGACCTTTCTGGAAACCAAGCACTGACCATGCAAATCCAAACCCAGAGTTGAAAAGCTCTGTAAGCCACGTAGTGCCAAACTTCCCCTCTCCTCATGTTTCTCTTGCTCTCTGGAGATCATCTAGAGAAAATCTCACCTCCTCCAAACCTAAAACAGCCTTTCCTGTTGTCAAAACATCCCTGATAAATGTAGGGCACAGTGTTCTCCCCTGCCACTGAAACAAAAATCCTTTTCCTAATGGCGCTGCTCCACAGAGCCCCCTTAGGAAGGCACCCTTAAACCTCCTTGTCTCCCTCACCCAAGCCCCTCTCCAAACCTCTCTCCATCAGGGGAAGCAAGACACCAGGCCCACCTTCTCTGTCAAACTTCTCCCCACACGGATACCCATACACAATTCGAGAACTATATGCCCAGAACTCACTGCCCATTTCTTCACAATTAAATTCCCCCATGAATCTTAAATCACATGGCTGTTACTGTCAGCCCTACACCACTTCCCAGTGTAACATCAGACATATCTGCTCATGCTTCTACACAGCCCCAGAGGATCACAAGTCCTGTCTGATGCAGGACTAGTGCTGTACCACCAAGCAAGAGCTTTGTGGCTGAGCTTCGAGGTATGTGGTCATCAGCAGGAGACAAAGTCTGCATCAGAGCTGCGATGATTCAGGGGCTTTTAGAGTAATTTTTTTTCTTTCTTTCTTTGTTTCGTTCCTACCAGCCAATAAGAACACTCGAAGAGGCTCATCTTCCCCGGCAGGAAGCCGGGCAGTCACTCCTCTCCCTGGCAGGCTCCTCTTCTGAAGTGCTGGAGATGGCAGTGAACTTCACCTGCAGCTTTGCCACACTTTGCTGTTTAGCACTTTGGGGCTTCACCGGGACTTCAGAGGGTAAGAATGGATAGTAATTTCTATGTTCCTTGTGCTTTAAATCCTGTGAATGCTGCTTTCTTATGCCCTGGTAAAAAACATCCTTTCTCCAGCTGCTGCCAATGCTGGCTCAGCACTGCAGGGTTCAGACTGCAGCTGAAAAATCCATCTGCTTAAAAGACTTTCTCCCCTTGAAGCGAATCCTGTTATCCAGGGACATCATCTAAGGATTTTGAAGTCAACGTTTGGTTTTAACTTATTTATTAGTGTTTAAACTCTGCATGACCTTGATTATTAAATCTAAAGACTATGGGTAACAATCTGACTGCTAAGTACAGATGGGCACTTGAGTGTCGATTAGCTGACTTTGATGAAACATTACTCCATATAGTTCCTTTCTTTGCTGAGCAAGGAAACTCTCTTGATTGCAGCTTGCCTTAAATCTTTAGAATGGGTGCTGCAGACAGGAGTATTTTCTCTCAGAAGGTTTTAGCTCTACTTCAGTTTTACTTTGGCTCCCCCACACACAAAATACTAATGCACTCAGGGCTGGTGCTTGGTTAGCCAGTAGCTTTTTGTTTCAGCTGCGGTTTCCTTTGGGGGTTGCAAAGGCATGCAGGAACTCTGCTGCATCTTAAATGTGAAGATAAAGTCTAGCCTTGCCCCTTGTAACGTAGAGGAGGTTTTTGAAAGCACTCGATGAAGGAAAAAAGCAACCTGTTGCACTCTGCCTATTTGCTTCACTCCAGGTTAGGAGAGAGAATCCACAGGGTTGTTCTCTCACACGGCAGGAATAGGGGCCCCCACATTATTCCTCAACAAGGAAAGCACAAGTGAGGGCCTCTAAATACAACGTTCAACTCATCTCTGCAAGAAAAGCCCTCTCTTGCTTAATAATAGGCACTTGCCTGTTAACTCAGAGAAAGACAAGAGTCTCTGCTACAATCATCTGGTAGAAGAGCCAGGCTTCTCTGCTCTTTCTTCATATTTCCAAACCTAGCAGCAAGGATGGGGTCTAAAATACAAACGGTCTGGACATAAGCATCCCCTTGTGGGGCAGTAAGAGCAGTTTTCCAGGTTGTGAGGTCACATCCTCTGGGCCTCTGTGTGTGTTACAGGCACCTGGCCAGGCCATGTAGTGCTTCTGCTCCCAGTCAGGCCTGGGCTGCTCATGTTTCACCAGTATCAATCTTAGACTGTGCACTGTTACCTGACCTGAGCCATTCTGCTTTGCTTCTGGATGGGGGTCATTACCTTTAACCACATTCAGCTTTTTAAGGTAATGGCCCTTAAAGGCCAGGCCAGAGACAAAGTTGTCAGGAAAGGCTGCAGTGAAGAAAATAAAAACTACAAGGGAATATGTGGATTTTGGCAATTCAGTGGTAAAAAACATTCCAAACAGCAAAAGACATTTCAGACCAGTGTGTGCTCCATGCAAGGACAACCTGGAATGACAATCAAAGCACATTAAGAAAAACAAATCCCACTCTTGAGATAATCTGGGTAACCAGAGGAAAACAGGGGGGTAAAGTTCTCCCACAAGGGTTCAGTAGGTTATATACTTACTTTGCTCTGGTATGAGTAATTTCAACACCAAACTGCAATGGGTGAAGGAGGTGAAATGTCCCATATCCATGGTGAAAGAAGGGCAAAAATATACTTGCCTACCATCTGCCTACAACACATGGTGTATTACCTCCTGATGGTTACAACATATGATCCAGCTTGCAAGACTGTGACTTCAGGCAGCCTCACTCACCCTGCCACCCCATGCCTAAAAAAGTCACCACTATGACTCGAGGTGTTGAGGTGTATTAAGCCACAAAGGGACCTCGTGCTCAATTGAAAAAGACTGTGGTTATCTTGTCCTACTACAAGGGACAGGATCTGATGCCAACAGCCCCACCACTGCCACATCTGACTTTCCAACAGGCATAAGGACATAGATTCAAGTAAAGCCCTGGAGAGCATCCAGAAGAGCCCAAGCCAGTGACCTGCTCTCAGCCTGGTAGCCCATTGCTAAGTGAGCTCAGGAGCAAGCTGTTTCCCATAAGATACAGATTTAGTATTGATGGCATAGGGAGAATCACTGTATCCCTGAGCAAGAAGACAGCTGGCCTTATGGACAAGACCCAAGCCAAGGTACTGCTCTGCCCCAGACTTCATTACTTTGGGCAGATCTTGAATGGCCCTCTTGAATCACCTGTAGGTCCCACCACCTTAACCTCAAGGCAGAGTCCCTGTTCAGGACAAGAAGACAAAACCATGCTCTGGAAAGTCTTACTCATGAGCTGAGCACTGGGTAAGATGTTCTGCCCAAGAAATACCTTTAGTCCTAGGCTGCATGTCCATGAGTTTCTGTGACTCTTGAAGACCTCGTTTGCTTCAGTGGGAAAAGACCATTCCATAGAAAAATAGATTCTGGACTGTTAGGTGAAAAAACACTGCCAGGATGCCCAGCACTAGCTGCACACCCAGTCCCAACACAGATCAGAGACATGGGACAGGAAAGCTTGTCATCTCCACACCAGACACAAAGCCACTCACAGGACATTTGCTCCTCTCAGAAACATGGCCTGGGTCTCTCAACTCTCACCTGCAAGAAAACACAGGGGTTGTTAAGGTAGCTGGCATATCACCCAGGAAGAGATGTGAATTTAGACATCCTTGGATTGAGGAGGGATGCAGAACTGAGTGGCTCCCTTTGCAGGTCAACATTTCAGTCCTGAACCATGTTACAAGTGGGTACTTCCATTAACACCTGCAGAGGAGGATGTGATAATATAACCAGGGCATACATAAGCAACATGAAAGCTGAATGTTTGCAGCCTCCTGTACCAATAGCATGTAATGCTGGGGTTTTATTTTTTCAAATAGACTTTGGATCACACCAGGTTGCCCCTCTTTCCTTGGGTTTCTCAGTACAAACTGGTTTAAATATACCATTCACGCTCTGTGTTTGGTTGTTAGAGATCTACCTGTGGAAAAAAAGCTGGAGGTGATAAAAAACTTGACTTTAACACCAAATTTAGTAGATGTTCTTTGTGCACATTTGTGTTCACATGCACACGTACACTCACTGTCTCCATATGCACAGCATGAACTCCCAGGGCCACCTCCTGCACTGGCATATCGTGGCATCAGCAGTGGCTGTACAGCAATTCATGCAGGTTGAGCATTTTTCCCTGTTTGCATTTCAGAAGTGGGAAAACACAGGGGAAGGCAAATGTAGAAGGGAATAAAATAATGTCAACAACTCTAAGCTTTGAGCTTCTTTTAAAACATGGAGGATAAAAAACAGAGTATAGGGAAATAAGCTACACAATCAAGTAAGAATATACAGTAATAACATCTTTGCTTAAAGCTCCTGGGTGTCCCCCTTGCACTCCAGCCTGCATTTCCTACACACCTTGCTCCTTCACTTCATGGCTGTGATAATAAAATGGTCTTTGGCTTTTGCATCAGGGCAACAGCACTTCAGCATCTAAAGCAGCCCATGCTGCAGGACAGTGGGCAGCTGGTCCAAGTTCTGCCGCAGGGCCCTTCCCTGCCCAGCTGGAGAACAGGGACACCAACTCCTTTGTCAACATGTAGAGGGAGGGTATCTTCCCCCCACCTTTATCACCACCTAAATCCTCCAAAGTAAAAACCTCCAGACACCATCAAAGGATTAAAGAGGGGTGGGGAAGACTTATGTCTACAAGTTAAACTTGGCATGCCAATTAAGAGAAGCAGAGCTCTGCCAGCCAGTGTTTGGTATGTTATTAAAATTATACTGTACTCTGAGCAATGGGATCTGGCTTTGTAACTAGATTCAAGGTTGCACCTTCAATGAGCCAAGAGTCACACAAGAGATATTCTAAACTGTATTAATGATAACTTGGCATTTTCTAAGTCAGTTTGAGCTCTGCTACCACTTCTAGCAGCATCTTTTTCTGTCACCTTTTCAAACATATAAAGGAAAATAACTTGGTAATGGATGTGAACAGAGTCCTTCTAAAGCACAGGTGCATGGGACAAGTAAGAAGGTTTAGCATCATTTCAGAGGGCTGAAGCTCCCACCATTTCAGACATCTGATGTGTCTTGCACTCATGTTTTGTTTCAGCTACACATGTACCACCACCTCATTCGACCATGAAACCTGGCTTCCCCCTCCCAGTAAACACCAGCAATCCTGGTGTTCGCAAGGCAGCTCGATTTGGGGTTTACAGATACAACAACAGTTCAAATGACCTCTTCCTGTTTAAGGAGTCACAAATAAACAAAGCCATGGTACAGGTAAGAGCCCACACTTCTGATGGTCGTCTAAAACATTTACCACTTGAGCCTCCTAAAGAGCACTCAAGACATGGGAGCCATGATCCTTCTCAGGACTGCTATGCACGTCTAAAGACAAACACCACACCTCCCTCTATCCTCCACAGGAGGGCACTCCCCCACCCCCCAAAAAATTCAACACAAAACGCATTTGCAACACCACCCCTTTCCCCTACCCTTACTTTAAAGGAGAACACTTTTTTCCCCTAGATTGTCAGAGGGCTGAAATACATGCTCCATGTGGAAATTGGGCGCACCGAGTGTGAGAAGAGGGAGCACTCCAGCCTGGACAGCTGTCACTTCCAGAGGGAAAAAAACCTACAACAGGTAAGCGTCCAATTCCTTCAGGGTACTCAGGAACTGCAGATGATTCTTGTCCATCTCTAGCTGTAAAGTCATCTCCAGACCAGCTCTGCCATGCCCCCACAGATGTTCAAGCCTCCTCTGTGCAGTCAGCTGGGGTGAGACAGTTGTCAGTGTAAGTACCTCTCATGCATCCACGAGCAGGTCCCACCTGTAAGGTGTTGTACCAGACACAGCCATCCAGCCCATATTCATAGGATCACAGAATGGTTTGGGATGGAAGGGACCTTAAAGACCATCTAGTTCATGTACAGGGCCATCTTCCACTAGACCTGGTTGCTCAAAGCTCCAGCCAGGCAGGTCTTCAACACCTCCAGGGATGGGGCATCTACAAACTTCCTGGGCAACCTCTTCCAGTGTCCTACTAAAGAATTTCTTCCTAATGTCTAACCTAAATCTACCCTCTTACAGCTTGAAACCCTTCCCCCTTGTCCTATTGCTACAAGCCCTTGAAAAATGTCCCACTCCAACTTTCCTGTAGGCCCCCTTCAAGTACTGGAAGGCTGCTATAAGATCTCCCTGGAGCCTTCTTTTCTCCAGGCTGATTGATGCCAAGTCTCTCAGCCTGTTTTCATAGGATAGGTCCTGGATAAATAAGTGAAATTGTGCAGCAATAAAGTAGGTGCTAAATAAGAAAGAATTCCTGTGCAGGGGAAATCCTTACGGGGCCTTTCCACTAAGATAAGACGATTTGGCAATTACTACTTTTCTCAAGATAAAGAGGGCAGACAAAAGATGCTGTTTCACCCCCACACAGGCCACAGTGCTGAAAATAATGACCACCCACCTAAACTTCATCAATTCCCCTTTCATTTTCAGATGCTGAGATGCTATTTCGAGGTCTGGATAACGCCGTGGTTACATGAGGTGTATGTCCCCATTGCTCTCTGTCACTGACTCAGCTTCCCCATGAGAGCCTGACTTACAAGGGGATCTACCACTATGAGCTTTTCCTTGCCTGTATTGTTGAGGCCAAAAGTGGAGAATGGCTGTACAGAATCACCACAATGCTTTTCTCTCAAGGCATGTGATTGTTTTTCTCCCTGAGAAAGATGCTCAAAAGTGACAAATTATCTGCCTTGACTGAATTTATTGCTATCCAGTTGTGTTTCTGTTTTTCCAAAACTAAAGTGCATATAGGAGCATGTTGTCATTTATTCAGTAGAGAGCCATTCATACTCTGGCTGAACTTCCAAGAAGTGTCAATACACCCAGGAAGCTCTGCTGGACTTCCTTTATTCTGAGATGAATCTTCACTCAGCTACGATGTAAAGTCCAAACCATAGCACATACAAACACACAACTAGGGGACATTGTCAGGTGATAGACATAGAGGAGGGAAAAAATAATAATAAAAAAATCTTAAAGAGGCTCCAGGACTAGAGAAAGGGCTAGACATGTTTCTCAGGAATCCATGAATGAACAACTGTTCATTCTTCAAGACAAAGTCTTGTTTTGAAACTCACCCACAGCCAGGAACTTACACGTTCTAACTAGTGCTTCTGCTTTAATTGAAAGCTAATCCATACTATGAAGGCAAAGCATTGCAAAACACCAAGACAAATAAGCCCAAACATGTTCCTAAAGCTTATTTTTGCTGAGGTTATACAATGTAGTTTTACTCACATTAATATAAGACATTCAGTCTCTGGCTGACCACATCTTATATTCAAGTTTAATAGAATGTTTATCCTCTCTAGGTGAGAATCCACCAGACCTTCATCCTTAACTCTTCATGCACAGACAGGTTAACACTTATACTAGAATAACACCCTTATTTCAAAGAATTTGTGTACCTGTTGCCAGCAATAAAGTCTGAGCCCAAGTTCAGTAAAACATAGACTAGCACTTACAAATGGATAGGCCCCTGACCTAAGCGATGAAGAACACTTCCCTTAACAAATACCCCTTTTCTTTTGAGAGCTGTTGCCTTTCTGCAGCAATACTGCAACTCCTATTAGCAGTGACACTCCCACTTTCAGCCTTTTATAAACAACCATTCAGTTAAGGAAGGCCAGTGAAAGGCTCCAGAACAAGGTGTCTATTAAGACAGATGGATCTATTAACAACATGATCCAGATGATCCCAAAGCCAGCCATTGCAGGCTGGGCAAGTCTCAAGTTCTGCTTCAGAAACAGCTTGTGATGAGCAGGTGGCCCAGCAGCAGCTCAAATTCAGCATCCAGTGCTGGAGAGCACACTGGAATAGCAGTATTCATCATCCCCCCCAGGTAAGTAACAGTTATCATGAGCACAAAAGAGAGGAGCAGAGATAAAGTCAACTGAGCACTTGGTACCATTCCAAAGCACTTAGCACAGGCACAATTTGGGCAACTATGGAGTCTTTCATCAGGACACTACTATCAATGACTTAAGGAACTGCCTCTGGGTACCATTTAATCACAATGACATGCAGAAGTCAAAAAGCCAATGTCTCTGGATCCTGCATCTTTGCTAGAATTCACAAGGTTAACTGTCCACCAGTTCTTCCAAGGGAGTTCATCCCTTGCAGAGCTTGCTGAGCCTCCAGCATCTATTCCAGGCTTCAAAGGCCATTAAATAAAAATAAATATTTCTAGCAAAGATTGAGGGCATAAGGAGAGAACAAAAAGTTGTTCCTACCAGCCCAGTGCTGGAGGAAAAGGAACAATCACAGAAGTGGTATTAAGAGGTTCTGGGAGAACCAAAGCCTGTGCTTCAGAGGTATGTCCTCATACAGAAGTGCTACAGACTGAAGGAGTGATTCCTTGCAGCATCAGAGCTTGATCCAGTATGCTGGAAGCCCTGGGCTCAGAGCATGACATACTTTCTTAGCTCATCTGCTTATAAGGATACTTATCCTCATCTGAACAAGAGTCCCCTAACAGTCTGCCACACGGGAGGGACTGGCTGCAGACTGAGGAGCCCTCCATGCACACAGCACTGCTCAACCCAAGCCAGCCTGAGCTCCATCAGAGCTTCACAGCGCTGGGATTCTCAGAGATCTGCATTTGCTCAAAAGCTTTGCTGTGCAAGTATTTCCACTCCCACTTTCTAAACGATATAGGAAACAAACTGCATGCCACCAGATATAAAGCATTGCTGACTGACTTGCCACTTTGCATTCTCTTCACATCAGGAGCTCCCCATTAAGGACCTGAAAGGCCTTTCTATACTAGCTGCACCCAGTTTACTAACCTGACTGACCCCCAGGAGCCACTGCTAGCTGGGGGAGTCATGCATGCAGCTGTACAAAACCAAGACAAGGTTAAACTGCCAGTAGCCAGATCAGGAGACATGACTTCTGCTGGCTAGGAAGAAAAAACTGGTGTAAAGTCACTAGCTACAGTCACTTACTGCTAAATTTTTCAGCCCCTGCCTCAAACAAAGCAGCAAAAAGGAGCTTCCCCATGTGCTTATTCTTAACAGCACTCTGTTTTCTAAGCAAGCTAGATTATGAAGCCCAAGTGTCAGCATCATCAGATCTCTGATCTGATCTCTGAGCAGACAGATCCAGGAGCTTAGGAGGTCATTATCTCATCTGCAAAGGTTACTGCCACAAAGCAGACCCAGATTTAAAGGAATCCGATTTACACCAAGGCTTTTCAGTCCATTTCATTGGCTGCTTACACTGAGATAACAACCTTTGCAGAAAAGTGTCAGCAGCAAACATGAGTCATCTTCCAGCAGCTCTACTATCAAAGTTTGCTCCAGAAAAGGGACAGGACAGTTAGCTGTGGAATAGCATTTTAAATAGTCTCATCAAAATCTTCTTGATACTTGTGCCCTGCAGAAACATCTGTTCCACCAACACGGCAAAACAACACTCATCTTCAAAAATCCACAGCTGTGGTGCACTCCAGCTCAGTTCCTTTCTCTTAGGATGTTTTCTGCAGCACTTGATGCTAAAGCAACAACTTCCACAAGCCCTTCAGGGGACAGGGCATTGCTCTGCCACATGCTGTAGCTAAAAGAAGCTTCAGTAAGACACAGGAATAACCCTCAGAGGCTCCTGTGGGAGTTGTGCAGAGAGGGCTTCCTGCCTTCTTAGGGAACCACGGCCCCTTTCTCCTGCCACTAAAAAACAAACTTGTCTTTGGATGCTGCTGTAAATGCTTCTGCTTCTTCCAGTAGGACAACCTGCCCACGTTAGAAAAGAGCCATCCTCAGAGCTGCAAAGGTACCATGCTCCTGCACCAATATCACCAAGAGAACACACTGCTGTTTTTTTTCCCATGTCTGACTTGTTCCATCTTTCTCCAGTGCTCAAGGCAGAGGGATCACCATTCATCTGAAGCTGTAACATGCCAGTGACTCACACTTCTGTGGAAGTGGAATGAGCCCATAAAAGCAGTCTTTTGTGCACCAAGAGGGAAGTTCCTGCCAGTTTGTTCATTCCACAGGCATTTTAATGCTGCTGTGTTAGTGTGAAAAGACCACATTTGAGGAATCTAGGTTATACAGCAGACCACACCACTTCTGCAAACAAAGAATGCAGAACCCAGGACCCAACACAGCACCAAGAAGGGAAACCAACACCAACTGAGCTCAGGAAAGGCACTCCTTTCGGCTTCTGTAGACTTCAGGTCTCCTTGGACTGGAGGTATGCAGATCCTGCATTCAGACACATGTCATAAGGTCCTTAAACTGCACAATGACACCTCTACCTGGTACTGCAGTTCCACCCTGGTCCCCACCAATGTTGCAGCCATCATTACAGTAACTGGGCCTCCCTTCAACTTTAGTGGCCATGGAGACATCATCAGTCTTGGACCAGATATCTCTTCCCACCAGGAAGCATCAAGAATATTAACTTTCTCCTAGATCTTGGTGCCTCACATGCCACCATCCCACTCAGCTTCAGGTTAAGTTCTAACTTTCAGGACCAAAAACAGCCCTGAAAAACCTCACAGATGAATTTCAGGTCACTATCAAACCACAGGAGACAGCCAGATCACCTCCCTCTGAGGAAAAGACTGACCTGTATTTATGTACATAAAGCTTCAGCTAAAACGAAATATTAATGCTCTTATGTCAAGTGAAATTCCAGTGGCCAGGTTAGGCAACCTGCCACCACGTGAAGTGTGTTGCCTAGAAGTTCTGCCATCTACCATGGTTCACATTTGGTGCTTTGCAGACTTCAGTGGTCACCAGTCCATGAACTCTATTTAGCTAACTATGAGGTCAAGCAAAAGGGCTTTCAAGTCAGTCTGATCCAGCAACCACGAGCTACTTGCCACAGGGCTGCTGCATCCTGGTGGTAACACTGACAGAAAGGAATCACTTTCAATTAATTGCATATCCCTCCATTAATAAAGACAAGTACAGAAGGCCAGTGAAAACAGATGACAAGTTTCCTATCATCCTTCCCTTCTCTGGTGCTTTTCATTGTATAAGAAGCAAATCTTCATTATTTCCTTTTTAAAAGTGAGGAAAATTAGCAATAGCATAAGTTTGTGTTTGACTATCACCCAGTGGCAGAAAAAGAGAGAGCAGCAAAGTCTTCAGTCCCAAACCACAAATCAATTCACCAAATCACACAGCTGCTGAAGTAATCCCTTTAGTTCTTCAAGATGCAAAACTTCTTATTCAAAATGTAACAACATTGCCTTCCCTCTGTAGTCCTTGACAGAAAACATTTTCTGGATTTACCAAGCAGAGTTTCTGTAAACAGAGCAATTAAGCAATTTCTTATGGAGATGCCAGAAAGCACCCATGAGCTACTACAACATTCAAAGGTTTTCCACCAAAGCCTTCCTCATCTACTCTGAGGAAGCCTTCCTCATCTACTATTTTACTGGGGTCCTTTCAACCCACATCAATCTTCAGACACAATTTTTTCCTCAAAATCTTTATCAGTTCTCCATAAAGAGTGTGCTGAAGAGGATTTCTGCAGCTGGTCTTCTTCCTCCCATATCTCTCAGTAATGGCCACCTACATAATGAACAGGAGACTTACAGGACCTGGTAAACATGGAAAAAATATTACAAATGACCCTTTTTAAACCTGCTGGAACTAGTCTTTAATAACAGAGAAAATGTAACTTTCATTCATCATCTGACTACAATGCTATAAAGAAACACAGGAGTCCACTGATAATGATAAAATTTGATTTTGCATGTTGATTAACAGTTAATTGTAGTGTCTAATGTTGATTACACAGGCTGGAATTGAAGAAACCCAATGGATGTAACTAGATTTCTAGGCATGTTCTGGATGTTACTGCCTCTACCACAGCACCATGGTATGACATTAGAACATGCACTGTAATCTCTCCTAAACAGGAGGCTCTAAAACAGAATTAAACACATGCAAGACATTCTCTTCAACCCAAATCATACACAATTAAATTTCATACATCACAAATCCTCCCAAGGTAGTAAGACATACAGTTGCATTAAAGGTGACAGATGATTTCTGTTTAAGACGACTCCAAACAGGCCTGGGCATGGAAAAGCAATGGATTTTCTTTAAGGAGCACCTAACCACACAAAGATGCCCCCACCATACTCCTCAGATATTAATCATTATGCACACCAACTCCAAAGCAAGAGCAGTAAAACCAAGGAAGATGTATGCTTTCCTATGGCAACAGATCAGTGCTACAGATGGTCTTTCACATTTTGTACTTGGTCACACACTGCCTCAAGCATATGCTTCCTTTGTACCTCTGGAGTATTATAGGACAGTGGCACTTTATCATGGATGGAGAGTTAAACATGCTGAAGATTAAGTCTGCAGATAAACGGAGACCGGAAGGAGCCCAGGTAGAGATATCCATCGTGCTCATGTGCCTCACTAACATAAGGAGCCACCACTCCGTTGGGATCATGAAAGCTTCTTCTGTAGGATCCTGTCTCAGTAAGTTCAACAACAAGGCTGTATTTGGGCACAAACTTTGTCACAGTGTCCTGGCTCAGCAACTAAAAGAAAGAGAAAAGAAAAGAAGAAAATTGACAACAGAAGATTTTGTTCTCCACAATTAGATCTCAGGCACTGACACAGTCAAAGACCATTCTACACTCCTTGGAATAAGCGTCTAAGAACATAAGCATACATTTTGTGTAAACACTATTACACATGCTTGACACATTAACAGCTGAAAAGCTAACTTCAAATGAAAAAATAAATAAATAAGAAAAAAGATCAGATCAGCAGAAGCCTATTCTACTCCAGCACTAGGCTAAAAGGATGTCTACACACGAGACATCAGCTTGTTCTGAGGCAGTTGATGCCAAGCAGCAGACTCTTCTCAAATTGCACTTCCATCCTAAACTTGCACTGCTTGATTGGGGTTTTTTTTGTTTGTTTGTTTGAGAACAGAAGTATTTTCAAGTCTTTGTATTGCATAAAAAGCACCGTGCCTTTTCTTTAGCATCAGATATACCTTACAAAATACACTGTTCTTGCTCATCCTGAAGGAGCGGTGTGACAAAAGCAGGAAAATGTCACCTAGAAGGATACTTAACATACACACTGTCTCCCAGGATGCCTTGGGTAGTCATTGGAACAGGTCAGATTTCCCAGATGCTCTCCAGACATCTGGCAATAAGTAGTTCAGGGCACTTCAGGTACAAAGGTGAAGGCTTCACATATCCAAACGTACATTTTGTGTTGCTGCATGGCTAGGGCAGAGAAATAGTCTCTTTTCTTTTCTGGACATCAAGACAAAATGCAACTTAAAGGATGTGCACCTGCTACTCAGAGAAGCAAGTATTAGTTTTACTACCTGCAGATATATAAGGACTGTTATACCTGGGGAGAATCAAAACAGTTTTAACCACAGCACTAAATTATAACTCTTCCTGTGAAGAGGAAGAAAAAGGAAAAACAAATATTTATCACTTCCATTCCTATACTAAAGATGGGGGTTTTTTGTTACCTTAAATATCATCCTTTTAATCCATGGCTTTTCAGACAAGAAATCCAACAAAGAAAATCCAGGATTGGGCCGGACAACTGCCATAGCTACCCAATATCCTCCAGAGCTGCTTAATCTGATATTGTCTGGAAGACCAGGCATATTCTCCACAAACATATCTGCTCCACCTTTCATGAGCCCAGACACATAATACCTGAAAGTTTTAGATAGTAGGATTAGGACATCTCAACTCAAGCAGTCTAAGTAATAATGAAAGCCCCCAAAGGAACCTTTAAAAAGTAAAAATAATTTTTTTTTCCTTATTATAGAACAGGCAAATACATCACAGCCACATTCCTCTCCCCAAAAGTCAGCTTACTCCACTATCATCAAGGAGCCCATGATGAAAAGATAATGCAGTCCCAATGTTTACAGTGAAAGAAAAAAAATCAAATATTGTGGAAGACTACCTTCTTTGCCATCAATAACTAGGCATGAATAGAGTGTATGGTTTCTTTTGTCATTCAACTCATTTATTTAAACAGTCTCTAAACAGAGAAGTACTCATTTCAGCAAAGTCATACACACCTCCTGATTCTAGCCATGGTTGTCTCCTGCACCAGGACAAAGTCTTCTGCAGGAGAAAGCTGGACACCATTGGGAAACCTCAGCCCCACCATTAAGACTTTTACTTCTTTTGTTACAGTGTCATATTCAAGCAAGCTAGAAAGAAAGCATTATAAGTGGGTTTTAGTGAAGAAAAACAAGTATTTCATTATCTTGGTTTTTTTCTCTAGGCATTCTATCTTCTCTGACATGCACTTCACCCAAGCTAAAAAGGCAGAATAGCCAGGAAGCATTTGTTTATGAATGCAGGAGAAATACTAAGCCACTTGAGACTGGCAGCATTCATGAAGGATTTAGGCTGAACATAATGCTAACACCTTCCCTTTTAAAACAGATGCTACATGCTAGTCCTTCTGAAGGGAAGAAGAATGTCCTCTATTTTGCTGCACGTCTCATTAGCAACATCCACACATTCTCTCACCCTCTCCTAGGCAGTGCAGTGTTTGCTCAGGTGGTTTCTAAAGGCCAAAAAAAAAAAAGTGAAGTGGTGAAGTCCATTCCTACAGCTGAGCTTACAGTAAGTTAAACACCCTGGGGAAGGGTTACTTGCCGCCCATCATCTGTGCCTTCCATGATCAAGAACAAGTAGTCCCGTCTTTGCCATTTGCTGCTGGAGTCTGTGAAGTAGATTTTCCTCCCATCCCGGGTCACCGTAAGATCATTCACAAATGACAACTGCTGACCTTCAACTGGTGTTTTGGTTGATACAAGCATTTTTGTTTCACCTGGTTACAAAAAGAAGAACAGGGAGACAAACTTTTGTACGTCCTGCATGGAAACAAGCTAAAGGCACGAGGTTAGCAGCCATTTTGCATTTTTTCTATTTGTGCCTCTGTTACGTAATATGGTTTTGGGTTGTAATGGAACCACTCAACACCAAATGTGATTGACCAGGAGAAAACCTCAGAAAAACTGAAACAAGAGATGGTGTTCCTTACAGGCAGGTGTTAGACTTCTCACGTTTCTGAAGTCCATATATAACCAAGTGCAAACTCGGGCCCTAACCTTGTAAAAGGATGCAAGCAAGCCAATCACTACCCCCTCTTACCCCATAAATCTGTAGGAACAAAGCATACTAATTTCTAAACATTAAAACATCAGCAGGTTCACTAAACTGCTCTGCCCCGTATTATGAAGCAAATTATTAAGATCAAATCACCAAAATTTAATCAAAATCTACTGAAGTAATCTTTAAGCACAGGTTTTAGGTTTGTTTGCTTGCTTGGTTTTGCCATGACCGTGCTAATATGGCAGCTGTCTGCCATCAAAAGGGGAGACCTCAACCACATCCTCACAGAGCCACACAGTGTGAGCTTTTCAGTTACATCTGACCTGGCATTTGGCTATCTTCCCTCTCCCCACCTGAAGCCAATTTGGAGATGGAAACTCTCAGAAAATCCACTCTACAGAAAAGCAGCTAGTGCTTTCTGACAGACAGCACAGCTCCTGAAACTGGAATTGGGCTCAGGGACAATAAAGGGCATGATGCAACAGTGCCTTGCTGTAACAGCAACTTTATCTTCAGATACACCAAAATACAACTTTCCCTTCACCTTCTGTAGATTGGGGTTACTGGGATGTTAAGAGCTCTTTACTTCCACACATCAAGATCAAGGCAGAAACAAAAGTACAGCAAGCATGACAAAAAGTTTACATAACGTTTATATTTTTTCCCTTCATGAAAACTGAAACAGATACACAGAGCTTTATTCATGGATCCTGAGGTACCAATTTTGACAAACAGCAGCATATGTCACCAGAAGATAAGCCAGTAGTAACTCTGATCCAGACAGACTGAGGAAGTGACTGCTACAAGAAAATAAACATCAAGTTCTTGCATGGTATATTTCATCCAGGCACCTCTAAACCACTTTACAAAGAAGGCAGGCATTGTTTTGCCTGCAGTGTCTGGTAAAACTGCAAATGAAGTTCAGGTTTGTCAGTGAAAGAGACCTTCTGAGCACACAAGTCATACCTGTACCAGGATTAACTTCATAGAGTCCATAATAAGCATCTGCCACAAAAAGGGTGTTATTTGGCCCCACTCTGATGCCAAGTGGTCTTCCACACATTGGTTCATCCTCACGGGTTCCTTGGGAGATAATTTTTAAATTATTCTCCAAATATAAATAAATACAAGGCATTCAGACTACTCACAAAGGTCAAATCGTAGTTTAATAAAACTCTGTGGCCAGCACCACACACATTCATTAAAGAAATGATGCTTACTTTCCTAGGGGTGTTTCACATATCCCCATATTTTCACTAGTCTAGAGATAATCATAATTTGCCAAGCTGGTAGCTAGCTAACAGCCCTTTGTAGGGCTGGATGTCAGAAAACTGGATTTAACTAAATGCTGCTTCTCAGAAAGCATCAGTTTTATTTCATTTGCCTCCCCAGCTCAAGGAGGGCAAGAGAGAAGTCTAAGCTCCCCACTACCTCTCTGTCCCCAAAGCAACAGGGCAGCATAATCTTCCTGCCCCTCCCAAACTGAACACATCCAGTGGAAACAAGCATGGAAAGGTGATCCTTCATGTCTATCCCAACCTACATTCACTCTAAGCAGCAGCTGGAAGTCCAGCTTCCTATCAGCTGGCAGCAGACTTTGCTGGCTGTCAGCACCAAGGCTGCCCTACCTGTTAGGCAGCCAAGAGTGTTTCCAAATCAGCCCAGAGCCTAATTATGTGAACACCCACATCAAATTGCATAACTAAAATGATGAGCGTGTCAATATGAACTACATAAAGAAAGTAACAGTCCCTGCCCATAATTTCTACATAGATGGCAACAAGAGCAGGGCTGCAGAACCTCATGTAAGGTTTTACATCATTATTGCAAACAAAACCACCTACAGTCCCAAAAAAATACCAGCCAGGCTTCTCAGACTGCCCAGGTAGTACTGACATGGCCAACATTAAGCTTCTCTACAGACATGGTTCTGTTAATAAACAAGCCACTACTAGTTTTTCTCACTCAGTTCCAGAAATCTCATTAAATTAAGCCAAGAAGTGACTCAGAAAGAGGTGTGGAATTTAAGAGCAAAAACCTGAAACTGAATGGTGACAAAACAGAAATTTTGTCATCAGTGGAAGGTCCAGATCCACCAATGGTGGCTACAGTCATTGCAGTCATCAAAACACCCCACAACATAGGAAGGTAAATTACTACACATAAATGCAAGGCAAAACTTCGTAGATGGGGAGGTGATACTTGATTTCAAAAAATCTTTAAGTTCCTCTTTCCCATTCACACATTATCTCAGAGTTCATTCACTTACACTCATTTAGGAGTCCTCAGTTTTTACAGATTGACCCTTCACCTCAGAATCTTGCTGACTTCAGCTTCCATAAATATTAGGCCAGGTTGCTGCCCTTTTTTTGTCTTGTTTAGGAAATGTACTTTTTCTAGATGGACTAACAGGAAAAGGAATGTTACTTGTGATGCACTTCCACCTTATCTTCCTCCTACTGTTAAGATGCAGGATCTACCAACAAATAATCTGTGTTGTAGCCTTACAAGAGTGCAGGCCTTGTCATCATGACATAAAAAACCTGCATTCCTAAATTCTACTGCTGATAACAGTGTTCTTCATTATCAAGAGCACACATTCCCATTCTTTTGGCCCTTTGTTCTGATATTCCTTCCAGTGCTTATATGCATATTTCCACTCATACTTCATTCATACAAATACATTATTATTTTTGCTACAAATCTCTGTAGAGGAAGATCTGCACTTGCAGAAGCAATCCAGACAGAACACTAGTTTAATCAACAAGCCCTGACCCAAATATTTTTTGAGTACACTGTGCTCAGGAGGTGTCACTCACCACAAGGACCATGGCCAATTCTGGCTATTGTTTGTATTTCCCCATCTTCAATTTTGATAATTTTCCCATCAGCTGTCCCAGTAAATAGCACATCTGCAAAAACAACTGGTGCAATTAGGTTGATCACAAAATCACAGTAGCAAACATCCTTCTACTAGCATGGAGGAGAATTCAAGTTTAATGTACAGTAAAGTAACAGTATTCTTCACTCATAGCAAGAGTGAAGTCTCTTGGGCAGTCTGTTCCAGTGCCTGAAAATCCTTTCAGTGAAGAAATTTTTGCTGATATCCAATCTAAACCTCCTCTGGCACAACTTGAAGATATTTGCTTTTCTTCTATTACTTATTACTTGGGAGAGGATACTGACACCCACCTCTCTACAGCCTCCTTTCAGGTAGTTGTAGAGAGCAATAAGGTCTCCCCTCAGCTTCCCTTTCTCCAAACTAAAACCCCAGTCCCCTCAGCCACTCCTTGTAGGACTTGTGCTCTAGACCCTTCACTACCTTCATTGCCCTTCTCTGAACACTCCAGCACCTCAATGTCCTTCTTTTAGTGAGGGGCCCCAAACTGAACACAATGCTGTGTTCAGTGCACTGAGGTGTGGCCTCACCAGAGCCAAGCACAGGGGGACAATCACTTCCCTTCTCCTGCTGGCCACACTATTCCTGATACAAACCAGGACACTGTTGGCCTTTTTAGCCACCTGGGCATACTGCTGGCTCATATTCAGCCAAGTATCAACCAGCACCCCCACATCCTTTTCCTCTGGACAGGACACTCTAGACACTCTTCCCCAAGCCTGCAGCACTGCATGGGGTTGGGACCCCAGTACAGGACCCAACACTTGGCCTTGTTGAACCTCACACAACTGGCCTTGGCCCATCAATCCAGCCAAATTAAATGGATGACCAATGGATTAGTAGAGCCCATAGCTTGGGCTTTTCCATCTCAAATTTAACTTGATTTTAAAGTTTACTAATTATACTTTCAAAAGGAAATAAGATGCCATCAACATTTATTCATACAAAACTTTCAGACAAACTCAAGAAGAGCTTCCAATGGGACTGACAAAACTAGGTAACAAAAAAGAATCAGGGGCTTCAGGTAATCACTTTAGCACATTGCTAACAGCAATAGGTAGAAAAAGCATAATCTAAGGAAAACACTTTCAGCAGTTTATTGCCGGGTAAAATAATTTTTAAAAATACTTTACTAATTCATTAGAAGATATAACAAAAGAAAAACAAATTACATGGCCACCAAGCATCTCTTGTACTGAAGGATTTTTCAGTAAGAGCATTGTTTACAACTCCCATACCTGTTATTTTTCACATTAAAACAGTCAAGGACTCATGTCAAGAGTAGTTTCTAGCCTTAACCCTCTTCTGAAAGCAGAGGGAATAACCCCTGCACAAATCTGTGTGTGTCAAGCCATTACAAGTCTAGTCAGCCTCATAAAGAACCTGCTCAGAGGTGGCATGGGTTTGTGATTTGGGAAGAAAATACATGCTTGAAGAGAAAAGTATAGGATGGCACCTGTAATGCATGCAAGGGCTCTGAAATGCAAATATGCTATTTATCATCAACTTGAGATTTTTTTCTGTCATATAAGCAACAACTAACACAACAAAACTGTGCTCATTCAGAGGCAATGATCATTAAAAGAGGAGGCAGTACATTGGAAGTATTCATCCCCAGTTAAGACCTAGTCAAATGAAAAAGGGGACCACTTCCTCCAAACGTAAGTTGTTCCTGATGCTTTCAGTCCTAGAAGACAGGAATTCTTAATCTGGCTACAATATTTATTTTAGACTGGATGAAGAGGAGAAAAGCAGCCAGGTTTTGCTGTGCAAGACAATTATTTTAAAAACAAAACAAAATGAAAAAAAAAAATCAAACAAAAACAAAACAAAACCAACACATATTCAAAACAAGTTTGAGTTTGTTATCTAAGAGCTGTATTGCTGTACAAACCCTTATACATGGAGCAACATTTAAAGAGCCTTCTTCAAAACTTATTTTCTGGAGTGCTTACCCCCAATATTGACAATGGACTCTGGTCCAACCAGCTGATTTTCCCATAACCGCTCGGCTTTTCGTAATTTGATATTGGGCTCTAACACACCTGCCAGGAGGGGAGGTTCCTTCAAACTGCAAAACAGAACACAGACTCATGATCCTTTGCATCAGCCTGCAAACACTCTTGAGCAACATATTGAATCATTTTTTTTCCTTGTTTGCCAACTCCTGCAAACCTGACCTACGCTTTACATACAGTGTATTTCAAAAAACAAAACACAGCTGACAAGCTGAAAAAATTGACTCTTGTTCATCAAGGATCATAATTTTCTGGTTCTTCTGATCAGAAAAGCTGCAGTTACGTGTTCCTAAGAAGTGTCTGGAAATCTATACAACTTCAAGTCCAACATCACATTCCCAGTTCATCTACCTTACACAATGGCAAAGGCATAAAGGCTACCAGGTAAAAGAGTAACTGCTTTCTTACTCAGCTGAATGAGCTGCTTGTAACAGAGTATTTTTCTTTCTGAAAAAAAAAAGCAAAATAAAACAAACAAAAAACCCTCAAAGGAGTTAAGTTGCACATAATGGTATTGAACTGAAATCTCAAATGACAAAATAAGCAGTTTTACACATTCACATTCACATAGACAGCCAGGCTCCAGACTACTGGAGTTAAAGCAACTACAGAGATACACAGAAGGGAGAAGGTAAGATGCCTACATGGCTTTGACTTAAATACCAGGCTCCAAAGCACTGTACTTCAGAATAAGCCATAACTGTGTTGACAAACTCGAGTACGTTTCAGTCTTGTAGGTTCTTAAAAACATATACATAAGGCACCTCAACTTTCCATGAGTTAAGGATAAGTTATTTCTAAAAGCTCATACCTGTGCAGGGTGATAACCTCATAAGGTGTTCATTCACAAGAGTATGACAAAGCTCCCCTAAGCCAAGTTTGAAAGAAAGAATTTTAATTTTTTATTTTTTAATTTTAATTTTTTATTTAAACTTTTTTATAGTTTATAGTTTTATAGTTTTTATATAAACTTTTTTATATAAACTTTTATATATTTTTTTTTATTTTTATTTTTGATAAACAAAAGTCTTCTACCTGTGGAACATTAGGAAGATGAGGTTTGACTCCTAAACTTGCCCAGGTTCACAGGATCCAACAACACTGCAACATAACTGCTCATATGTTGGTAATCATTACAATTTCTAGAGCTTCAGTGACTGGAGAAAAAAAGTAAACAAACTGCAAACTATAAAAACCACGACAATTGAGGAATACAGGTTCACAATACAAATAATTCAAAAAGAAAGAAAAACACATACTTTTCGTACTTTTATCTGTCTGGTTACAGACAGCAAACTTTCTTTTAAGTATGTATTACTGCAGTGGCAAAGCCAACTCAATTATTAGCTCCTGTCCACAGAAGACTTGCAGCAGAGTTCTCTTCACAATGCTAAGACCAATTAATTTTCCTTCCCTTCCTCCAAGCACTGGAGAATTTCTGCTGAGGATAACAGACTTCAGGTAAGGAACTCATTTGCTGGCAAGTCTGGACTATTGCGTTTGCAAGCAGAAAATCTTTGCTGTGATCAATAATATCCAAGACAGGCTCATAGCAAAAAAACCTTGAAATAAACCAGAGCTGCAGGAATTTCACATGGAGTTTCACGGATCACATCTGCTTTTTTTCTTCCCCATCTTAGTTCTCATTGTTTCCAGTGCTTTACACAAATAACATCACTAATAGCAAATGAGATTTCTTACATGTTCTTTCACTGAAGGGATTGAGTCAGTCAGCATCTATCTCCTTAAGCTTTTTCAAAACATTTCATAATGAAACACCACACAAAATCATCTGATATATTGCACAGACTGGAAGTACTTCTGCCAGTGAAGCTAAGAAGATAATTAAGAATGTACAGCCATATAAGCCAGAGATCTGTGCAAGAAGAATAGTCTTGTAAAATGGACTTCATGTATGAAACCTAAGCAGGCAGAATACTGCTACCATGGACAAGAATTAGATCAGGTTTATATAACAGAAAAAGCATTATGGACATATCCTACTGGCTTTCAGAATTACTGTGCAGTTCCATGTATTTCAGGGAATTGGGTTTTGTTAAACTCAACCACAGGAGAACACATTTCATTATGATTTGCAATGAAGCAGCTTATGTGTAATAGCCTACTGGCAAGCCTTGCGAGTGCTACCCTACCACATTAACAGTTTCTTTTATCTCTAGAGATATTTACAGTGTTGTTGTACTCTTTCATTACAAAATTATTGAGTTGATCATTAGTATTTGGAAGACTGAGCATTTTCACTTACTTCAAAATGCCAGGAGTACAAAAAAGCCTGACTCCACTCTATGATAGCAGTCAAAGCTGTTCACACACAACTTTTCCCAGCACAGATGACACCTCACGTAGCTGATTCACTGATACACTGCACTTTTTATACAGATTCAAGATGTTTACTAATTCAGACAGGGCAGAAATCACCTACCTGCACTGCTTTATGAAATCTGTATTTGAATATAAACATCACCATATGGTTCCACTGGTACACAGCACCATACCCACCCAATTAGGGTCTCCATTTCGGTTTTCATCCTCAGATCAACAGTCTCTCTTTGACAGAATTACAATAGTTCACCTTATATAATAATTTACCTTATAGGTTGAGGGTCTATAGGAGAATCCAGTAGAACAGTGACTCCAAGTAGGGGCACAGTTAGAGATGCAGCCAAAGTCAAGAAGGTAACACGAAACACCTTGCTGCTGTAAGCACTATAAAATCAGACAAATAGGATTGACGTGTGAAACTGTTTTAAGATATAACAGTATTTACAAATTCTTTAACAGCCTATTTTCTTCACAAAATATTTTTGACCGAGCACCATCTTCAATGACCATTAAGGTCCATTTTCAACTTGTTAGGATTTGACAAAGGGCTATTTATCCAGTCTCAGCATCCTCGCATCATATGAGGTAGAGTATTCTCATATACAGGTTTCATGCATACCACAAGCAGCATCTGACTAAAGCAATAAAACCACGAAATGGGAGGGATGTGAAATTCTTTGGTTGGTTGGTTTTTTCAACTTTATCTTCCTTTACTTTTGGTTCCTATCCCAGCACAAATTTTGGATGAAAAGTTCAACTAAAACAACAAACACTGGAGCAAGTTAAATGAATGCTTGCTTAACTTTGTGAAACACCAGTTTGAAACTCAAGCCTCAGCACACAAAAGAAACTAAATATCTTCTATTTATCCATCACAAGAGGAGAACATTCTACAGGAGAAAACCGGGTGTTCTCAACAACTTCATAGGCATCAATGAGGCATTTACAGCAGAAAGCACAGAGCCTTGCTCAAAAAATTCTAGCCTTGAACTGGAAAAGCATCTCCTATAATTTTAGCCACTGAACCATTCAGTGGCATAGCCAGCTAGTCCCCTCACAGAATCAACTAAATAAAGGCAAACAGTGCCTGGTGGTTCTGCATTAATCCTTGGAATACTTCCACCATTTTGTCCTTCATCACCCAATCATCCAGACAGTAGGAAATATGAACTACTGCCCAGAGCACAAGTACCACAACTGGGGAGCTAATGACATATACTTGCAGTACAGAGATCAGCATCAAGATAATCTTTTGCATTATTAGACAGAAAAGCAAGGAGAGAACTAGGCCTGAATTTGGTCACTGCTTGCATTCACAATGTACACAAGTTGGAGTGTTCATAATCCATGACAGCTCTTTCCTGATAGCACAACTGCTGCCAGCCCCTCTCTTCTGGCAGCAGATGCAGGCAGTTAGGGTGGAGATCTGCCCCACTTTCCCCAGCTCTGCAAAGTACCCAACAGACCACCACAAGCCACTGTGCAAATCACCAGGCTGTGCTGAAGTGACTACTACAAGGATTCTAACTGCTTGCCCATGACAAAAGCTGCTGGTGCTCCTAGCCCAATGCCACAGGCAGTTCAGCCTGCTCCAAAAAGTGTTGTTAGCACTGCTGCTGGTCTGTTGGGCACCAAAATTTCCCCAGCTCCCCCAAGGCACTCACCACCTTGAGTCTACTTCCTTTCCACCAGCACGCCTGTTCCTTCTGTCAGTTATATTAAACACACACACATATATATATGTATTTCTCACACTCAAGAGCACAATATTTCCATGGTGAACTTCAACAATGTTACAGCACTAACCGAGTCTCCATCTGAGCTGGACCATGCTGGGAAAGTTCAGTCCAGCTTTCTCATCTGCACTGACCTCTTCATACTTTCCAAGAGACAAATTTCCCTTGTAATTACTAAGAAGAATTCAACAGTTCCTGCTTAAACAGTAGATGCCTTAAGAAACAACCCTGCAGTCTTTTTCACCTTGGACTGGGATTCAAGAGTGGGTGGTAGAGATACAAAGTGATCCCCAAGCTTACACAAAGACTTCAGCTGTCAGCCTTGTCCTTCAAAAGATGAAGGCTCAATACTATAATATTACAAGTACTGTCAGCAGACACCTGAGCATCTTTGTGACAGCTGAGAACTGCTCACACAAAAAGAAGCAGATAAAGATGAATGGGAACTTATCTGACAAGGCCAACTTTAATTAAAGCTCTTGAAAGCATGATTTAAGTAAAGGTTGTATTTCTGATCCTTATTCAACTTTGCAAGGAACTGGCAATAAAGGAAAAAAAGTAGAAAAATTAGGTGACAAGCAAACTCACATTTCAAGCCTGCAAACTGCAAGACCTAATTTAGACACTGCTGAAAGAACAAGAATTTAAATAAAGTCTAAAAACTTTTTTAAAATATATATTAAAAATATTTAAAAGTCAGCTTCTTAGAATCTTTATAGAAGTAAAGAAACAAAACATACCCAACACAGAATACTGACAGCTGTAAAGAAAGACACTGGAAAGAATCTCTGAAGTAATGGTTCACCAACACTGATGAGCAAAACAGAAATCCTAAGCTAATTGCATCTCTGATCATTAATCCTACATGGACTCCAGCTACAAATCCAACTACAAATCTCAATAATGCAACATACCAGGACTTCTGCTCTAATAACAGCAACTTAGATGTCACTAAGATCTAAAACCAGAAGCCATTGAATCAGGTCTTGAAGACAGACAATAGGCTGGATCACTGCTGGAGCCCTAGAAATTCAATTGATTCAAACACCATTTTCTTTTTGCAGGTATTGCCTTTAGTTACAGTGAAGCAAATTTATTATAAAAATCCTAAACGAAGTATTTTAGATAGAATCTTCTTTAATTTAGCCACAAACAAATGGACTGTTTATAAGGTCATTCTACCTCAAACACATAAAGACCAGCCTTTGAACTGCAGATTGCCAAATATAAACAGACTAGCCAGAGTTATACAAGACTTAATCACACCCAAAATGAATCTGTGCAAGCCATAATGGCGCAACTGTTATTTTTTTGACAGGCAAAATACAAGCAGCACTTAGACAGAGTTCTCAGAAAAACAAAACAAAATCCACCCAAAATTTAAACTATTTTATCGGTTAAAGGCTCTTCTTGCAGCTTGGCAGAAGCAGGTATGCAGGCCCTGACCAAAACCTTCTTCCCCCTGTCAGAGGCCTCCAGCAGAAGCTGGAGCACTGGGGAGAGAAGCAGCCACTGCAGAGCCAAGGTGCTGGGAAGCCGGGGGAACACACGGGCTGACCCCCCCGGTGCCTCAGCATCTACCAGAGCCAAAAGAGGGGAACAGAGGCCACCTCGGTCCAGGGCCAGCCAGTCCCTTCCACCCTTCAGGCCCAGGAAAGATTTGCCTGGCACTCTGCTTCAGACCTCACCCGGTCCAGGCCAGGCCGGTGAAGCCTCTCCCGAACCACCACGTTTCCCTGACAGCTTTCCCTCAGGACGGGTCCAAACCCCATCCTACTATACCCCCAGGTCAGGCCGGGCCCCCCACTCCACCCACCACCAACCTTCCTCCTCCGGCTCCTCGGCCAGACCTCTTCCTTCCCTCAGGTCAAACCGAATACACCCTCGCACCGGCGAGACCCGGACCGAGTCCTCAGCACACCCTCGACGCACGGCGGCCCTTCTCTCCCTCTCCCTCTCCCTCTCCCTCTCCCTCTCCCTCTCCCTCTCCTCTGCCCTCAGGCTAGGCCAGCCCCACCTCCATGCTCACGGCAGACCTCCCTCCCCTCCCCATCGAGGGGGACCGCGCCGGGCCCCACCTGCCCTCCTTGGCCTCCTGCGCCTGGCTGTCCTCGGTGATGACCTGCGGGCGGAGAGGCCGGCGCTGCCTCAGGCCCTCCGCTTCATTCATGCTGCTGCCGCTACCGCCTCCCCGCTCCGAAGCTCCGGCCGCCCGGCCCGGCCCCTCCCCTGTCTC
>JAAWXA010000022.1:3981413-4027772 GCA_038090715.1 Florisuga fusca
CTCTCCTCCACACGGAGCCGCCCCCCGTGGCCCCGCCTGGGCCCTCCCTCTCCTCCACAGTGGAGCCGCCCAGCGCCGTAGCTGGCGTGAGGAGGTGGGCGCCGAGGCCGCTCGGAGTGTCTCTGTCGGCCGGCAGTGCGTGCTGCTGGGTACCCTGCGGCTGCGGGGGTCGCAGTGAGCTCTGCCGCTGCCCCTCTCCCCCGGATGGCCCTGGGGCTCCCGTAGGCAGGGCCAGTGCTGTAGCCGTCCCTCCCCCCGGTGCGCCCTGGGCACGGCGATCCCTAAGCCTAGTGCCCGCAAGATGGCGCCAGGAAGCCGGGAGGGAGGGACTTGGGGTGATTTTTCCTCAGGGAGGCGGGGGAAATGGTGTGCAGTGGGACGGGAAGGCTGCCGGGGGCTCTGGGACGCGGAAGGCAAATCTCACGCTGGCTCCTGCCGCCGGTACCGGGTGTGTGGGCTGGTGGAGCTGCCGCGACCCTCAGATGCCAAGGGTGACACCCACCCAGCCACCTAATCCGGTCTTTGACAGCCCTTGGGCTCCCAGAACATCAGCGTTGCTTCTCTGTTGCTCTTCTGTGTAACAACGTGCCGAGATTTTTCTGACTTCTTCGCCTTGCTCAGGAGCAGCGGCAGTTCCAAGCCGGGACCCCGAGTGCTAGCGCCAGGATGGGCCCCACGGCTCTGTTAACACTTTAAAAAAACAGCATTTAGCAATTGCAGCTCAACCTGCGTGTTGAGCAGACAACAGGGAACAGCCGCAGCTGTGCACTGCCAAGGAACAGTAAAGGCTCTTTGGCATCTCGCCTCGTAACAAATATGTGAGTTTCAACAGAGAGAGGGGCCAGGAAAGAGGGGTGGAATGGGGGGACTTTTCTCTCTTTGAGTTGAATTCAGGCTACAGGCCCAGCAGCTGCAGGAAGGCTTTACAGCACTGTTGCCTAAAGGGACATGGTCTCCGGAATAACTATCTCACCCCAGGACCTTGTGAGTACTTTTCTACAAACTCTCCTCCCAACGCTGCTGTGAGGCTACTGCAGTTCCTGCGGGTGCAGAGGTCAGAGGCACAGGGGTAAAATGGCATTCCCAAGATCCAATAGGTAGAAAAAGAAAGGTAATTGAGTCTCCTGCTTTTCAGGTTCAGGATGGGAACTAAAAAGGTTTCCACTCTCCCAGCCTCAAAAACCAGAAAAGCCAAAGCAAGTTTTGTCACTGCAGATACAGGGAGTTGAGACAGATAAACATTACCTACAGAGGAAGAAAAGTGACAGATGCTGAGGCAGATCCTTCATTACCAATTTTTGTAGCCTGGTAATTTCACACCACCATGACCATTTCCATCCCGAATGGTGGTTATATTTCCAAATCATTCTATCCAGGATGAACCAGGACTAGGTTCACTGCTGTGAAAAATGTGCTGCATCTCTAGACTTGCCCAGAATACATTGTCCAGAATTGTCTTCAGCCTAAAAAGGGAAATCTGTCCCTGCTTCTGGATTCTGCTAATCTAGAAATTTGTTGCTGAAATTAGTTTCTGTGGTTTTAACTGGCCACACAGCCCCTGAATGTAATTGTGTTAGACTGGAAAACAGTCTCCATTTTACCAATAAATTCTAAGTAAATAAATTGGGGCAGCTGCAGCAGTGAACCACTAACTGCAGAGAAAGGCACCTGCTTTTCTATCTAGCCCTTTCTCTGACTTGTCAGAGACACTTGCCAGAGGCCTGCAAGAAATCAGTGCCAGTGGAAGCTTTCCAGAAGCAGCTGCTGGAGGTAACAGGAGAAGCAGCTAATGAGGATGTTCCATGTCCATCCCTGCATTACAACTACAGTGCTATCTATGTGGTATGCAGAGGGTGAAACACAATCTTCCTCGCTTCTTAATAGACAAGGCAACCTGAAGAGGATGCGTTCCTGGTACTTAAAAATGATCCATAGCACCTGGAAACAAATTTGTTTGGCCCTGGAACAGCTACACACAGTTTCTACACAATGCTGTCTCTCATGTTCCCCACACACACACCTCTTCTTGACTCCTTTTCTACTTCAGCAGGCTGTGCAAAAGATTAGTAGCTGAAACATCCGTATCAGCTAATGGTAAATGACTGTTCCCAGTAATTGTTCACTCTTTGCATCACACAGTAAAATGAGAGGGGAGCAGTGGGACTTCAGGATCACATGAGACCTGCAGCTTACTGACATGCAAATGCTAGTTCTTCAACTTTTTAAGTTGTTCTGCAGTGGCAGTTTTCTGGCAGTAACTCATTTCCTGTGAGGCACTTTTTAGAGGAAAGCAGCAAAGCAAAACATCAACTTAGACCACAAAATGACTCATCTTAATCTCTAAACTCCTTTGCCTTTGGTCTGTGCTAAAATAATCACCACAGGCAGAATCAAATTTGAAGTGCTGAAAAAGTACCAGGCCCTTTAGGGGATAGAGGGACGGACACCCGTGATGCAAAGCCTACCCATCACACAGAGTAAGGTATTTTCTTTAATGAAAATATTAATACAGAGATAATTGAAGAAACCGGGTTTGGTCAAGGACAATAAATGTGTTTAAAGCATGATTACAAGAAAAAATGAAATTGAACCATTAACATTAGACTGTACAGCCTACATCTCTAGAAAGACAGACCTTCTAAAATTAATAAAATCGTGGTCTATGTCTCCAGTGGGGAAAAAGGCACCATGACTGAGTCTCACTGGCAAAACCAAGTAGGAAGAAAAGCAGGCACATTTGCCCTTTCCAACCAACTGCAACAGTTAAAAATTACCCTGGATCTCTTAATGAAGCTACAAAGGCTATCTGGTAAACAACCCCCACAGTACTCATGGACACACAAAGTTGCAGAAGAATTCAACAGTTCTGCTTTTCTGAACACAGTAATTTCCCCCAAGTTGGTCCCACAATCCCACTGTTAAGCATTCCATGTATCATTACCTCCAATGATCAGTGAAGATCAATTCTTAAGACTGTGGGCCCCAGGGTCTTTCACAAGGTACCTCTTTCCTAGCAGTTCAAGAACTGAGGACATCAGTGCCAGTTTGGCAGGCTGAGCCTCTCCCTGAGTCACAAACCTGGTGGGAGGGGTGAGACTGCTGCCCCAGTGCTGATGTCCATGACAGAAAAACAAAAATGCAAAGCCTGACTAAGGCTTGCACTGAAGATGCAACTTGGTAGAGATCATGGGGGGAAAAGGGGACTTTTCTGGGTGCAAAATTTGGTTGGTTTGGCAAAGGTTCCTAGGAGTAGTCTACCCTGAGCCTCATTGTATTCTTTTTTTAAAAAGTATCACCTCCAAGCCGTGTCTAGCTCTGTTTCTACCAGCCTCAGGGTGCTGTTAGATGAACTTGAGCCTGAGGTGTTAGCACCAAGAGCTGATGCTGGTATGCTCAAAGCAGTGGAGTTTTCCTAGGATAGGTGGGGGCTGAAGCTGCCCAGCAGGAGCTGTGTCCCCTGTGGAACACCATGTGGGCAGCACTACAGCATCACTTTTAATACTCCAAGGGGACCTCTGAGCAGATGGACATCTGAAGAACCAAAGTTTATTCGTGGAAATGTGCAAGGAAGACAAGAGCAGCTGCTGTGGTACCGACTGGCAGGCATGTGGCCCTCTCATCTGACACATGCTGGTGATGTGATTTTTAGCAAAGGTGCTTGTGAGGCTTTGGAAATTTACAGTATGAGGCTTGTTTGTAACTATAGCCTGTCCACACCATAGCTAGCATGGCTGTGAATTTACTGTGACATTGCAGCTACCTGGGCAATTCTCTGGCAGCTGTGGTCCCTAAGCCCATGCAAGTTGACACAACAGGGATGGAGGTGAATAAGCATCCTTGTCTCCCGTTCTTCCTGACCAAAGGAATTGTTCTATGAATGTCTCAATGCACCAAAGGACATTGCTCCTTGCACAGCTCATCTTCTGAGACAGTTCTGATAATCAGACCATGTGTTTTTGACCACATGGGAATTTCAGGTCAACAGGCTAAGAAAACACTATATCCACAATATAGAAAATGCTTTCTTGACTAAAAGGAAAGTAATCTTGTTCAAAAGCCTTTGGTTTTTCTCCTCCACACTGTATTTCAGACTGCATGGAGAAAACCTGTTTAAACAAAGGAGTCAACTTTTTCTGTCAAAAGCATTAACTCCTGTCTGCTTCCACTTACAAATCACTTAAGGAAGTGTTTAAAGTTTGGCTGGGGGTTTTTTGTTTGTTTTTAGTTGGTTGGGGTTTTTGTTTGTTTGGGTTTGGTTTTGGTGGGTTTTTTTTGCAATGGCAATAGAGGACATACATAGTGGCTGTCTCCTAAAATATTAACACCCTGTCAACTCCATCAAACCTTCTGACCTTCAACTTTCCACAAAGTCTACAGGGTGTCTACTTACCACATGGATTGCAGTCAGAAGGATGAGAATTTTAAGTAAGCATGATAATCCCTACACAGTCCCTAGAGACATTTAAATTTATTTTTTTTTTAAGCCCACCAGTAAATGCAGCTACTGAACTCAGAAGAACTCTTGGATGTCAGATAACATGCCTGTCTCTGAGAACATATTGTACTGTGAGCAGCCTGCTTTCCCCTTTGTTACCAAAGTCTCTGCTGGCCAAAAAACTCTCCACTCATCTCCCAGTTGTGTAAGATAACCTAGCCATTTCTTTCCTGCCTCCAGTAAGGTGCACTGTCTTTCCAGTACACAGTCCCACTGGAAAAGGCAGTGCTGCTCCAGTTAAATTATCATTAAGTCATCCCTGTAAAACTAGGGCAAAAATTGGTGATTCTGTCAATTACTCAGGGGTTAGGAAGGCAAAACACAGAGCTCTGTGAAATTAAAGTCTGACATATGAAAAAGACAGAGGCCAGACTGCAAGGTTTGATGGAGTGACCCCAGCCACAGCACTGAATGGTGATTAGGAGGCATTTGCTTTAGGAGTGCTTCAATCATAAAATGGTTTGGGCTGGAAGGGACCTTAAAAATCACCTAGTTCCAATCCCTCTGCATGGGCAGGAACACCTCACACTAGACCAGGCTGCTCAAAGCCCCAGGCTAGTCTGAAATCTAGTAGAAAAATTACACATAGATTAGAGCTTTGGTATAACACAGAAACATGTTAACGAAGACTTGTGTAAGTACAGATATTTCCTCTGAAAGGTATCTTTCATGCACTGTTAAGGAACATGTTAATCATATCCTCCCAACAACATATAAAGGAATTTTTGCCAGGTTCTCTGCTTCAAAATAATGGATAACCAGGCAATATCATATGCCTTAATTATTTAGTAAATCACAGAATCATCAGAGTTGGAAAGGACCTCTAGAGATCATTAATTAGTCCAACTCTCCCACCAGAGCAGGATCACCTGTAGCACATTACACAGGACTGCATCCAGGTGGGTTTGGAGTATCTCCAGGGAAGGGGACTCCACAACCTCCCTGGGCAGCTGTTCCCATGCCTTGTCACCTTCATACTAAAGAAGTTTTTTCTTATGTTTTAATGGAACTTCCTTTGTTCCAACTTGTGCCCTTTGCCCCTCATCCTGTCACTGGAAACTACTCAGAAGAGTCCAGCTCCATCTTCCTTGCACCCACCCTTTAGATACTTGTGAACATGAACAAGGTCTCCCCTCAGCCTTTTCTTCAGGCTAGAGTCCCAGCTCTCTCAGCCTTTCCTCATATAAGAGATGCTCCAATTCACCAGTCACCTTTATTGCCCTCCACTGGGCTCTCTCCAGTAGTTCACTGTCTCTCTTGAACTGGGGAGCCCAGAGCTGGATGCAGTATTCCAGCTGTGGCCTCACCAGGGCAAAGTAGAGGGCGAGAAGGACCTCCCTTGACCCACTGGCCACACTCTTCTTTATGCAGCCTAGGATTCCATTTGCCTTCCTGGCAGCAAGGGCACACTGCATTCATGTTAAAATGAGTCCAGAAATAAAAAACTGCGTATGTTAGTTGCAATTTTGAAAGTATATGAAAGACAAAGAGTATTGTTCCCTGCTATTCTGAGGTTGCTGGTCTGGAATGCCACCATTGCTTTCCAGAAGACATTTAAGAGGCACTTCCTTCTTCTTTGTAGATTGTGCAATTTACAGGTGCCCATGTAGCACTTAACTCTTTGGAAGATGAGCACATGCAGCATGCAGAAGGGGCAGACATGGGACCCAAAGTTAAACAATAAGCTTTAAGTCATAACTTCTGACAGCAGAATCAACCTGCCTCCAAACTGTGTGTCTGTCTTTGTTGGAGCAAACAATGTTACAGGCCCTTTTGGGAGTGGGATAAAATAACCATTCCTAGGTCAGAGATTACACAGCCTGGAATGTCACAATCCACACTCCAGAACATCTCTCTCAGCTTCAAACCTTTCTTGAACACCGCAGGATTTTGTTTCCCTGACATGCTTCTCTGACAGACAGCAAACAAACATTGTCCCTTTTCATAGCAACTTCCAAGAAACCAAGGCACTTTAAAAAATCACCAACTGACAACAAAGATCTACCAGTTGTCCACCACCACTCCTAATATACCCAAGTGAAACAGAGTGGACAGCATTGATCCAGTTGTCATCACTGATGAGGAAGAGGACAGTTGCTTTAAAAACGCAGTTGGTGATCTCAGTTTCTCAAGGCAGAACAAAAAGAGGTGGGACTAGACCCCTCCTGCAACTGGCAATGCACTGAGGACAGGTAGGAAGTCCAGCAGTAGGCTTTGTGGCTCAGTTTTGCAGCTAGAAATGTTAGTGCTGGGTTGCCTAGGTGGGACATGAAGGGACACAGGCTCACCGTCTCTGGCAGTTCCCAGGACATACAGAGGTAGGAACAAATCCTTATGAAGAAAGCCAAAGAAGGTATTAGAACAACTGAGTAAACTCAAGAAAGAATTATCGGAGTAGTCATGTCCTTCTCATTTCCCTAATAATACATGTGAAATATCTATTAGAATACCCACCATTACTGAAAAGGCACCACAGCTGCAGTGAAATTCAGCTACTTGAACTCAGATATTGAGTTCTCAACTCAGAAGCTGAAGGAAAAACAGAAGAGTATTCTAGAGTTTCTTTTAAAACAACCAAAGTATTGCATAAAAACATTTCCCTGCACACTAACATTAAAATGGGAAACATTACCATCTGCATCTTGCTTCAGCTAGCATTAAATTTCACCATAGCTAATAGAAACCACCAATGGCTACTCTACAAAAGCACTAAAAGCAGTGAAAATGGCACTGACTGTGCAAAACTGCAGATCGCTCCCACCTCTGTGCATCTGAAAATATGTTGTGGAGCAGAAAATCTCGTTCCCCTACAAGGTAACAGAATTTAAAAAAACCCAAAAAACATCAAGAGAGAACTGTAATTTGTCTGGTTATATGAGATCTTCCACATTTCAAAGAGGCAAGAGATTTCAGAGCTGCCTGTTATAAGGAACTCTTCTTATATTTCTGATAAGCATCCAGGATCTCCTTGACAACGTTTGGATCATCAAGTGTGGTGATGTCTCCTATGCTGTCTGATTGTTCAGTGACTACTTTCCTCAGAAGCCTTCTCATGATCTTCCCTGATCGTGTTTTAGGAAGACGTTTCACCACCTGCAGAGAAGAGAAAAAACACACCTATTTTAGAACCTGGGTCCTGCTAGAAACCACAAGGAATTCTAGCAGAACTGTACTAAGCCTGGTACACTATGCCATGGCCACAGATCCTTTGAGGGTCCTGGGAAATACTAGACCACTGAGAAAAGGAGTGTCACTAGCATCAGTTCCTTGTGCTATACATTTTATTCTTATTTACATGGACCTTTTTCCCCATGTCCTCATTGCTGCGTATCTCTAGGCTGGGCACTGCAGGACACAGCTCTCAGGTCCTGAGTAAGCTGTTAACCATTGAACTAGAAAACCAGCTACATTGAAAACTCACGCACTGATGATGACACAGATCTCAACATATTACCAGGATAGTTATATTCCTTTTTACAGGAATAAAGCACACAATACTGCACATCAGCTACAGGGTCTCCTACTCAAGGGATAACTCCTGTTGCTGTTGTTTCTCTCTGCCTTATTAGAGCTGTCAGCCTACATAACCAGAAGAATGTTAAATGCCTTGGCTACACTTCCAGAAAAGCACTTAGCAGTAGATTCCAAGGCTTTCGCATAAACTTGAGCCAGGTAAAGAGTTCTCAGGCTCTGAACAGAGACTCTAGCAGGCTTTACATTTTGCTAAATGATCAGGCCACAGGGCTATAAAATTCAAAAGCATTAACTACACATAAAAGGAAGGAGCTGTACTTCTCTCCAGCACTGCCCTTAAGAAACTGCTCTGTGGGCTGAAGCAGTTGTAGTATCACAGCCAGCCTGGCTCAGCATTCATAGGCATAGAGAAGGAGCACATGCAGACCACTGTACTTGCCCCCTCCTACTTAGGATTCCCTCCAGCTACTTCTGTTTTCCTGCTCCTTCATTCAGTCAGCAAGGGACAACAGCAGCACTGCCAGCAAGAGGGTGAGGCTTGCTCAGTGTGACCATTCCTACTCCTGATACCAGTTCCAGTCTCTCACTTACCAGAATGTGGTCAGGCACAGCATATTTTGCTATCTTGGAAGCCACTATGGTTTTGAGCTCTTCTTTGACACGGTCTGTATGAGCTGTCTGCTCCTTTAGCACTATGAAAGCAAAGGCACCTGGAAGACAAATGAGCCACATACTTCATATTAGATCCTGGCTGGCAAGACAGGATCTCATTCAAATGCCAAGGCAGGTCTCACATAATTCCTGTGCACAATCTAGGAACTGCCAAGAAAACCACAGATCCTCTTTATAAAAGGGGAACAGACTTCAGCCCTTAAATGACGGCCCAGCCTTGTCTTGGCATTCATGCACCAAAGTGACTTGAGTGAAAATGACAACTCAATATAAATTATCAGAACTTCACTGGGATCAAAAGCTGGCCAATGCAAATCAGCTATTCCCATTCTGTTCAAAGGACATCACTGAGCAGAATCTTTTTAAACACAATGTGCAAAAACAGTTTAGGGCTTAACACCTGCAACCAGTTTAGGAACATGCAATTATTTTCATGGCTGTCTTTGCTTCTTGGGGCTTCAGTGCCGGTCAGCCTAAGGAGAACTGCCCTCCTATCATGCAGCCCAAGGTAGAAATTAAGCACGGTGTTGATAGGTGTGATGTCAGGACACTTTTTTTCACATACCTTCTCCTTTGATCTTGTGTGGATACCCAATCACAGCTATCTCAGGGACCTCAGGGTGATCAGCCTTCACAGAAAGTGAAACAAAATACACAGAGCGTAACAACTGCTTCAAGCCCTGCGTAGTTTGAGCAAGCTGCTCTAGGAAAAAAACAACTTTTCCATTTCTCAGCCTCCCCCTGGCAGATTCTGCTGAAAGCACAAAAGGAAAGCTCGATGCTGCCTTCTTATTGCACTGCCAGCTGGTGGCCATGGCCATGTATCTGGGAGTAGCATCTACCCACTGGCCTGGCCCTGCTTTTAAATACACAAATAAGTACTCTTACATACCCTGCTAAGCCCACTGCACACCAAGCTGAATTTGCTCCAGCTGGAATCCTGCTTTCTCTTTCTTTGTCTGTGCTCTTGTGTGTGCATGGCTGAGGTCCCAAGTGGTGACTGAGCACGGCCAAATCACAAGCAAATCCAGTCCTGCACTGCTGTGCCACAGGGAACTGTTGCCAGCAGAGCAAAAACAAAGCTGCCAACATCACAGTCCACATTTGATTGGTGTTTATAAGCACCCAAAGCATAATAGAAGGCAGAAAAAATCAGGTTTCTTCATCTTCCCTGAAGGGGGGAAGTGCATATGTTTGTCAAATGCATATTTGTTATTACACTACACAATAGCCATTTATTCTGTCACATTTCAGGGTTTAACCTGATGTAAGAAGACTATTTGGCTGTACAAACCAGAAGAAATCACATCTCTGAACCCCACAGCAAAGACTGGATTGTGCCAGATCATATATAAATGAAAACATCATAGCACAATCTAAGCATATCAATATATGCATAATTGCATGTATACACATACATAGAATGACAGAGGAACTGGATACTAGATCTATGATCAGAAATCCACATAAGACAAAATATTTACTCACAAAGGGTCCTGTGTACCATGCAAACACAGGTCAGGTTTATCAAACGTTATTTTTAAGTGCCATTTGTAGGCAAGGCACATACTGTAGACATAAATATTCAGATGAAGCTTTGAAGATAAATGCTCTAAGGACTTTTTTTTTCAGTTCTCTGAGCTCGTATTATTTTCTCTGAAAATGACAGGCTAGCTTTGTAGCTGACATGAATTCTCAGGCATACTCAGCTAGTTCAGAAGAGCAGGAACCACAGATTTAGGAAGGAGAGGACAGATACTTGCAATGGGGAAAAAACAAAACAGGAGAGACAATCCCTTACAGACTCCAAACTTAAAACTGCAACAATGAACTGAAACAGCTCAGACAGTTCAACTGCAGGGACCGCCCACCATGTTATTCCTCTCTCACTTGTCCATTTATTATCTCCTTAATAAGGGAGCTGTTTCCTTTTGCACATTTGCTATTCAGCAAGCATCAAGCTGAGTATATGCAGGGGCAGGGGTTTGAAGGCAAGAGACCCTGAGCTTGTTTAAATTAATAAAGCTTCTTTGAAAGGGCCACCCTATCCCATAGATAACACCCTGTCACGACACCTCTACCTGCTTGGAACTTACCATTGCATCTTCTATCTCTGCTGTCCCAAGCCTGTGTCCACTGATGTTAATGACATCATCCATACGCCCTGTTATCTGGTAATAGCCCTTCTTGTTTCTGTAAGCACCATCCCCTGTGAAGTAGTAACCTGTAGCAAAGACATGCTGGTGGTCAGCAGCAGGAAGTGTGCTGGCCTGTTGTTCTGGGCTCCTTTTAAACTGAAGAACAAAAGGCTTAGATTGGATATTAGAAAGTTCTTTAGTACAGGGTGGTGAGACTCTGGAACAGATTGCCAGAGATGCCCCCTCTGTGGAAGTGTTCAAGACCACGTTGGATGAGGCCTTGAGCAACCTTGTCTAGATGAGAAGCATCCCTACTCATGGCAGGAAGGTTGCAGTAGATGATCTTTTAAGGTCAACCTAGGACATTCTATGATTCTATGATTCTGATGCAGAACAGACTGTCCTCTAAAACAGCAAGTAGGGGGGACGGGGGTTAGGCAGCTCGGAGTGCCTCCTGAGTTTTATTACAGTTCTATTACATTTTGTCCATGAGAACACTGTGATTTTTTTAATCACTTACATTGGGATGGATGAAAAGCCATTTTCCCTTCTGGTTAACAAAAATTGAGATCACAGATAACAGTCCCTCTTCCAGCATGGCAATAACACTGCTATCAGATTTGCTGAAAAAACCCAACCATGATAAGCACAGCATCTGGAGGTTCTAAAACATTTGGTGGAAACTGAAAAAGACCCAGTGGTTCCAGGAAACTTCAGTATCACTGAGGAAACACAGTGATGCAGATTGTGTTGGTTCTACATTAAAGCTATGTCTGCATCTGCATTGTTCCTGTGGCACTTCTGAGCAGGAACAGACCAGCTAGTGCTGTAAGATCTGAAGGTGGTTCTTGCAAAGACTCGTTATGGGCTAAGTCACAGACTTTCAGTCATGCTTCCTGCCCTTCAAAATCAATTAAACAACTATTAAATAATTATCAACAAGATGTCAGACACTTGTAGTGAGTAATAAGGGACTATGGACCCATTCAATTTCTTCTATCAGTTTTCTATTCTTATTTTCTACCCATTTTGTAGAACTTCCAGGATTGTCTCTTGTCTACCATATAGCTTTCATATTGTTTTCAATTGCTCCCCGGACTGCAGACAGTGCTCTCATCCAATTTCTTATAAAAAATGTTTGCCTGCCACTTCTAATTTCTTGCCAAATACAACTTGACTATGCTTTAAAAAGGAAGGACATAACACAGGCTGTGAAAGCAAGGCCAGATTCAGTGATGCAGGGGGTACTTTTCCATCCAATATGTGCATTTCCAAGACTGAGCATTAAATTTTTTTAGGAAATACATTCCCTTTTGACAGCTAGAAAGGCCAAGATTTGGCTAGTACTGAAATACCACGAAGTGCAGCTGAAAACATTCAGTGTGCTTATACTGTGTGCAAACCGCCTTCCCTTGGCACCTTCCTTACCTGGGTAAGCTTTGAAATAGGCATCAACAAATCTCTGGTCATCTCCATAGATAGTTTTTGCCATGCCAGGCCATGGCTGGGCGATGCAGAGTGCACCAGATACATCATTGCCCTCTATAACCTTTCCCTGTAGGTTCAAGCACAAGAAGGAAGATCAAGTGAACAGAAGAGGAATAGTAAGGGCTTTGGTATCATTTATCAGGCAAGAATCACTCTGTTGGTCTCTGCAGACTGCCAGTGAAGAGCCACAGGTGAAGAAAATGAATCCACTCACGGACCTGCTACACACTGTCTACATCATGTCTGTATCAGCAGCAAAGCAGATAAGGCTAAACGTGAGTCCTGTGATTCTCTGGAGGGAAATGCTAGCAAAGGTGTCAGCAAAGATGTGCTCAGCTGCCGGAAGATGTCTGGGATGAGGCAAGCAGGAAATGCCTGGACCTCTGCCTTCCACTTCCATTTTCACTTTTCTTGACTGCCACACTCTCTTACGAAACTGTACACAGAGGAGATTACATAATTTAGTGTTTAACTGTGCAGATGGGGACTGCTCTACGTAGCATCAGAGACCAGCATCAGTTTTCTCAAAGACACACACAGCCGTAGGGCCTCAGGCCTTGCATTTCCCTTGGAAAACTCCAGTAGGCTACTCCAGTCTTGCCACGTCACTGGACGTTGCCTGCACTGCTCCAACTGTTTCAGCTCCCTGGTACCCAGGAGCTGTGTGACTTCTGGATGCTCACATAAATGGAGTCAGCAGATCTTACTCAGAAGCAGTGTCAAGACCATAAAAGTGGTGCTGAAACTGCAAACACTCCTCTAGAGATGTGCAGACAGCCTGCAATGCCCAGCTGGCAATCTGTATAGATTTTTGAAATATGCTCAATATATAAATTGTTCATCTACCCTACCATTTTAATGAAGGAAGAGGCATCCTTCCAAATCCTGTTCCTCTACCAAAAGAAAGACAATTAAGGCAGAAACAAACACCAGCTTCTCTTGTGGGCACCCAGCAGATTCAACTCACCTTCTCATCCATCAGCACTGGCACAATCCCAAAGAAAGGTCTCATAGCCATAGCCGGAACAATCTCAGCTTTCTCCTCTGAAGGTCGTGGGGCAATGCAGATGCCACCAGTTTCTGGAAAAATAATGAGAAACAAAATATGTGGGGTCCATCCACTGCTGGATGACAGCAAATGCCAGCTCTTCAAAGGTAAAGAAGAGAAGCCACTGGAAAGAAATAAAGCAATACCAAGTAGCACAGTCATCTGAAAGCAGCACTGATCTCGTAAACCAAGAACTCTTTCTGAATACAAGAAAGGCTTAAAAAGAAAAACATCTGGCAAGCTAAGATGACACCACCAATGCCAGTTCTGTCTACAGGGCTCATTGTTGCAGGTAGAAAGCAGAGAGCTTCAGAAGTACCCCCATTGGTGAGCTCAGATCAAGAGCTACTCCTGTTCTCTCTTTGCATGATGCCTCATTTAGTATTGGCTGTAAAAATCACAGCCCTCTGTGTACACTGGTTACAAACCACAGAGCGTGGCCAAGCAGCTGCCTCAGAAGAGCATCTTGCCATGCCCCAGAACACCAGAATCACTGACATCCAACTTAGCTCTCCAAAGGCTGAGAGGAGAGCAGTAAGTGGTCCTGCAGCAGCTGGCTTTCCACCAGACAGCCTGTGGACCCTGTAGCAGCAGTCATGACACGTGTGTTCAACAGCCCCATCCCTGAGGCAAATCAAACAGGCACAGTGAAAACCCCACTGATTCAGCCCACACACTCTATTTATTACCCACAATTGGCCCTAAAAGCCAGCTTACAGATAAACCCATTCCTCCAGCTACCAACTAGCAACAAACACAGGCAGCTCTAATGCTTAATTTTTTGCAGGTCCTTCTCACACTAACAAGGTTGCCTGGTGGCAGGGTCAGTATTCACCAGCCCCATTTCCTATCCCAGAAGTGATTTTACAGCCAAAGTATAAGCATGTCAGGGGATTTACCTCCTGATGCTATTTTTACAGCTGTCTAAGGTTAGCATGAAAAGCACTTCAGAAGTCTGAATAACTATTAATACAGAGTGTGAGATTAACCCACCCCTTACAGGCAGTCCAAGCTTATCTTACATTAAAAATTGAATCTTTTAATAATCCTTTTTTATTCCAACCGGGCTGAATGCTAAATCAAAATCCAACCTTAATCAGATACTTTCTATTCTAAAAGTAATTCAGAAACACTGGAGAGAAACAAAAACAAAGGAGCATCAGGATTTTAAAAATGCAGCTCTATAAATGCAGGTATATTCTGCCACTCAGAGAATGCATTCCTGGCTTTGCTGAGATTGTGAAAACTGAAACCAGGAGTTGGAAAGGTTGAATTTGACTCTGAATTTGCATCCAGCTGTGCTGACATTGCTATGAAGAAGGGTTTATTTGAGGAACCTTAAGCTTCAGACCTGCTGGAAATAGTATCAGATGTGGCCTACGCATTAAATTATTTCACAATTCACTGATGGGCATGCATCCGCTTCACATGTTTTTGTTTAAAGGGTCATCTTGATTTTTTTTTCATAAAAAGGAAAAAAGCACCCCGGGCACCTGCTGTTCTATGTTCACAGACAAGATCTACATCAGAGCAGGGAACCTGATTAAACTGATGGTTGCTCTTTCTAAGCTATTATGCATTCTAGACACTGCAAGCTGTGTTCCAACATGGGTTTTGCCACATCCTACACATCATTCAGCCAGATGAACATAAAGCAGGGAAGTCACATTTCAGAGCGAGCTGTATGGTGGCAAGGATGTTTTAAAAATTATTTGCATGATAGACCTATTTTAAACTGGTTTAAAAGTACCAATTTTAGCCACCAAGAGATGACACCTAGCAAGCCTTATAGGTTCTACCTTGCCAAGTCTGTCTCTTTTAAGGCAGAGGTGGCAGAAGAAAAGCCATGCTTCCACATTACCTGTGCCCGTGCTGTCACCATAGTGCAAATCTACCCAGCCTTTAAGCACAGGCAGCAGAATCTAAACAGGGAGGGTGATGAGTTGAAACAGACTCTCCTCTGCCATGGGTAAGTCACCTCTGGCAGCAGGGTGGAGCCAGTTCTCTCTGCCACTATTGTCTTCACCTCCACAAATAGACTGGACAGACTTCTCTGGAGGGATTTCACCTCAGAACCACTGGCCCAGACTAAATCACTAGAAGATGATGCCAATAACAAGAGCTTCCAGGCCCTATTCAGACATGTTTTTCAAAGCCAGCTTTTGTTCACAGCTGCATACAACAGCTGTACTTTTTAAACAAAAGTAAAAATACCTAGTGTCTCTTCTGCACTGTGAAGAACTACACCTGAAACTCAAACACAACTTTGATTGTCTTGTTGTCAATCACAGTACAGCACTACCTATTATTTTAACACTAAGAGCCATGGGAATTTTTAATCTCATCCACACATACCACACTACTTAAATTGCTTCTCGTAATTGCTGTCTCGCTCATTTGCTCATCCAAAGACTTCACGTGGATTCTTAACACCCCATGTACTGATCTCTATGCCTAACAAGCTTTATTAGCTGGCAACACGTTGCTGCTTTGGAGAGCAGCATACCACAGAGGACACTGCATAGAACAGCACAATTAACAAGCTATACTGAAGCTGTACACAAGAGGTGACACAGCAGGACCACAACCAGCACCTATCAAAAATTTCTATGACCTCTTTCCACACTCTCTTTACATTCAAATGGCATATATGATGTTCCCAAAATTAATCTGGCTGTGGAGAAAGGAATTAATTAACTGTTGGGAAAGTCTGATTCTACTTTCTAACCAAATCACTCTCCTAAATACTTATTATTCTTCCAGAAGCTGATAACTGTTTACCTGCAAAATGATGCCTGGTTGAAGGCAAGATCAAGCACTCTGCACTTACAGACTGTCCAGCAAATGTTTTGTTACCTTTCACCTGACAGTTGTTGCTCCAAAAACCCAGGAGAAATACAGCTTAATATACCATCTAACCCTGTGCTTCAGATAAAGGAGAAGCATGCACCATTTAACTGAAGATAAACAAACAAAACCACATTAGGGCAAAAAAAAGATTCTTCTCAACTCCATAGGTAATCAAATGCTTCTCCACAGGGCTTTATTTCAGAGCAGTGAGGTGGAAAGCCTGTAGCACATAGCCAGCCACCTTTTCTTCTGCTCAGCATGTGAGAATCCAGACAGTTTAAGAGATCAGTAACTGAAGCAGATCGTAGTTAACACTGCTCTGAATTCTGAGGTTATTTTATTTCAAACCTGAAAATAGAGTCTGCAAGTCTGGTCTGAATTAAATGGAACTTGGTTATGTGCCAGAAGCTAATTCATCACACTGAGATGGCCCAGAGGGATCCTGAAGAGACTGCCTGCTATCAGGAATAAGGTTGATATCAGGAGCAGCTTGAATGGCAAGGGAAAGAATATTTTGCCCAAAGGCAGCTGGAAATTTAAAGAGCATGCATGACTTCTTTTTCAGCAAAGGTAGAATATCAGCAGCTGTGCTGCAACATTTAAGTCCATGGCTCTATGACAAACTGTAGTTCATGACTTGAGAAGCACATATTGCAAGACACCTTTAGCAACTCTTCTTTTGGTGCCCAGAAGAGAGGCACAGATGTGGAGGAAGGGGCTGGGAAGAAGCTGCAGGACTCCTTCAAGCACGGTGCCCCACCAGGCAGCACAGCCCAGGAAGCAGGGACCAGCTCTGCTCCAACTGGACTGGGATCTATGAGAGCCAGACGCTATGTCCAGAAGGTTGTAAATGGAAAACAAGCATTAACTGATGTACAGAGCTGGGACAAGCATGTTGCCAAAACAAAGTGAACTCCTTTCTGAGGCATTCAAGGTCCAGGGTAAAAGCACCTACAGCATAGTAGCGTAGCTCCCAGGCAGCCCTGCTGGATCACAGACACTGTCCCTTACATACCTGATGCCTAGCCATGCCCTTCACTCCCTTCCTTTCCAATTGGCTAGATGCACTAGATTCATTTGATCACGCAGCTCTGATTTCCATCCCTCTCTGATGCTTTTCAGAAAGTGAAGCAAAGTGTACCGAAGTACAGATTGTGGCTATATGGTGCTATAAATGCCTCTTCATGATAAGATCATATCAAGGCCAGTACAGTTGGATAAATAATTGATAGTGGGGATTCCAGTTCAAGCTGCTCAGAAAGCTCCCAGCTTTGCCCAGAAAGTCAATCTCTGCCTTTTGTTTCTAGAACCAATTGAGATTTTCTGGCATTCAAAATATCAAAGAGCACATAGAGGAGAAAAGGAAATAACCAACACTAGTATGCCGTTGCATTGCTATTATGTGCTGAAACTTTCCAGTGACCTTCACAAGCTGATCAAAATGCCAGGACAGGGTTTTCAACAGTCTCATTGGACTGAACTTAAATGTATTAATTCTTCTCTACCCACCAGCAACCTGTCAATGGTCAAGGCCGTCCCTGCTCCCCGAGGATGCCTTTTACCTGTCTGCCACCATGTGTCCACAAGGGTGCAGCGACCTTCTCCCACCACCTGGTAAAACCACTGCCAAGCTTCGTTGTTGATGGGCTCTCCCACTAGACCAAAAGAAGAAATGAAGCAGCCTCAGACTCGGGGGGATAGCAGGCAGTTCATTCTTCTTTTTGGTGTACAACATGCTGAACGCACGATCTCTAAGCAGAATGGTTACAGCATTTTTGCTGGGATATGCAAAGGACTGCAATGCACTCACATAACTGAGGGCTGCCTCTTTCTGGAAAGACTAAAAGGCAAGCAATAAAAACACTGGAAGTAACTTATCAATGCAGGTCATGTATAAGAATGTCTAGAATCCTATAATAATGCAGGAAAATTCTGCTTGGGTTACCTATGCCAGTACAATTCAAAGTTGTATCATTTACCATTGTATAAATATCTCGAGCGAAGAATGTGATCCTGCAAAATAAAGTAGGGAATAGGCAATCACACTAAGGTTGATGGCCCCAACTTAAGTTTATTTCCCCTTCTGCTGATAAAATATCTGAAAAGCTAAACAAGGAGCCTGCTTTATCATCTATTTTTAACCACCTCCCACCTGGTCAGCAGAGCATCTCTGGTGCACTGATTTCACCAGCCAGAACCCTCTGCCTTTTTCAGATGAAGATTTCATGCCCCTTACCTGACCCCAAGGTCTTCAAGGAAGATCTGTCATATTTCTTCACCCACTCTTCACCATAATTCAGTAGCAAGCGTATAGCTGTAGGTGCTCCATAAAACTGATTAATTTTCAACCTTTGAACTACTTCCCAGTAACGACCTGCAGAATCACAAACAGGCTTTTTATCTGCCTAGCACTGACATAACAGCTGTCAATGCCCAACAGGAAGGCCAAAAGCCAAAGCTAAAGCTGTGACTACTGTGAGTACAAACCAAAACCAATGGCAACGTTTCTTCTTTTCACCCTGGATGCAGAGGTGCTCCTGAATGCCATTCACATGTTCCAAAAAATGGAGCTTACCTCCCCTGAGCAGGAAGGTCACACTGGAAAGGCTTCTAAACCTCCTTTGTCACACTGCCATGTCTAGCCAAGCCTTTCCCCACCACTTCCTCACCTGGGTCGGGGTACACTGGAGTGCTTTCAAACAGGACAGAGGTGGCTCCATTGCAGAGTGGTCCATACACGACATAGCTATGTCCTGTGATCCAGCCAATGTCAGCCACACAGCCAAAAACATCGCCTTGCTGGTAGTCAAATACATACTGCAAAGATAAATGTAAGGCCAGCTGATGTTCTGTTGGCAGGCGCAAAGAGTAAGGTGCTGGACTGGACATCCAAATGGGAGCCAGAGAGTGCACAGGGCAAGAGGAGCCAAGCATGTAGGACAGAGCAGCACGAAGGCCAGCCCAAGGTGAGGAAGCAAGTCAGAGGGACCAGTACCAGGGCCTCTAGACTCCTGTCTGATTTTGCACACTTAGAGAGAGCACACCTGTACCAGCAGCTGCTCAGATTGGACAAACAAAGCTACTAGCAAAGCCCAGAGCCCTGGATAACTGATGTTTCCTACTCCAGGCAGTCCACATGGAAGACCTGAACTGACCCTAAACATCAGGGAAGCTGTAGGCCTTGGAAGCTCAAAGCCTCCACCAGTATCAACAAGTTTCCATGAGAAAGATGGAGAAACTGATAAGTGCCCATGAAACATTTTCTGAGAAATGTTCTTAGCTGCTCAGCATCTCTACCTGTACACCACTTTCCAGATGCTACCCTCTCCCTGCTCATTGAATTCAAGATAAAAATCTTGAAGAATTAATTATCTTGGTTATGGAAAATGCTTCCCATTGCAAATCTAACTTCTGTATGCTGAAGAGGTCCTGACTTATCAGACAGAGTCATCTTTATATTTTAAATGAAAGAAAGTGGATCAAAACGAGAAGAAAACTCCATTGGATGTGTGACAAAGCATCACACGTGAGTGCAAAAACAACAGAGGCCACACAGATCAGCCAACTCCTCTAGCTAGAAAAGCCAATTCTCACCTTACTTTTTCAAGTGCCTTTCCCTCTCAGGCTATAAAGTACCTCTAGAAGCACTGCAGCTGCATACAGCGCCTTCCCAGCATGTCTGCAACAGGGTGCAGGACCTACCCAAGATATCTTGGAGATTCAGCTGTCACTTAGAAAATCCAACATAACAAATACTGCTCATGCAGAGAAGTCTGACATTTGCATATTTAGATCTTCTAAAAATTCGACTGTGTCAGCCTAAAGAAAGAAAAACTCGGCCTGAATTGTGTGTGATTACCAACAGGGTGGTGGTACCACTAAAGCCAGGTGGAGCTCTTTCACTGCAGTCTTCTCCACACTTCAGTTACATTTTCATATGCAGAACTCAGACTAGAAGCTTTAAGCATGCCTTCATGGCTTCACTGTTTCTTACTGGCATGAGAAAAGGGTTTAAAACATTTATCCTAGATCCCATAGAAAAGAAACACAAAAGTGCAACCACAGAACATGAAAGTAAATATTCAGACAAGTGCCATGCAAAGAGGTTGGTTTAAGAGTCCAGACCTTCTCTGAAATAAAAAAACCTGCAAAATAGTGGAGCAAGATCTACATCACCAATACCAGTAAGATACCGGAATCTGCTCAGCTGCATCACTTTAATGCCAAAAAATTCTGGCCTGCAATGCTAGCACATTTTAAATCCAGAAGTAGCAGCACTGCAGTTTCCTTCCTTTCAAATCTCTAGGCTCTGATTTGCATAGTATTACAGTCCCCAAAACTAAATCCCAAAGATTAATTACATATTCTCAGATATTTTTCAGTTTATTTTCACCCAATAAGCCAGTTGAGCAGCAAACACAGAATACAGCACCCCTCACCAGTCAAAGTCCCTCTCATTAGTACTGCTGGAAGGTAAGGGGACCTTTTCCAGGGGATGCAGCTGAGTTACCTTGTGTGTCATAGCAGCATACAGCAGGTATCCAGCCTGGGTGTGAACGATTCCTTTGGGTTTCCCAGTGCTGCCAGAGGTGTACAGCATGAAAAGCATGTCTTCGCTGTCCATGCTCTCTGGAGTGCATACAGAAGCTTCCTTGGCCATCTCCTGAGGAAAAAAAGGTGGTAGTGACAGAAAGACTTTGTCTATATGAAGCCTACCCATATTCATCTGTAAGCACGAGAGCAGTTTCCAAAGACAAGAACAACCATTGCTGTTGCTCCCTCATAAACATTCAACAATGAACAGTGAGGATGTCTCATTGGCTATACGTGCTCACCTGGTGGAAAGATTCCTGTGGACACATAGCACCCAGCATTTCCACCAAGACCTCTACTAGGCACAGAAGTCAAGGGGAATTGGCCAAATAAAATACCATTTCAGGAAAAAAATGGTACATGACAGCTTGCATTTCAAGCCTTGTAGAAGCTGGTAGAAAACCAAAGTGTGACTGCAAACATGAACCACACCTGACACACAACAGCACTGCTGACTAGATAACGTTTGGGATCTTCCTTCTTTGTTTTAAAAATGCAGTGCTACCATTAAACATCTCCCTTCCCTGACCCCAGCAGTGGATAACTGTGCTGCCCATTTAATCCTCAAACTAACTGCTTCTACACATGAGAAGGCAAGTGCTTCCCTGTCTCTGTCACCCTCCTCATACTCCACTGCTTTGCTCTATGGGTGAGATCCTCTCCTCAACCCCTATGGTCAGACTCAAGGGAGGGAAGGATGCAATGTCTTACTAGGTCAGAGCAAACTTTTTGTCCAGCTTGTGTGCCCAGTCCAGCAGAAGAAAGGGAAGTAACTTGCTTTAAAAGAGATGCTTGTGCTCAATACACCTTGCAGCAACAGCAGAACACTTGCCTGCCCAGACTGCAGAATTTTTAGAAAAAGGCTGAAGATTTTTCTTATCCATATACAAAGTTGCAATAATCCCTGTGCGATCCAGATGTTCAACATATGGCTGTAACAAGAGCACAGGTGGCTTACTTCTCTCCAGCTCTGAGCTGCCCGTAATGAATAATGATTTCTACAAGGGTTATTAGGTGGTTCCTTGAAGGGATTTCTAGGTACTGCCTTTTTACAAGTATGAGCTGTAGAGATGCTGCATTTACAAGTGGAAACTACCACAGCAGGTCCAGCTGTTTAAAAGAGTTGGTAAAAAAACCCCAATAAAATATGAAGAGTTGATATGGTGAGATGTAATTCTTATCCTCTGATTTACAGCACTCCCGCTCATCTCAGGTATTTATTGTGGCATTTCAGCACTACCAATTCAAGATGCATTGCCCATTCTTGAAACAAAGATGGAGTTTTCACATGCTCCATTACAACATGAGCTTAAATTTTGCAGTAAGCCATTGCACAAGAGCTGGAAAGCACAAATGAAGTAAAATATGCATAATGCATATGCATAAAATATGCATAATGACAGTTCACAGCATTAATGGTTTAATCCTTGTTATGTTTCAGACCCTACAACTGACAATGGGCTGGTCTCAGCTCTCAAATCACCAAAGTGTCTCAGGCTGTTTGCAGACTAAGGAAAATGGTCAGAATGTGCTTTGTGGAGTAAGAAGGAGTAAGACAATTTCCGAATAAAACCTGCCTTCCCTATTTAACTTACCCTAGTAGTTGCTCCTATCTCATGTGACCAGCACAGGGGCTCCTGAGTAATTACCTTGACTGCACACTGGCGATTTCCAGGCATTACTACAATGAGCAGCTTCTGTTTACTGCTGCCAGCAAACTGATAAAAGTACTTCTGCACTAGCACCATGTGTACCAGCTGAAAATGTTAAAACAACTGCTGTTTTCTTCCCCAGGAAGCACAGGTTCTAAATATCCCCAAGCCATCACCATCCTTCCATCATGGGGTAACTAACAACACTGTCCCTAGGCTATACTGAGCCTCTCCAATAACTTGCTTATTTCTGCACTGCTTCTCAACAGTATTGAGGCTGAAAGTTGAAGAAGAGAAAAGATCCTGACAGGATAAACTCCTGTAAGGAGGGGAGATGAGGCCAAGCTGTTTGTGTGAATTTACTTTATGTAGAACTAACACTTGTAATATATGTTAATGAACTGGTATCCATGGTCAGTAAAATTCAGGGTGAAACTGAGAAAGAAGTGAACACAGAACACGATGACCTAAAGGGGTTAACTTCTGCCTCGGAGTTAATTAAAAGTGTAAGTCTTGTTATCAAACAAGAAACAGCCAAGGCTGGTGAGGCGCCAGCTGGGCACCAAAGTCCCTGAACACCTCCACAAGAAGAACATCAAGATGTCACTTCCAACAGATCAGGGGAGAGTTACGGCCAGAGACTGATAATGCCTTGTCACAATATCATGAGGTCACCAAGAATCAAGAAAGGTCAAAAGTTCAAGTCTGAGGAAGACTTCTTACTTCATCCAAAGACCCCCTGAAGACCCCCCAATATCTCCCCAAAAGAGGACTCCGCCCAGACTCCGCCTTCTATGAATATTATAATTATATGTTGTGATGATGTAACCTTTTCTTTTTTACTGTATATATACCCTAACCCTTTCCCTTAACCCTTGGAACTCTTTGTCAGAGAGGTAGGAGATAGAGCTGATGGAGAAGAGAGAGTCTGAGCTGTCCTGATGGCCATGACTCCAGCTGTTCAGCTGAAACCCTTGGCTCTGCAGACCAGTCTCNCTGGCGATTTCCAGGCATTACTACAATGAGCAGCTTCTGTTTACTGCTGCCAGCAAACTGATAAAAGTACTTCTGCACTAGCACCATGTGTACCAGCTGAAAATGTTAAAACAACTGCTGTTTTCTTCCCCAGGAAGCACAGGTTCTAAATATCCCCAAGCCATCACCATCCTTCCATCATGGGGTAACTAACAACACTGTCCCTAGGCTATACTGAGCCTCTCCAATAACTTGCTTATTTCTGCACTGCCTCTCAACAGTATTGAGGCTGAAAGTGCATATGAAAAGCCATAAGAGTGTGTTTGAATGCAGCATAATAACAGCAGTGGTATCAGTGTATCCTGGGTCTCAGGAAACAATCATTCCTTATATCTCAGCACTGTTTGCAAGACTGCTAAAATGGAGCAGCATAGCCCCTGCCCTTGCTGAGATGAATCAAACACAGCATGAGCTGCTTCAACTCCCAGTCCTAGCAGAGTGTAAATACAACCAGTCAGAATGAGGATGAAGAACCAGATGCTCTAAGGGGCATCTCGTTTTCATCTGCAGAACTTGGGTCCAAAAGGCACAGATGGAGAGAAAGATAATCCAGCCAACACTTGGACCTAAAAGGAGTTGTCGAGACTGCCAGTGGGCATCTGCAGAGCTGGGTGACTGCCAGGATGTACAGAAGCTGTCACTGCAATGTAGCTGTATCCACTAGCCCATCAGGGTACTGTGCCAGCATGGGAAGAGCAGCACACACTGAAAAGCTGCTCCAGAGGCAGCATAGAGTCCTGCCATCACTGGCAGNAACCCCAATAAAATATGAAGAGTTGATATGGTGAGATGTAATTCTTATCCTCTGATTTACAGCACTCCTGCTCATCTCAGGTATTTATTGTGGCATTTCAGCACTACCAATTCAAGATGCATTGCCCATTCTTGAAACAAAGATGGAGTTTTCACATGCTCCATTACAACATGAGCTTAAATTTTGCAGTAAGCCATTGCACAAGAGCTGGAAAGCACAAATGAAGTAAAATATGCATAATGCATATGCATAAAATATGCATAATGACAGTTCACAGCATTAATGGTTTAATCCTTGTTATGTTTCAGACCCTACAACTGACAATGGGCTGGTCTCAGCTCTCAAATCACCAAAGTGTCTCAGGCTGTTTGCAGACTAAGGAAAATGGTCAGAATGTGCTTTGTGGAGTAAGAAGGAGTAAGACAATTTCCGAATAAAACCTGCCTTCCCTATTTAACTTACCCTAGTAGTTGCTCCTATCTCATGTGACCAGCACAGGGGCTCCTGAGTAATTACCTTGACTGCACACTGGCGATTTCCAGGCATTACTACAATGAGCAGCTTCTGTTTACTGCTGCCAGCAAACTGATAAAAGTACTTCTGCACTAGCACCATGTGTACCAGCTGAAAATGTTAAAACAAAGTGCATATGAAAAGCCATAAGAGTGTGTTTGAATGCAGCATAATAACAGCAGTGGTATCAGTGTATCCTGGGTCTCAGGAAACAATCATTCCTTATATCTCAGCACTGTTTGCAAGACTGCTAAAATGGAGCAGCATAGCCCCTGCCCTTGCTGAGATGAATCAAACACAGCATGAGCTGCTTCAACTCCCAGTCCTAGCAGAGTGTAAATACAACCAGTCAGAATGAGGATGAAGAACCAGATGCTCTAAGGGGCATCTCGTTTTCATCTGCAGAACTTGGGTCCAAAAGGCACAGATGGAGAGAAAGATAATCCAGCCAACACTTGGACCTAAAAGGAGTTGTCGAGACTGCCAGTGGGCATCTGCAGAGCTGGGTGACTGCCAGGATGTACAGAAGCTGTCACTGCAATGTAGCTGTATCCACTAGCCCATCAGGGTACTGTGCCAGCATGGGAAGAGCAGCACACACTGAAAAGCTGCTCCAGAGGCAGCATAGAGTCCTGCCATCACTGGCAGGTCTGTTTTTGCTACACACTAGTGTGGCAACCAGCAGTGTAGCAGCTGCTTCACAGGCTTTTAGCTCAGCACACCAATGCAAGGAAAAAGTATGGAGACTGCCTGATGTTCCTTGGCTGCAAATCCCCAGGGTAGCCCATAGCAGATCAAAGACCAAAGGCAAATACCAGAGTATGCATGATCTTCACATACAGCAAGACTCTCACGCATGTGCTTTGAACAGCCCTGCATGAGATCTTTCAGAGATGTCCCTGTTAGCTGGTCTCTACATTTATTAGTGCACCGTATTTCTCCCCTCCAGCACAGTAACAATAACATATTTCAAGTAACATCATGGAAAACAGGCAAGGTTTACCAACACCAACATACCTCCTCAAGGGGAATATCGCGGTCACCCATCTGGACTTTGTTATCTGTCCTCTGCGCCACAAAGACGTGTTTGATGCTTGGACAGTTCTTCACAGCTTCATCCACAGTAGTCTTCAGCTCTATGATTCGGCCACCCCTTACTCCCTGGTTGTAGGTGATAACTGCTTTGCATCCAGCTAAAAAAAGAAAGATTTAGCAGGCATAGCAGGTTGTCTTCCAGGCTAGGATGTGCACCCTGCTTTTATTACTTTTGGAGATGAGGTATAGGATAACATGTGTGACAAATATTTGGAATTTCTATCAGTCAAAAACAGCCAGTGCCATTGACAAAAACACTTCAAAACCTAGGAGCCAGAGAGATTAGGAGTAGCTGAACCTCCCATGAGCTACCTAGTCCACCTTCCCCACCCCAAGGTAGGGCCCACTCCAGCTAAACCATTTCTGACAGCTATCAGTCCAATTTTCCTAAAACACTCCAGTGGTAGCTATTCTACCCTCTCCCAACCAATCTGCTCCAACATCTACCATGAACATCAGAGAAGTCATTCCCAGTGTTACTCCCTGCAATGCAAATCCCTCCCTTCCTGCCTAGCAAACCCAACATGCAGAACAGTTTCTTTCCCAGCAACTTGTATTATAGTGAATACTGCTGCTTTAGCCAAACAGTCCATTCACTGGTATCAGTGCAAGACTTCTTATGACCCTGGTGAACAGGCACCTTTTCCCCTCTCTCATCCTTTCTCTAGGGCTGAACATAAGTGTTCATTGCAAACTGAACAGCACTGAAAAACAAGACTAAAAAGTCTTACAGCATAAAAACTGCTGTAAGACTTACTCCCTCACAGTAGCCATAGAGAAACTGATGTGACTGCTAGGACAAGAGCCACTTGCTATTTCGTTCTTTTGCTAGTATTTTTAGCATTACTTTTTACCTAATCACCCTCCAACTGCTTTGGACTAAGAACAGCTCTGCCTGTTGGTACAGAGCTACCAGAGGATGGGCAGGCTGACAGCACTTCCAGTGCTATACATAAATCACAGTATCACAATTGAGACTGCAGAATTAGAACTGTGCAGGACCATCAAAGAAACACTGTGATTATACTGCAAAAGAACAAATCAGGCCCCATTCCTAAACTCTTGATTTCCTTCCAGCTTCACTGCTGTCTGGCAGTAACCCAGCACAGAATGAATGCTAAGAAATTTATATTTTTTTAAGACTGGAGAATACTGCATCAGCTACTAAGGAAAAGGCTCTTCACAGCACTTTGCAAAAGAAGACTGAACTGTCCTAGCAGCTCAGAATGAACCTCTTCTCCTTCTGCCAAGAAAACAAGGAATTGGAACGTCTTGGGTTTGCTCCCCAGTCTGCACCTACTTACAGTCCACGATCCTCCCAGCTAATGATTCCGCACTGAATCCAGCGAAGACCACAGTGTGAATGGCACCAATCCTGGCACAAGCCAGCATGGCTGCCACAGACAAGGGAGACACAGACATATAGATGGCCACCTTGTCCCCTTTCTGTATCCCATATTTCTTCAGGGTGTTGGCAAGACGGCAAGTCAGATCCAGAAGTTCCCTGTGGCACAGAAGCAACACTGTCATGAGACTGCATGTTTTATGCAGAGGAGAAAAAAAAGGATGAAGTTGAACTGAGTGATGCACCTCACCAGGACAGGTGGTGTACCACTGTACAGCACTGTACAGCACCACAACAGGCCCCAAGCACTGGTCCCTCACACAGCCATAGAGAAAGTTTGAGGGAAGATACAGCGATAGCTGAAGGGATACCACTTCCTGACCATCTTTTGGAATCCAACGAAAATGAGTCCCAAATCCCAGTCACAGCAATGTCTTGTTTATTTTTAGAGCATTCCCACAGCATCAAGTAAATAGATCCCTCCTGAAGTACCAGGACTCAGAGAGGTGGCCAGACGTGCTCAATGCCTGCTCTCTGGCAGGAGCATCGGCTGCTGTCCCTACAGAGAGACTGCAGACAGCAGATATGGAGTGGCTTTGCCTGCACTGAATTTTCTCCTAATCTCTTGCAGTTAGACACCAGTCTAAATGCTAAAGCACAACATTCAACCTCTTCTTCTTTACTATGCACTCTTCTGCTATCTACAGTAGTTCAGAGTCAGTTAGATGTGTTATTTTGCCTACTTTTACTAAGTTTACAAATCGAGTGACTCCAACTCTCTGCAATAATTAATTCCCACCCGAAGTTTATTTTTGTGCCTTGTCCTAAAAGGTCATGTTCTCTGTTCCAGAATTCATCTCATGCTGCATTACAGAAAAATCTCAATGTGGATAAATATTAGAGAGCCAAAACAAAACTATACTCTACTCAGCTGTAGAGCACAGGAAGTGAAAGAAGCGACAGACAGGCAGTTGTGAGAAAGCAAAATAAAATCCACTTATCTGCGATGGAAAATACACAAGTGCTTTCAGAACTGCAGCCTGTTTCTCCTCAACAAAAATGCCCGAAGTGCTCTGGCCACAGCACTCTGAGATAGTTCACTTGCTTATTCAGGACTCAGCGACTGTGATGGCAGAAGCTCTCATTGTTTTTTTTGCTATAATTAACCCGAGTTTAATATTTGCTTCATGAGATCACGTGAGCAAGCTGACAGACAATAAGGACCTTTTACCCGTGGGTCCGTTCACTTTTGTGTTCTAAAAGCCAAGACAGGAAGGCCTTGGAGGTCCCTTGGCAGTGCAGTACATAGGGGAACAGACAAAAAGACAGAGAGAAGGTGAAGCCAAGAACATCAACAGAGAAACTGACAAATCCCTGAGCATCAGGTGTGCCTTCTGGTTCCTGCAGCAGCAACTCAGGCTTCCCCCTGTGGTTCAAGAGAAGGAGCAGAAATGCTGTGCTGGAAATCCCTACCTTGACTCACTCAATCCTTCACACACAGTCTGCTGTCTAACGGGCAGGCAATTAGTATGTGCCAGCAGGTTACACATTTCCACTGCTTAACCTAAACACGTCTGAGGACAGAATGAGCAGCCTGCATGGTCACTGACTGAACCAAGCAGGCGGTCACTCCTCTCCTCACCTGCAATTGCTGCCAAGCTTGGCACTGCGATCCCTCCATCCCACAAGGTTAGTAGAGCCATGAGCAATTCTGGACTCAATACCGGCACTGCCTCATCCTCAGCACAGGGGCACTGCCATCAGATGCTGGCAGGCTGTGCACAGGGAAGATCTGCCTCTTGTCCACACCCAGGAGGTGGGTTGGCAGCACGGTACGTCTACTAAAAACATACACCAAACACTGGGAAGAGCTGGACACCATCACCTTGGAGCCAGTGAGGCAGTGCAAAAGATTGCACCTTCCCTTAGCTTCTGCCTGCACTGAAACATGGGGATACAAAGGGAGACCAGAGGAACCAGAGGCTTAGAGTGAAAAATCTACTCTTGGAAGGGCTCAACCTTTGCCAGTGAAGAACAGAGGATGAATAAGAGGCTCAGAGCAGATGTACCCTGCTTTTGCAAACCCCAAGAACAGACAGAAAGGCAAAATCTCAGGTGATGCTCACAGCACTGCCACCTGCCTGCACTCCAAAGGATTTCAGTGCAGCTGCCCAAGCAGAGAGTGCAGAGCAGGGTGCTACACTCAGAGGGGCAGTGAGAACAACCACCAGAGATGGACAAGGCACACAGAGGGTCCCAGGGCATCCAGTTCCTTGAGCACAAGCCAGGCAGACAACAGGAGGATCTCAGCAGAGCTGTTGCAGGCAAAGGAAATGCGCTGCAACAAAAGGAAGCTCCCAGCCCCTCTGAACAGAAGCAGCCAAGAAACTGCCAAGTCAGTTCATGGTGCAACACTCTACAGATCCTCTGCAAAAGCAGATCATAAAAGTGGGTAAAGTATCAAGGGGAATGTGAAGGTGGAGCTGAGAAACTGGGTGGCAGAAACCAGTTGAACCCTGGAGGGAGGCAGCTTGCATGAGGGAGAAGAGTATATATAGTATGTGCTTTTAAAACAAAACAAGCCAGGGAAACAGTAAGAGCACTAATGAAAGTAGGCAAGGAAGGTTAAAAATTATGACACATCAAGGAGATTCTGGACTTGCTTTTGGAAAATGTTGCCTTTCAACTGAAAATGCAGACAAGTCCAACCCATTCATTGTACTGCAGGCAGGAGGACAGACAGCTGCTGAACATGGGTTTCATATGAATTTACATGTCACAACACAAAAACACACTGACAGACCCACACTGCAAATGACCAGTGAATGTGGACCTGACACTGCACAAAAGTAGGACTCGAGTAGCCAGTAGGTTCTCTTTCTTCCTTTTTTCTGGAATAATTATATCTTGACTAACAGGATTAGGATGTTAAGGTTTCAACTATACTAAGAATAAACCCCTGACTGTCTCTATGTAAGGCATGCTTTCTTCTTGCCCATAAACAAGACTTTGAGCATTAACACTAGAAATTAATCACCTGTTATGCACACATCTCCTTCGCTATCACAGCATCACTTCTAAGCACAAGACCTGGAAAGCTGTGCCCTCAGCAGAGCCAGCAGATCACTGTTCAGCCCAGCACTTCTGTTTAATATAATAAACACAGCACTCCTCTCCCTATCTTCGTAACAACCCTGTTCAGAAACTCTGAGACCATATTTATTCCAGATCCCTCCCCAGATACAGCGGTGTCTGTGTTTCCAAAGCCAATCACTCAATGTCTGGAAGGACTGCTGTAAAACCCATAACCAATACCTGGCGTTTCTCTAACACATTTCAAGGATGCTGGGCAGAAACGTTTTTTCCCAGAAGTCTGATGCTATCTTTTGCCACAGCAAGATAGCCTGAAGTTTTCTAAACAAAAGGAGATGGTTCCTTTCACATCCAAACTAAAAAAAAAAGCCAAAACAACAGATCAATAACTTCTTCAGGAAGCAGCTATTTGCAAAGAGCTTCTAGACATTTTCCTAATATATTCAATGTTGTATATGGGCATCGACAGAGCCTGTTTAGGACTTTCAGCACAAGCCATGGTCTTTGTTGTCTCAGTACTATGTTTGGATTGAGTATTTCTTTCAGTGACCAATTCATTTCCTGGAATCATAGTTTGGATCAGGCTGAAACTATTAAAAAATTCATATCAAATGTCCCAGACAAGCTATTTAAAAAAAAAAACAAAAACACCAGACACAAGTACATCTGGGCACCTCTCAGACTAACACACTCATATCTTACCTCCTAGCTGTTGTTCTACATGAAGTACTGTGGAACAGCCAAATTCAAAGCGTGACTCCACTGCAGCTTCTGTGACAGTGCCTCAGTTTAAACCTCGACTTCCTTCACTTTTCATTAAATAGAGAAAATGTGTTTCCATTTTGCACCAAAACCTCAACATTTCTTACCACTTTAGTGAGATTAACTGAAAAATATAAAGCTCAACATGAGGCTTTTTGGCTGCAGGTTCAATTGCTAAGCCAAGCACAGTTCTCCAGCTTTCCTCCAGACAAAGAAGGAAAGGCAAGGAAACCCTCTTGTGACCATTCTCAGGTGAGAAAGGGAAAAAAAGTCCCTGAGGTGCCTTGGATGGTGAAAGCTGGAAGCCTGGGCAAGGTTTACTTTCAACTTCAACTTAGGAAGCCAACACTAGAAAGAAGAAAAAGAGTTTGCTGTCAATGCAAAACACCTTCAGCATTGCACAGCCTGCAAGTACTCGCATGACCTCCAGCTGCAGTCATCACTGTGACCTCTAATACAATTTCAACCATTTCAGCTCAGGCTGAGGAACAACCATCCATTGGCTTGTTAAAGGCATGTGATGTGGCTAATGAAGATGTCCAACCACTTCTTTCCCATCTGCCTGGGAAAAGCTACCTAGGACCCTAATTTCTGGTCTCTCAGCTTCTGCTTTCCTCCCCCTGCTTTGTATCTTGCATTCTGAAAGGTCCCTCTGCCTGCAATATTTTCTGCACCAGAGTGAGATCCTTCGTAAATTAAACCCCTCCTGTTGAGACCCAGCCTGCAAACCCTTTGCAAAAGCAGGTTAGCTAACCAGTACTGCTGCCCACTCCTTCGCACAACAGTGCTAGGAAACAGCAGCTCACAGGTGTATAAACTGTGGAGACCATGGTAAAAAAGGGAACACCAGAGAATAAATCACCCCATGTCAGACAGGGGGAGGTTTGGCATAACCTCAGCTGCTGTCTTTACTATTCTCTTGTTGCTTGAGCCTACACAGGCTGCAACTCAGCAGCTCCGAGCACCAAGTCTGCCTGCTTATTTAAGGTACTTGATAATATAATGTCCTTTAAAACCTGAGCTGAGCAATGCACCAGGGAATTTCTCTGCAAATTTTCAAAGCTCCTTGGCCCTGACAACATACACAGAGCAGGACAAAACTCCCAGATGGGCTGAACCTTTCTGCCAATCAATTCAGCTGGCTGCTCACAGCAGCACACTCCTGCAGGCTTCTGCTTTACTACTGCCCTATCAATAGTTTTATGGTGGTTTAGTCTCCAGACATACAAATCTCTTGATAACAGACTGGCAGGGTCTGCACCCACTTTGCTGACTGCTGCCACCAAATCCCAGGAGGGCTGCATGCCCTGCTGTCACAAAGCAGTAAAAAAAACAAAAATCCACAACCAGTCTCCTGCCTTCCCATTCAGAACTGCAGATAATTTGAAACTTAGCTGATTTTTTTTCTTGATAAAAAATGGAACACAGAGGGAGAAAAAAGCACAGGAGGGGCCAGAGAGTTTAATTTTCCCAAAAGGCTGAGTTACACCAGCTGGAGAGACAAGACAAAATGCAGCAGTGAAAAACATCATCACAGCTGACCCAGCAAGGGCAGCAACTATAATTCAAGCTCTGTCTTTGCCAATAAGGGGATGTTTGAATTCCTTTCCTAGCAGAGAGCACTTAACCCAGTTGTACAGACACAACCCACCTTGTTGACACGTGCACAGGAATGCAGACTGACTTAAAGCACAGCCCCACCAGCTCTGTGCTCACTGCAGGTTAGGCGGCAAGTGGGGCAGCAGAGGCAAATGGAGGCTCTTACTTATCCCAAGGATGAGCAGGCTGGAACAGTACTTTCTGATGTGTTTTCTTGCCAATGCATGGAGCAGGCCCTGCTAATCAAGGCTCTTCCCTTCCTCGGGAAGGAGGAAGCCTGTTCCAGCCCTTTTCCTGCACAAGTGTCCGCTTCCTTTTCAGGCTGTGATGGGAACAGGGCCAGCGCTCAGCTGTTTTCTTGCCCCCAACAGCTCCCCAGAGAAGGGGTAGCACCCATGTCAGCAGTCATGTCTTTCCTTGTTCCACCCAGGGCTTATCTACAAGGAGAAGCAGCTCAAAGCAGAAAGCATTCCAAAGTAGATAATGCAAAAAAACAGTGCCTTGTACTCTGCATGTAATCCCTGGGCAACTCCCAGCTGAGATTCCAGGACCTTCCACAAAGCTGGTCCATCAGGCAGGGGCCAAATTAGTCTTTACCTTCCTAATGCACGACTGTACTTCCTAATGCTGCTGTCCCATTAACAGCACATCCAGAGTCTAAGGAAGAGGGCACATCTCCTCTGCCACAGACACCAAAATTCGGGTCCTCCTGATACTGAGCATCCCTCCCATTTCCTCTTTATGCTGGAACTGTCCTGAACTGCAGCTGGTGTGCTACAGAAAGCTCTCGAAGAATTACTCAGCTGGCATCACATCTTCTGGGCCACCTCTTTTTCTGATATGCTTTCCCTCAGAAAACTTCTAGCTAAAACAAGATGCCACTGCTAAAATTTTTCAACTAAGCTCAGCTTCAAAGGGAAGTCAGTGCCAACACATTTTGGAAAACCCTACTGTCCATTTAAAACCTTTAAAAATATAGCCCAAAGATCACAGAAAAGGCAAAACTTTTGATTCTCTCCTTGGGTACACACCCCTAAAATTTCAATGTTTTCAACAAAGCTATTCCTGACTTAATGAGATAAGCAGAGAACCAAGTGACATGTTTTGCCATATCGTAAGACTAAAGTCTCTTGAGAAACTATGTCACTCGAATGCAATGACATCTCACCACGAATTCAGGCAGCAACAGAAACATGGCTCTCAAATACGAGCAAAAGTTCGAAAATAAAGGTTGCCAACCTGTGTTCTATTTGGATGTTCTTCTTTCTGGCTGCTAGTTACCATACCCCTGTAAGTGTGCACAAAGAAGGATTCAGTTTTCAGATGCAGGTTGCTTGTTTTCAAGCCACAGCAACCACAAATCCACAGGCTAAAAATGTGCTTTCTTCCAAATACATTTTGGCACACCCAGTTCTGTTGGTGTTAGGATCCAGAGATCCTAAGTAGATGGTTTGAGAGTCCGGAGCAGCCCAGCACATTTCAAGCAGCACAGTATAAGGGGGAGACTAGAAGTCCTTTGAATGAGGCTGTGCCATCTACTGGGCTACTCTCTTTCTCAGGTTAATCACCAGCACAATTCCCATTTCTGACCTACCCCCATTTTCACACCTGGGACATGAGGAGAGTTGTAAAAGGACATACAGCACCCCATATTCTGGGAGAAATGTTTGATTCTTTTCTACCACCAGAACGGCAAAAGCAAACCTCAAAGCATTTAGTCAAGCTACCCAGTTGGTTATAACACATTTATATCATAACATGCCTACACAGACTGCTAAAGTAACAATCCCAAGATTAAAAGCAACTAACTTCGTCCACAGCCTTGTATCAGATTATGTCATTTTCTGTTCTATCAAGCATGAACCTCTCAAAGCTTTTTGTATGCCCACTGCTCCTTGCTGACCAGTTTCCTCACTCCAATAAATAACGTTTTTGAGAGCTTTAATATAAATTCAGGAGGTGACCCAGACCATCAGAACCCATTTAGACTTACAGAGCTCCAGGAACCCCAACTATCAACAAGCTACAAAAAACATTTTGTAAGAGTCAGATGCCAGGAATTCCTGTATCTCCTCTGCTTTCTGATCCACCAGACCAAACATCTGGCTCCCTAAAAAATGCACTGAGCAACATAAAAAGTCTGGGAAAATTTTAGCTCTCTCTAGTGAGACAGATGATGTACTAGGCATTTTTGCAGGCAGGCCTGTCTCCTAAATGAGGGCACATAGCAGGGCAAAGAGAAACATATTTGAAAACTGACATATTCTAACAAAAACTACAATCTATAGCAGCAATTACAAGTCAGAGTCGCTCACAGCAGCCTAAAGGTTGTCCTGCACTGGGGATAAGGAAGAAGAAAGAATACAGGTAGCTCCAAAACCCCTCTTACCAGGACTCCATATTATGCTTTGACCATCAGCACAAGATGTCTGCACTAAGACATTTGCTGATGTGCTGAAACCACAAGCTGCTCACAGAAATTTTCCCATGAACGCTTCTAATGAGCAAAAAGAAAACTGGCAGGTGAGAACATAACCAGGGAGAAAAAACAGAACACGGGACAGAGAGAAAAACAAGTCTTTCTCACCTAAAAGCCTCCACTTAAGAGAGAGGGAATCTACAGATAGGCTTGAGTAATGCTATAATGAGAAGACGATGCCAGATCTCAATCTGAAGTTTTGAGTAGCTGTCCCCAACTTAAACCCACTGTACCTCCCACCCTGTAATATGTTTATTATACAGGTGTCTAAGATCAAGGAGGCCTCTCCAAGAAGGGAAGAACACAATTTCTTGGTAGCAACATGTCTGTCTTTTTAAGGAGCTATCTCATCATGACACCACAGCCCAGCTGTAGCTGTATGTTCTATGCACTAGAGTACCCTGGAAGACAGCAGAGTTTCACAGAGGTTTGACTTCAGAGCAACAGCTCTTCTTCCCACCCCACAGACAGGTATTGTAAAGCACCAAGAGAAAATGCCATACCTGTATGTTACATACACTGCAGTGCCAGGCTCATCTCTCTCCCAAATCAAAGCCACTCTGTTCGGGGACTTTTCGACGTGTTGATCCAAACAATTTACTGTAAGAAAAAATTTATTTCAACAAAGCCTGATCATGTGCAAGGTGCTGTGTAAACTTAGCTTGGTCAAGCACGAGCAGCAAGCCAGTGTAAGATGAAACATAGTTTGTCATTGAGCTAGTCAGCCACACATTCACATGTAATGCTGGAAGTGGTACCATGTGTAGTACTGGTAAAGCTGTCCTTTTTCAAATCTGTACTATGCAAATATTAGAAAGATTATACATAATTGGTACAGTTGCCTTAAAGATGGCATCCCCACAAGAGGCCTCCACTGATTCAGCTCAGCTTACCTCCACTAAGCTCAAACCAGCCCAAATCTCTTCCCTGCTCTCAGAAGCATAAAGACAAGACATCCTTTTGACGTTTTGGTCCCTAGAGCAGCATTTCACTGCATAAATCTGATAGACTGTCTTCCTCAGCCTGCATTTTTAGCACTGCATCATTTGAATTTTCTAATTAAAGCTCATGTAAAACACTTTTTCCAAGGTATAACAGAAGAGCTGAATCTCAGCTAACTGAAAGTATCTCAGACTTTAGGATTCAAGGTAAATTCCGACACTACCAGACATCTATGAAAGATGAACATGTCTCAGGCTGCATGCTACATCTACTAAAACTCAGAAGTTCAGAATTAATTTCTGCAGGTTACTCTCTCCCCCCAACAGCTAGAGATAGAAGAAAACTGAACAACTATGAGATGCTCAAGGGGACTTAAGAAGAGCACCCACCCTGAAGAAAAATCATGAAAATACACCCAAAAAAGCTGCCTGCACATTCAGCAGCAACTTGCCTGATGGTTAGAGATTAACCTGGTAAAGAATGAATTTCAAGCCTAAACTATGCTTACTTATTTCATTATAATCTTCCAAAGACAATTACTTTATTTCCATAGATAACTATTAAAAAACAGGCACACTGCTGTAAAATCCAGACAAAATGCTTAAAAAAATTTGCGTAGTTTCAGATCACTGGTGAGGAAGGATTAATTTTTCCAAAGTAATTAAGTGCAATGAAAGCTGCCTATTGCTGTTATAATTTCTGATGTTTAAGTAAACTGCAGCCCAGGCGTCAGCTTTAGCTGTTCTGTGGTCACAGCTGATTTACTCCACCACACAGAGGGTGGGGATGAGCCTCTAAAGGTGCACACAGAGATAAGCCTCTTCAAATTTGGCACATTCATTACAAGAACAACTGTCAATCTCAAAAACGTGAAAAAGCACTCCATCTGTTCAAAGTCTTTTATTTTTTAATGTAAATTCCTGCAGCAATACTGTAAAGAACGTAAGCCATCTCTGAGGCCATTCTAACATGAAACAGGAGGGCCAAAGCTCTAATGGGGAATGCTTTAAGCAGCTACACACTGGTTTTGTCACCTGCCCACAGGTAACTTGATCTGCTACAGCTTGGTCTGTGACCCACCTCCAAGCTCACCGCAGCAACGCCCTCAGCATATTGCACCATACTACAGTAAATCACATTAATGGGGATTCACTACCCAAGCGTGTGTTACTTCCCTGTGAGCAGCCATAGTCACCTTCAGAGGGAATTGCTGTTGCAGCAAGCACCAGGTGAGCCAAGTGAGAGCTTTAGCTCCTTGCTCAGTAAGAACCAGCAGGTGAAAAAGGAACAAATGTTATTGCTTCCTTCCTGATCTTAGGCTTACCAGAGCCTTTTGCTCATTTTACAAAACAGAATTTAGTTACTTTTCCCTTACTACTACACCCTAATGTTTACACCATATGTTTTCTCGCTTCTTCAACAATGCTTTGGCCAAAACTGATTTTGGTAAGACATGTTCCTGAGAACCCAGTGCCCTGGTTGAAAGTGAAGTAGTTTGTTGGGTTATTCTGGCCAGGACTTTGAGTGCAGTAGGCCCAGAATCCTACCATGAGGTCTCCCCAGGCAAAAAGCAGCAGATGTCTCAGTTGCTTGTGGTCTAGATGTTTCAAGAGACAGGCACACAGGATGCTATGGATGAGGGATCTGAACTGTTGCTGTATTTCTGCAACTAGTTCAAAACTAGAGATCAAGGGACAAAACCAGAGCCACCTAGCAGAAAACTAGCCACTCAACTGTGGCAAAGAACATGGTGCTTTAAAGGAAAACCAGCAACATCAAAGCTGTTCTCTATGTTACAGTGGTTTATAATTTTTTTTTTTTACATATGCAGAGAAGATTAAGTGGCATTTTGTGCCTTCAGAAGAAACAGACCCAAAACATGACCTAAAATCAGACCCATCAATATTTGGATTTCAGACATCTGACCCATATGGGATCTAGAATAAGGTGTTGGTCCCACTCTATGGAAGAAAGAAACATATCCCTGAAAACCTCTGTGCTCAGACGAGGTCTAAATTTCAACAGGAGTCAATGCAAAGAGAATTTTGGCTAAAATCCCTGATTGCTGGGTGTTGGAAGCAGGGCTGTACACACACCTGCAGCAACTTGGGATCCACTGCTGGGGGTCATCACCTGGGAGGAGATACTCCCCTGTGCTCTTTGGAAGACCCAAGGAAGGTTTTGCTCTTTTGCTGTGAAAGAAAACGGTGGCCAGAGATGTCACACAACTGAACTGCTGCCTGGTGATTCTGCCACTCTCAGGAATGGGAAATGTAGTTCAGAAGCATACACCCCTGTCAAAAGACTTCACCACTAGCCTAGACAAGGCTGATGCTTACTCCCACTGAATGCAGCAGGGCCACAGTAAAAGAAAGAGCCTTCAAGGCAGGTATGTCAGAGAAGAAACCCACGAGGTAGTTAGGAATGCCACGGCAACTTTTTCTCTTCCTTCATGTAAGCAGTGAAGTTGGAAGAAAAGACGCAGCTCCTCGTTTAAGAGAGAAAAGACACTGCAACTTCCTCCATAAAGGACTGGGATTCACACAGTCCCCCACCTCTGGTTCGTCTTTGCATTAGCACTGTGGAGCCCACCAAAGGGCCAAGTAGCACCCCACAGCCTGGGTCAAGGGTGGCAGAAGTCACTGCATCCCTGCGGACACGGCATCCCAGCCCTTGGACAGGCCTTCACCCAACATCTTCGCCCCGAGGAAGACGTCGGGGCTGCGAGAAGAGGGTTTCCACAGAAGTGATGGGCAGTCCCCGGGGAAGCAGAGCCAGGGCCAGAAGCTTAGCCGGGGTTAGCAGGCTTAGCTGGCTTCCAAATTTTTTTCACGGTATTTCGCAACGCCCGACAGAGCTGCTGCCCAACCTAAGTCCTCGGGTTTTGCCCCAGCGAGGAGCGCTGACGAAAACTACCCTGGTGGAAAACTCCCAGCCAAGCCCGAGGGCAGCAGCGGGTAGAACCGGCGGGCGCGGCGGGGCGGGGGATGCGNCGGCTGCCCCCAGCGGGGCGGCCCCGGGAGCGACCCGCCGCCAGGGGAGCCCCGCACCCCCACGGATCCGGGGGAGACCCACGGCCCGGGACACCCCTACAACCGCAGGGACCCGGCAGCACCCCAAGAGACACCCCTGCACCCACACAGCCTCAGGAGCACCCCAGAGGACACCCCTGGGCCCCCATGGCCCCATGGGGAGCACCCCAAGAGATACCCTTGCACCTGCACTCCTTCACAGCCCTGGGATTGCCCCGCACCCAGGGACACTACTGTGCCTGGGGGAGCATCCAACACTGAGACACCCCTGCACCCACACAGTCCCTGGAGCATCCCAAGGGACACCCCTGCACCCTCAGGGTTCCCTGGGATCTATTGCCCTGCACTCATGAACACGCCTGCACCCCTGAGAACATCCCACACCAAGACACCCCTGCACCCACAAGTCCCTGGGAGTGCCCCACACCCAGAGAGATACGCCTGCGCCTTCACCTCTTTGGGAATGCTCATAGCACCCACGCAGGGACATTCCACTCAGGGAGACACCTACCCAAATGCACCCCTGTGTCCACACACCCCTGGGAGCAACCCCCCCCAAAGTCACCTTCAGAGCTACACCCCGCACTTACACCACTCTGAGAACATCACCTGCAGAGACGTGCACTGAGGGTGCACCCTTGCATACACCCTCACCGCTACAGGTACAGTTGCCCAGATACAGACATGCACTTCCAACACACACAGCAACACTCGGTGCACATGCACAGTGGTGTCCTATCAACAACTGACATCCATCACCACATGCCTCAGCATTGGCCACGAAGTCAGCAGGGCAGTAGCAGGGTCCTCAAAGAGCATGCCTAAGCCCTCATGCAGAGACAGTGTTTGTGCACATGGGCTGGAGGTGAACAACTTGTGACCTCGTGTGCTGCCACATGTCCCCTATACACAACCCTGTTCCCTCTTTGCTTGAAACAGAATAAGACTCTCTTAAGTGGGTACACAAAATACTTTTCCTTGGCAGCCACGCAAGCACCGTCATAACTACAACACGGAGCTCCTGGCTTTGCTATCATGACACTTCTTCCTACGTCTTAATCTCAGAATCTTAGCAAGACAAGAGGACACAGTCTTAAGTTGTGCCGGGGGAAGTTTAGGTTGGATATTAGAAAGAATTTCTTCACCGAGAGGGTGATCAGGCATTGGAATGGGCTGCCCCGGGAGGTAGTGGATTCTTCGTCCCTGGAGATATTTAAAAAGAGACTGGATGTGGCACTCAGTGCCATGGTCTAGTAACCACAGTGGTGGTGGATCAAGGGTTGGACTTGATGATCTCTGAGGTCCCTTCCAACCCAGCCCATTCTATGATTCTATGATTCTATGAATCAGATTTAATCCTGATTTTATCAGGATTGCAAACCCTTAACAACAGGCAGCAAGATTTCACAGCAGGTAACACCTTCCTCCCTGTGCATAGCAGGAACCCATTTGCTGGCATGAAGAATGTAATTCATTTTGGCAATTTGGTCTAGCCTCCCAACACAGAGTTTGAAGAGCAGCAAGGTGTGGGCATCCTTAAGAAGTACCAAACTACCTGAGCACCAACTTAACTCTCTACAAGCACTGGGGCAGACAAAGAGCATTTCGTGTTCAAGACTAAAAACTTGAACCTACTCTATGCTAAGATGAAGCTTGTTCTGTCAGTGGTAGAGAAAATTAGTGTTTTCTATAGACTTTTCTTATCCAAGAAATATCACCAGACACTTCATCTAGATAAATAGTACAGATTTTGTCAGCATTTGGATTTATGGCACCTCTGCAGTGTGTATCTCTGTTTTATAGGTAATGCAAAAGAATAAATGTACTCTTAACTTCCTTATGAAGTTGGCATTATCGCACTGCTAAGATAGTCTGGTATTCCTTCCAGTGTGTTTTGAACGTCAGTGTTTCGGTTCGGCCAAGTGCTGTTACGAACAGCAGCACGTCTGCCACCTGGTGCCAGGCAGGAGTATGGAGAGCTCTTCACCTGCCACTTGGGTTGCTGAAGTTTTCTGTCACACACATACACCCACTCCACACCCACCTACCCCCTTCCAGGGATGCTTTTCACAAAACAAGCTAGTTGTCAAAAAAAAAAACTAAGCATGAATTTAAATTCTTTGGCCTGGAACTGTACCTGCTTAATTTACAGACCTTGAAATCTTCTGCAAATGGTGCCTGTTATAGTCAATAGACCAGAGAAGTTTTGGATTTAAAAATATCAAAGGTTTATTAAAGGCAAATAAGCAAAACAGCACGCTGGGCGACCGGGGAGTCTCCTGCTCTGCCAATGGTCCTCAAGTTCAACAAGGCAAACCCAGTTCTTTTATACCCCTTGCAATCACCTCCCCCTTAGTCCCATTAGTTTTCGTTTTGTGGGCTCTGCCAACATTGGTTCTTGTTCCGTGGGCTTTGTCCTGTTGCTGAGGGAATTGACCAATGGTTCAATTAGTTCATAGTCCTTAGAAATTCCCCGATGAAGGTAACAGGTCTTCTCCTCTTTTTGTTTTTCTGACTTTTCTTCCTTATAAGTACACTTAAACATATACTTTAGAATAACAGAATATAACATGCTATTTCAACAAACTCTACAGCATTGTGACTAGTCATTCTACAATTAATCATCTTACATCCTAAGCAAAGCCTTAACCATATTATTACAAACTTTATTAAATCAAACTTCATTTGATAAGCAAATTATTCATTCTGGCTTTAATCAAACATTACAGTGCCCTTCTCTCGTTTTCTTCCACATTAGGCTGAGTTTCTTTTCCCACCATCAAGTTTTACTTTTCTCATGCTTCGTCCCCCACCTTCATGATTTGACTATCATTTTTTTCAAAGAACACCATGACCATCATCAACAAATACATCATCAAACATGACTCAGCATGGAGGACACCTGTTTGCCTCATTCAGTTGGGCTGTTCAGCAGTACAAGCACAACCCCAAAAGAGAATTTATAAGTCCATGAGATTTTGCAATGCCTACTTGTCCCAGCTTTGACTTTCTGGTTGTAAAAGCTGGCATTAGGCTGTTGACTTTTGAGAACCAAGGGGTGTTACAGAAATTCTCATTATTAGGTATGGCACTTCAGTATGACATGAAAGGCTGGTGCTGGGTAAAAGACAGGTTATGGAATTGATTCCTGCGTTCACTGTATCTCTGTTCAGAAGACCCTGCTTGCATTATGGAGTCCAAAGAGTATTGCTGGTGTTGCCAACTCTGGAGAAGCCCAGTTACTGTGATCTGTGAATGCCACTTCTCTATGGCAGCTTCCAAAGGCGTGTGGCAGTTGGGTGAGAGGAAGTGATTCCCTGCTGCAGCCAAGTTCACTGGCAAGGTCTCCCAGTCCAGACAGGCAACCTCGCTGCCCTGCAAGAGATTTTAGAAGCTAACAGGCCCACCTGCTGAAGCTACACCACTTGGCATATATTAAGGGACTTCTGTGCTGATATCATGACATGCACTATTGAACCAAGGCACGAGTGGTCTGAGTAGGGGGTGACTTTGGCTGCACACATCTGTTAATCATAGCTGTAGAAAAAAAAAAAAAAAATTAAAACAAAACCAGAAAAACCAACCTCCAATATCTTTCTACTCCCATTCTTACTTCTACCAGCAGTTATTTATTGCCTTATCTTTGATTCCTGACGACATAAACAAGGCTTCTCAATGTGGTGTGCAAAGCCTAAAAGTGCCAGCAGAAGCACAGGCAAGAGTTGTTTTCAGGATGTGGGGGTTTGTCTGCACTCAGGCACAGGATTTCCATCCCTTCCAGGCTGAAAAGTGCCTAGTATCTCAGAAAGCCTGGCTGGCTTTTCCACATCCATCTCTGGGCCACTGGAGGTGATTTGAAGCCTCAGCCTTCAGCCAAAGCCACCCTGGATAGCGTAGGGGCTCCACCAGGAAGGCTAACCACAGCCACAGCCTCCACACCACACTAACCCTCCATGGGTCCATTTTGCATTTACCCCAAAGACCACGTCATGTTCTCCCTGGTGAGCACCAGGCTTGCACTGCTGGGGAGAGTGTGAATATCAGGGGATTTCTGTTTGTGCTCCTCTGTCAGGCACAGAAGCTCTATGGGCGCACATGCTGATGCCCTCTGACCAATTTGCTTTGCCTTTCTTTTTATCAAAGCAAGTATTTGACACAACTAATGTTTCCCAATTGCTCATCCCCCTGTTTTTCATGTAATGTCCTAGGAAGGAGAGTTAGAATATGGGGAAATCCATGACTGTCACTTGTTTGTTGCTCCTAGCTGTGCGTTCCTAGGGTTCTTCCCATGTGGCATTCACAGCTGGTATCTCAACCTGTTACCATTTCAATCAAACTTCCAAAATGCAGACAAAGAGACAATGTTTGGGAAGGAGACATTTCTTTATTTGATTGTGTGCAGAATCAGTCACCAACCCGGGGAACACTTCCTAAATCAAGTGCTCATAGCTCACAAAACTTAACATATTTATACACCGAAGCTTACGTCACCTGCGTAAGTGGCCTTACACATCACATCCTGCCTATCTGCTGTATTTGCACAATGCTGACATTACAAAACAAAACTATATGTGGGGGGGGGGGCTCAGGTGTCATTGGTGGTCCCTTGGTTAGGAGCCCCCTTGTCATTCCAAGGCGAAGTTCACTTTAGGACTCTTCTGCTGTTAATGTTCTTGCCAAATGCTGCTGCAAGCATGTCCTGTGTCTTTTGGTCTCTCATCCTGACCTTGTGAATGTTTCACTTGAGTGATTAAGGCTGCACAAAAATAGCTGGTAATAGCTGGTGGCTGCAGAAGGATAGCTCTAAACATATTACATAGGGGTTTTTTAACCCTTACTGGTAACAGGCCCACAAAGAAAGGCAGGGCCAGGCAAAAAAACCATACAGATCTGTTAGAAATCTTCTCAAGTTGTAGTTCATCCAGATTTTAATAAAATCTTGTTTTTCTGATTTTGTTTATTTTATTGTAGAAAATAAAACTATCAGCTACATGCTACATCTGGGCCTGCAGAAGAAATTGGATGTGTTTCCAGGTGGCTATTCCAATGAGCCTGTGAGCTCATTCAGCTTCATGCTCAGAAGGAAGTTTTGAGGAGGGATGAAATAAAGCTAAAAATGCAGTTGTTCAGGTACTGCTTTACCTCAGTGGGGCACAGATCAACATGGGCCTCGGGTCCAGAGCAACGGGAGCTATAGTGGATTTGAAAGATCAGCATATTTGAGCTTATCAGGGACATATATCTTTGCTAGATATGCTCACATCTAGCCACACCTGAAATAAAGCTCTAAACACTGTGAAAAATAAAGATTTGCTGCACTTCCATGTATGAATATGTAATAAATACCCATGAAGTGACAAGGAAGAAAAACAGCACTTGCAAAAATACCTAGATAACTGAAGTGCTTCTAAATAGAGGTAATGAGACTGAAAAACATCTTTGACATTACAGCAACATCTTGGAAATATTTAACTCACGAGATTGTACATATTTTCCTTAAATTCTCTGCAAAGTTTGCATTGTCTGTACATAGTACAAACAACAATTAAAAGAGTTTTTTAAAAAGCATGAAAAAAAATGCCTTTCCTCCCACAAGTATATTTCAGAAGTGTGTTCTAAATTACTGTGAGGTTGTTGGAGGTGCAGTGCCCAGCTGAGCAGCAAGGCAGATGCAGCATGCAGTGCCAGCCTGGGTGCAGTGAGCAGCAGAGGAGCAAGGCACAGAACCAAGGCTGCACCGAGAAGCAGGAGAGTGCAGGCATCTGCTGTGTGAGGTCTGACTGCAACATATGCACGGGACCACATGCAGAGTGGTCCTGCATGGTGCAGGAGCACCCAAGCAGGGTGTGGGCACAGGGGCATCTGGTGGTCCTTCAGGATGTCTGTCCAGAGCCCAGGGAGGGCATGTCATGTTTGGCATGAGAGAATGGATACCTCGGATCATCCAGTAGAGAGACCCAACCTCTTGTCAGTCTCTAGGTAGGGGTTCCCATCTGAGCTCATGTGTGGGATATCACATTGGCTTTCACACAGCTGCAATGCTCCCCAGTCCCTTGTGGGCACCTAGCCAGGACTTCTTCCCCTCCCAGAGTAGTAGTCTCTAGTGGCAACAGGGAAGAGGCACCTATGTGTTGCAAGTTTGCAGAGGGGGTCTGGGAGCAGTGCCCCTAGCAGTGTGTTTTATGAACATCTGTAGGGCACAGGACAGTGCACATCCACAGCTTGGGGCAAAGGTGTGAGGTGCAGCTGTGGACATGGGCAATTTGCAGTGAACATGTGGGATGAAAGGGAACAAGAAAGCATCTGCAAGAATCATGTGCTTATCTGCCCTGTGAGTACAACGTGAGTAGCAGGGAGCCGGAGCATGGAGAATAGAACGTCCCTGGAGCAGGGGCAGAGCTGTGTGCCTCAGGGTGGGTCAGGAGGGGACTGCCTGGGGATAGGCACAGTGCTCAGCTGCATGCATTGAGAAGCTGATTTCTGTGTGATGCAGTTTTGGTAGCACTGGTGCTGTGCCCAGCTGTGGGCTGCTGGGCCTGTTGTTCCCAGCTCTGTGGAGGTGGTGACAGTGCTGGTCCTGGCAGTGTAGTGTCCTGCCCAATCCTAGTATTGCTGATCCTGGTCCCACTGCTCCCATGGTGTCCAGCCCAGATTATGCTGATGCCAGCACTGGCACCGTAGTGCAATGTACCAGTCCCTGACTTCACTGCCAGCACAGGGCAGTGCCAGCCCAACACCGGCCACAGTGGGTGACGTTTCCAGTCCTAGTGAACAGCAATGCCAGGCTCCAGGCAGATGTGCTGACTCGGGACTTGGTCCCAACAACGCATTGCCCAGCTGCAAGCTGAAGGTCTAAGGCCCAGTGGGACAGTCCTGGTGGGACGGTCCCAGGATCGGTGTGAAGGTTCTGGTCTAAGCGCTGCAGAGCCCTGTGCAGTCAGTACCAGCGCTGGACCCGATGCCCGAGACAGCCGCCCGCTGGTGATACCAGTGCTGATGCCAGCAGCGCAGAAACGAGCCTTGCAGCAGCCCCCGTCCTGCCAACGATCGTGACGGTGCCGACGCTGCCGGTCCCGATCCCGGTCCCAGTCCCGGGGCGGGGCAATCCCCTGCCATCCCCGCTCCCTGGGCGGTGCCGTGCCGTGCCGTGCCGTGCCGTGTCCAGCCCCACGTTACTGCCGTGCCTAGCCTCCCGTGTCCCGGCGCGCTGCAGAACCCAGCCCAGGGTGCCGGCAGCGCAGTGCCCCGTGCCGGTGCGGAGCCCAGTTCTATGGCGGGGCCGGTTGCCGGGGGTGGCGGG